>JZKD02S1815135.1:71824-89357 GCA_000966675.3 Picea glauca
CTCTTATACTATTTTTCATTGCTCATTGGATATAGTTGAATGGTTTAAGTATAAGTTGAAAAAGGTTTTAAATTGTACTTGATACTGATTCACCCCCCTCTCAGTATCAACAAATTCGAGGCAGCATTAGTTGCTCTATTATGTCGGTTGGATGAGATGGATTCCACCATTTGGCAGCTTAGAGTCCATGCCCTCACTCAGTGCAACTTAGAGTCCAGGCCCTCTCCTCTTGATGTTTATGCTAGAAATTATACAGGAAACACGGACCATGGAACTGCTCCTATGGACACAGAAGAGGGGCCTCAACATTTCTCTGGGGCCTCTAATGTTCAGGATTCTACTTCCTATATCTAGTCAATGTTTTTTAAAATTTGGTGGTGTTTGGGACAATTCTACAAAGATGTTATCAGTATTGAAGATTTTGGGCAAGGCCTCGGAAGGACACTAAATTTTGTTGTCTCTATACTAGATATAGAAATATTCAGGTTGTATGTCATTTTATGTAAACTGTTCGAATGTCGTTTTCCCAGGCACGTCTCCTTTTAATATAATTTCAACTCAGTTTCTTAAAAAAAAAAAAAACTTGTGAAAAAAGTGACTTTCTAGGAAATCTTCAATCATCGATGTAAAATAAATCGTCGATCTTCGATGAAGGGAAGGAGGATGATGACATGGAAAATCGGGGGATGACACGTGGACATTAACAACCACATTCCATGCCATGTCAGTTAGATTTCCACATCAGCAAAAATATACATTTTTCAAAAAAAAAGGAGCCAAAAACTTGTTTTGGCCATAAGAGGAGTGTTTCAACTTAGAATCAGATGAAATTTTAGGGGTGTGTCTGTAGTGATGAGGGATACCAGAATTTTGGTGAGGGCCACTAGCTAATTCTACTCTTTTTTTTTGAAAAACGTGAATTAATGGTTTTTAAAGATCTGAATCATGGTCAATAATCGAGGCCCAAATAAAAGTGAAATTTTCATAAATAGCTCAAAAAGCAAACATGGAGATACCCATTTGGGTTTCTAGAAAAATTCAGAAGGAGTTGGTGTGGGGATCCTCAAGCAGGGAAAAATCCACTATTTTGGGGCGCATTTCATGGATTTTTTAAAATTTCAAAGGAGAAAAAGGGACTCCAGATTACCAATCTAGGAAATGTTATCCAATCAACATTTTATCTACTTGTCACTCTAGACAACATTGTCTTGAAACAGTTTTTCCGAGTTTTACTTTGTTTGGGAGATAGTCAGATTGGGCTAAAAATTCTAAGTTTGGAGAAAATGTAAAAAGTGATAAGTAGTCAATTTTATATTTATGTAGAATTTGAAGGAAACATCATATTCAAAATTTAAAAGTTGTTGCGTATTCACAACCATGAATACTATATGTGCCCAATATAATTTTTTCTTTATTCCTAACATATTTTCTTCCATGAGTGGTAGAAGATAGCCTTTCAGATTTATTGTACGAGTGAAACATGTGCAAAAAAAGTGTGAAATTGTTGTTTTCAGAGAGCCGTAACTTTTGGCTCAGAAATCAAAACAAGGCCTGAGTACAACCATTAGAAAGGTCATCCAAAGGAAAGCATGACAAAAGGATTAAGTTCTCTAAGGAAGCATCTGGTTATTTTATGAAGCTACGGGAAAAAGGGTAATTGGACTTTGTGAACCATGCAATTGCTCAATGTGAAAGTTTTCCAAATAATATTAATTTTGGAAAAACATTTCCATATTTTTGAGGTGCAGGCTAGATATTAGTATTGGGTAAGAAAGAGTGCAAATACTCATTATGGTACTTATGCAGTGGTGTGGAGGAACATTTGGAAGTGTAGCAAGTTGATAATGGAAAGAAGGTAATTTTTTTTTTATTTTTATTTTTTAAATGAGCAGAGGAACACTCAAGGATAGAGTGTTATATCAAGGGCTTATGGACAAGAATATCAGAAGACATAAAAAAATTACGTGGGTCTGTTGCAAATTTTAATTTCAGGGTATAATGTACAGGGAAGCAGGGAAAAGCTTGTAGAGTTGGTTGAGACAGTAAAGTGCTTGCAGAAGGAAGTGCAAAACTACAGAGTAGGAAATGAAATGTTGATAAGGGGTTGTAAAGGGCAGAGCCAAATTAATATTTAGCTACTATAGAGTCTTAGTGACTTGCAAAGGTAAATCAACAAGGATTCTCACATAAAATATGCATCTATGACAAGAGAAAGAATTGAAAAAGACAACATGTGATGAATGGAATTAATATGCACAGACATATAAGGAATACTTCTTCACCTTGAATGTCAAATTGTATTGATTGTATCAGAGCTTATTGCAAAAGAGAACAAGGGTCTCATGACATGATGTATGACTCGTGGGATGGGTGAGTTATCTCTATGTGCAAGAAAATAATTGTTAGCTTTGAAATAACTTTTGGTATAAAAGTAAATAGAACAAGAAATCCACTTGTTATTAGAGTGCACAGTGGAAACATGATGCAAGTGCAAGGAATGCAAAGGACAGAATAATGAAGGTCTTCACTTAAAAGAAAAAAGAATGCCAATGGGAAAATGTAACATTCCACTGGGAGCAGTTTGGTATTGAGTGGACAAGGTAGGGCTCCATGGGGAATTAAATCATTCATGAATTGAGAAAAGCCAATAGATAGCTAGAAATAACGACAAAGGATGCCATAGTGAGAATATATATATATATATATATATGGAAACATTGAGGAGATGATGACAAGAATGAATCAAAATTGATGAGGCAATTGTCGTAGTAGTAGTTGTGAACGTGGCTAGTAGGATAGTAATGGATAATAACAAAAGCTAGAAAGGGAAACATAAATGTAACATTTCAACATGTTGATCGAATGTTGAATAATAAAGTAAAGATTAAGTTGGGTTGGTCAAAGAAGCAGTAAGGCTTGGACAACAACAGGAATACTGAAAGGTTTGACCAAAATAAAGTTGGGGCATGATTTCTTGAGTGGAAGCAGTTGTCGATGGGACATGTTGGGTGGAATTGTAAAAAGGCCAAGTTGGATTTGGCTGGAAGGTGCTCAACAAGAAGAAATAGGGCACAAATGAGAAAAATGAAGGCACACGGGACAACCACCTACAACACAAAAAAATAAATAAATAAAGCTGAAATAAATATGCATTGGAGAGCATACTAAAAGTGATGCATAATGCATAAAGGAAAGATAGGATGCAAGTGCGCTAGTAGTCATGTTGAGAACAAAAGTTTAGTGCATATATATATACATGCATTAGTGCATATGAGAATGTTAGGACATGCATATGAAATACTTGTAGAATCTAAGTAGTTTGTTGTTATATAGGAAATATTGATGCTATGATATATTGAATGTGACTAATGATGGATTATGTATTCAGGAAAAGTTTATAGCATGGTTGAAAGTGGTGATAATGATGTTGCTACTTATGACAACAATCCATATGAAGACAAAATGAGGATGGTAAAATGGTGATCAAGAGGTTGGTGAAGAGAGATTGCAAGCTTCTACGAAATACCAGCTAATTGGTAGTATCAAGTAATTGATAGAAACCATGAAGGTATGCAATTGGGTTGCTTATAATGCATAAATGATGAAGAGAATTGAGGTAAGAATTCCCTCAGTTAAAATCCATTATTTGAATCGAGGTGTAAAGGTAAAAGGCCTTAGTATACAAATGTCGGTTAATGCGTGAATGCAATTATATGAGATTTAATTGCATATTATGTTATGTTGATTATGAGTTCATAACTAGGTCAAGTCAAGAGACACATTCCTACTATTACAATGAATGCCAATAGAGCTAGCCATGTGTGAGGCCATGTTGTGGTTGGATATGGAAGGGCCATAGTGCCATGCAAGTGCTTAATGGTCTTCCCCTATATAACCAATGGTTGGACTGCAACCTCTTTGTCGACATTGAAAATCACTAAGGGATTATGCTCCTAGTGTTTTATATGGATCAAAGAAGAAGGTATCCAAATGGTCAAGCAAGTAAATGGGGAAGAGTTTGGATGATGTGTTGAGGCATGGGATAGACCTTCCAACTCACCACGATGGAATACGTGACATAAATATGTGGTATTCCAGAGTCAATGTAAGGATGCATTACGTAGATATGGCCATGGGTATTGGCACATTAGTTATTTATTGGTAATGTTTGATTGCATTATTAAAAGTTTGGTATGCTAGATAATGCATGTGTAAGGAATGATAGTTTCCTTCCATTTAATATGAATAACAACAGGAAGTGATTGAAATTTTAGAGTAATATAATTTTGAGATCACTTCATGGGTTGATTGCAAATGTTGCAATGAAATGATAATGGGCATGAATACTAACAATTAGTTTGGTTGAACGAAAGTTGAGAAATATTGTAGGTAGAGTGGTCTTGGATATTGCAATAATGTAAGCCCATAAGGAAGATTGATACTTATTTTACAAAGAGCCAAACATTATGAGAAGGAATATTAGGCTTGGGAAATTTGATTTCTTATATGAACATATTTGGAAATTAATAAGAGAAATTGCTATGATGATATCTCACAATGATTGTATGTGCGTGATATAGATGAGACAATGGCTATTGAAGTAGGAAAGCTCGAGAAAAACACTATTGTTAGGACACTGTAACCCTATGATTGCCACAGGGTGTAGACTACTAGCAGATGTCTGGTATTAAGTTGGTGCTCTCCTTGCAAGTGAAAACCTTGGCAAACGATGGATCGCTCGAGGGATTGTGTAGCAATGAAGGGAATTATTGATCCTTGAGGGTGGCTATAGCAAGGAGGAGGCAACTTAAGAATTCATATGGCATAAGGGATAGAATCGTGAGGGTGTGTCGGAGAAAGGACAATGAGTTGAATTTTCCCCATGGAAGTTTTGTGAAGCATGTGATAGCCATATAGATAAGTGTTGCTTATGGCTACAAACTTACTCTTGAATAAATGTTACATTGTAGAGTTGAGGACTCCTATAAAAACTATCATTGTTATATGATAATGGCTATAACGTGTATGTTTTGATGATGGTTGTATGGGAACAACTGAAGAAGGAAGGCATGGAATGAGTAAAGTCCAGTGGACTTGTTGTTAATATTAAGGTAGCTTCGGGAGGTATGAACCTTTATTGTGACCTTTGACAAGATTAGAATGTTCTGGAAGGAAGCAAATAAATGAAGGAAACCCTAGACAAGATGTCGGATGACAATAGATAATTAATATGAATTAATTAGTACCCGGAAGGAGAAGTCGGCCCCAATAATTCTGTCAGAATCACTATAAATATAGGGCGCCAGTCTCTCATTTGACACACTTCTTAGAATTGCAGAGAGCAGTTTCTACGCACTGCAATCCAACAATTTTGTGCGCAAGTCCTGGGGAAGGTGTTGCATCAATTTTTGGGTGGGATTATCTGATCAGCTTGGTTACTTCTTGCTTGGTGCATTAGCCTCTTCTGGCTATTGGATTGCCACCAGGATTATTTTCTCTGTCAAGGTCAAGGTGCTCAGAGGGTGGCTTCGGCCTATGGTTGGGTGTCAAGGGTATTGTCAATGGCAAAACGAGCACAATCTTTCATATTCTAACAGGTTATGGGCCCACACCTCCTTCATTCAGTCTAACCGCTGGAAGGAAACATATCCATTAGGATATTGAGCTTGTTGAGGAACTGTCGCTAGGGTTACTAGCAAGAGCAGCTTCCAAGACACTACCGCTAGGGTTACTAGCAGAAGCAATTGCAGAAACCTTAATCTCAGATCTGGCACCTTGTGATGGAGCATCTCGCTCAAAGAGAAGATATTCAGATGTGCCCTAACTCAGCGTACCTTTTGGCTCTCTCAAAAGACAAAAACGACGAAGTTGAAGTTTTGGGTCAAGGCATGACCAGTTACCAGTCAACCGAAGACATTAGTGAAACAATCAATCTTCTACACTAGTCAGCACTCACTGGAACGATTGAATATGACATGTGGATAATCGATAGCGAAGATTCTAGGCACATGATGGGAGATCAATCCAGACTCTCAAATCTAAATGAGAAGAAGACCTTATACAAGGTAGAGCTTGAAGACATAACCACTTACCCCATGGAAGGATTTGGACAAGCCTCCATCAAAATGAAAACAGGTAACTATGTTCACTTAAGCAATGTTTTATATGTACCTAGTTTAGAAAAGAATCTTGTATCGATATCTTGCCTAGAAGACAAGGGAAATAGAATAGCTTTCGTGGATGGAAAGGTGTTATCATGGCATAAAGACTCCAGCATAGAGAATGCTAGGGTTATTGGAAGTCGTGAAGGAAATCTGTATAGACTACTAGAACAAAATGAATAAGCTCTTGTACACAACAAAGTCAACCCCAATGAGATTTGGCACAGAAGGTACGCTCACATTAACTATCAAGCATTACCCTTTCTCAAAAGGATGGTTGAAGGAATACCGGAGTTGCAATCTACACGTGAAGGAATCTGCAAAGGATGTGCTCTTGGGAATAATATCAAGAAACCATTCCCAAGAAGCAAAAATAGATCTAAGGAGATTCTAGATCTGATACACTCAGATGTTTGCGGTCTGATGCCAGTAAAATTTCTAGGAGGATCTTCTTACTACGTAATCTTCATAGATGACTATTCAAGAAAGACTTGGCTATATCTACTAAAGACAAAAGATGAAGTATTCAGCAAGTTTCAAGAGTTCAAAGTAGAGATAGAAAACCTCACTAATAAGAAGATCAAGATGCTAAGAACAGATAATGGAGGAGAATACACATCAAAGGAATTTGTTGCATTCTACAAATCGGCAGGGATTAGGAGGGAGCTGATTGTTCCTCATAATCCTCAACAAAATGGTGTAGCAAAAAGAAAGAATAGATCTATTGAAGAGAACATAAAAGCCTTACTAAATTATCAAGGTCTATCCATGTTCTTATGGGGAGAAGCAGCAATGACAACAATATATGTGCAGAACAGAAGCCCTCATCGTATATTGAAGGACATGACACTAGAAGAAGCCTTCTTAGGTAAGAAACCTAACGTGGAAAACCTAAGAGCATTTGAATGTCATGTTTACTCTCACATTCCCAAGGATAAAAGGAATAAACTAGAACCCTCATGAAAGAAAGGGATATTCATGGGATACAGTGATTCATCCAAATCTTGTAGAACATATATTCCAGAACAACATAAGATCGAAGTCATTCGAGACGTAACATTCAATGAAAGGATGGCCTTCAAGAAATCCATAGAAGAAAGTATTGAAGAAGAAGAGATTGAAGAACCTAATGAAGAAAGCACAAAAAACGAAAATGACGAAAAGGAACAACCTAATCATCCTATGGAACCATGTGAAAACATTGATTCAGATATCGTACCTAAAACCAAGAAACGACCAGCTTGGCTTGAAGCCACATTACAAGATGTAGAAAGACTCAAGGTTCCAGAAGGAACATTCAGAAACAGTAAAAGACCTAAAATATTCTCAAGCTATGCCGCATACATGACGAAGCTTCTAGATGAAGAATCTACCACATTTGAAGAAGTCATGCAAAAGGGACAATGGAAAGAAGATATGGTGGAAGAACATCAATCCATTATGAAGAATGAAGTATGGGAAATTGTACCAAGACCTAAAGAGAAATCAATGGTAACTTCAAAATGGGTATATAAGATCAAACATGCAGTAGATGGAAGTGTGGATAAATACAAGGCAAGATTCGTAGCTAGAGGGTTCTCCCAGAAGGAGGGAGAAGATTATGACAAAACCTTTGCTCCAGTGGCTAGATATACTTCCATCAGAGTTATTATATCTCTTATCGCTTCCATGGGATGGAACTTACATCAGATGGATGTAAAGACAACTTTCCTCAATTGAGCAATTGAAGAAGAAGTATATATTGAACAACCCTAAGGATTTGAGGTACATTCCAGAGACACTCATGTTTGCAGATTGAAGAAAGCCCTTTATGGACTCAAGCAAGCACCAAGAGCTTGGTATGCCAGAACGGACAACTATTTAACAAGACTTGGTTTCTCCAAGATTCATGCAGATCCAAACCTCTATTACAAAGTCGTGGACAATGCACCTGTAATTCTACTACTATATGTTGACGATCTATTCATAACAGGTGAAGAGTCTCTCATCATCCAGTGCAAGATGGAACTAGCTACTGAATTTGATATGAAATATCTAGGTCTCATGCATTATTACTTGGGACTAGAAGTATGGCAGAAGCGTGGTGAAGTGTTCCTTGGACAAGGAAAATACGTAATAAAGATCCTTCAGAAATTTGGAATGATGGATTGTAAGTCCATGGACACTTTGATGAATACAGATATAAGAAAAGTAAAGGATCCAGATTCTGATCCAGTAGATCCATATCTATATCGACAACTAATTGGGTCATTAATGTATTTGGTAAATACTTGACCAGACATTTGCTTTGCCGTGAATACACTAAGCCAGTTCCAGGTGGAACTGAGACATGAGCATTGGATAGTTGCAAAGCATGTATTAAGATATATTCGTGGAACAATAAACTATGGTTTGAGATATACAACATCCAGTGATATACAATTTCATGGATTCACAGACTCAGATTGGGCAGGAAGTGCAGAAGACAGAAAGAGCACTTCAGGCATATGTTTCAGCTTGGGCTCCGCTATGATATCTTGGGGCAGCAGGAAACAGAAGTCTGTCGCACTCAGCACAGTAGAAGCAGAGTATATCACAGCATGTGAAGCATGCACAGAAGCAATTTGGCTAAGGAAGTTAATCTTCGATCTATTTGATCAGATTCCAGAATCAACCATAATACATTGTGATAATCAAAGTTGTATAAGATTATCAGAACATCCCGTGTTTCATGAAAGGTCGAAACACAATGAGATCAAATACTACTTTATTCAAGATAAAGTCTAGGAAGGAGAAGTAAAGCTCGAGTACATCCCCACAGATGAGCAGACAACAGACATCCTGACGAAGCCACTATCTAGAATAAAGTTTGCATATTTCCAAGAGAAGATGGGGATCGTGGAAATAACTCCCTTAGTTGAAAGGGAAGAAATGACTCTTCAAGCTAGGAGGGAACACTGAAAAAAAATATTATTGAAGACATTTATTTTCGAAATTGAAAAATAGCCCAGCTTGGGCAGATTCTTTCCTGTTCGGAAAGTGGATTGAGATTTTCGACGGACAGCGATTTCTCATTATGGTTAACATGGGAAATTGGTCCAAATTGTTGATGTATCATAGACAGCGAATTCCCATTGTGGTTAACATGGGGAGTGGTCTAGGGCAATCTCTCTTCTTGAGGGTTACTCAAGAAGACTGGCCCACCTCACCGGACAACGATTTCTCATTGTGGTTAACATGAGGAATGGTCTGTTTTGGAGGTTGATACAGGACAATCTTTTCCTCTTGTGGTTAACAAAGGAAATGGTCCGGACAATCATTCCTTAGGGTTTATACATTCTCTCCAAGGTGCACTTTGATTAGTGTAGGAGGAATGGTCCAGGCTCAGCAATTAGGGACAGGCATTCCTTAGGGTTTATATATTCTCTCCAGGGTGCACTTTGATTAGTGTAGGAAGAAGGGCCCAGGGTGAAGAATGGTCCAGGTTCAGAAGACAGGACAATTATTCTTCCTTGCTTGAGAAGAGTAGTCTAGATATCTCATTGTTCTACTCTGAGGGCATATATTCTTTCATATCTCACAGACGTGAGTGAAATATTGGCCCAGATGATTCAGTTTATTTTTAACAATATTTTCTGTGTAGGTTGACATCAGATGATTGTTATGGAGACTGCATGTCTCTAGACAGTAGAATTATGCTACTGCGGTGGATATGTTCCATTGTTTGTGACTATACGTCACTGATCAAGTACTTGTATGTTACTTGGTGTGGTAGTAAACCACTGGAGTGTAGTTATGTACTACCATGAATAAACACAATTGTGTTCTATCAATTGATATTGTGCCAGTTGTCATGGAGAATTATTTAGTTGGATAATAATGATGGTGCTCGTGATGCTACCAGTTGAATGGTTTGTTGTGTTCAAGACCATACCTCCCTAGCTAGGAGGGAGTGTTAATATTAAGGTAGCTTCGGGAGGTATGAACCTCTATTGTGACCTTTGATAAGATTAGAATGTTCCGGAAGGAAGCAAAGAAATGAAGGAAACCCTAGACAAGATGTCGGCTGACAATAGATAATTAATATGAATTAAATAGTACCCAGAAGGAGAATTCGGCCCCAGTAAGTCTACCAGAATCACTAGAAATATAGGGCGCCAGTCTCTCATTTGACACGCTTCTCAGAATTGCAAAGAGGAGTTTTTGCGCACTGCAGTCCAACAATTTTGTGCACAAGTCCTAGGGAAGGTGTTGCACCAGTTTTTGGGTGGGATTATCTGATCAGCTTGATTACTTCTTGCTTGGTGCATTAGCCTCTCTTGTCTATTGGATTTCTACCAGGATTCTTTTCTCTGTCAAGGTCAAGGTGCTCGGAGGGTGGCTTTGGCCTATGGTTGGGTGACAAGGGTATTGTCAATGGTAAAACAAGCACAATCTTTCATATTCTAACACTTGTTATATCCCAAAAGAAGCAAAGTGGGAGCTAGAATATGTAGTGCAGGAGGCACATCTACAACTATTTGAAAGTTTGGAGATTCCATTATCACAACTAGAGTTCCTAGAGCCATATCTCTGAGACTTCATGTACGGCCTTGTGTTGGAGCCCTGGAGGGAAGTGGTACAGCCTAAGGAACTACGGTGCAAAGAAGGGGGTACACTTCCTTGGGTTGTCTAGGTTGAGAGGAATGAGAGCCTATTGGTTGGAATTGTTGTGGGAATCAACAAATTATGAAAGATGTTGCGGCTGGAGCCCCATAGGGAAGTGGTGCAGACTAAGGGGAAGCAAGAGATTGTTGGTTGTAATTGTTGCAAGAGTTACTAACCTATGAAATCAATATGCATATTTTGGGTCGAAGTGCTTAGGTATATATGGATTTGAGCGAGAGTGCCTATCTATATATGTTTTTGGGCCAGAGTGCCTATGCATATATATGTTTTGGGCTAAGGTGCTTGTGTATCTATATTTTAGGCCAGAGAACTTGTATGTTGCTTAAAGGTCGAAGAAACTAGCACTATAATCTATATGTACGCTTGTATGGTGTTGTGCACTAAGGACAATGTAAAAATTAGGGGGAGGGGATGTAACATCCTTAGTTTCAATCCCCACAAATTATAATGTAGTTGTATAAATATGATTTAGGTTGGTGAGCTTCTATGTTTGGGGTGAAGAGCCCATATTGATTAATATGTCTGGGGGCCAAACTATGTATCATGTACATTGAAATAATTAATAAAAACAATAATTGTTGGTTGCGATACGAGAGGGACGGTAATGATCGGGGGGGGTTATGATTCCACAAGAGAGGGGGCTGAAGGGGGATCCAAGGGGAAACCCAAGCCATTGGCTTGAGTTAATGTACCATTACCATCTAATCTTCCCTTTAACTTGTTAGACACTCAATCATTGAATTCATGTAAGAGGATCGGTGTGTGAGATCACCTCGTAGAGTTATTGAGAGAATGGGTTGAGTACAAGCAAGCATGGAGGAAGTGTGAGTGTCAAGCAAATCCTTTTAGGGAAGAGTGAGAGTAGATCATGCATGGAAAAAGAAGGAAATTCATATGGCAAAGGAGAGACATTTTTTACATGGTGATTTTGAGCATCACGAGAGAGTTGGGTCCTAGGAAAGAGCACCAACCATGATAGCCATGGAAATATAGCTTATTGGGTTGAGTTTGAACTTGGAAATGAGATTGGTGCCTATAACAACTTGGTGGAGTTGTGAGATAAATCTAAGATTGAGGTTGAGTGCCTGTGGTTGCATTTCTTGTTGAGGAAATGGCTCAAGAGCTTTGAAAAGGCTGATGTGAGCCCTCTAAAGGAACAAATGAGAATTCCTAGAGTCCCCAATTGTGATATTTCATGTCCAACCGTGTACATTGGAGCCCTGGAAGGAAGTGGGAAGACATGAGGAACTGTGTGATGGAGAAGTAGGATCATGTTCCTTGGGTTGTGCAAGTTGAAGGGAAAGAGAGTTGGCAGATTGGAATTGTTGTTAGAGTAGAAACTTGGTAATTGGGTTGTTGAGTGTGTGAACATTGGACAAGAGAGCCATAACTCCTTGTGGACTCATAGCCTCAACTCGGGGTGGCTTGTTATTAAGAGAAAATGAACAAAAATCCTAAGGCATGGAGGAATGTCCCTTGTACGCAGCTAGTTGGTATTTATAAACAGATAAATGTTATGTTCTCTAATTTCTATGATTAATTCCATTGTGTAATTATTTTAATTGAAATGTTGTTGAGTACGTGTAAATAACATGAAATCGTGGTTTTGTATATGTTGTTAGATGCATGAGTAGTTTAGCATACTTCATGTTGTTTAAATTTAATTGCATAGAGCATCTAAATCTCTTTTTAGTAGGTTGCGTATGGTACAATAAGGAAGGATTTGACAAATTTGAATCAAAATCAAATTTCAAATTTGGTACCATAGGAGTGGCTAGGTGTTTGCAATCTAGCATTTGAAATGTGCTTGAAATCTCCATTTTGTACTTCCCTTATCTATGGAAGACCTCACTTGCACCTTGTTAGAACTCAAGGCCCAATATATAATGCATTAAGATTATGCCCTTCATGCCAAATTCTAGGCAACTTCTCCTCACACCACCCAATGACTTTCTCATAACTACAAGTAATAATCAATTTATCTACATACATAACCAAGACAAACATATTATATTTATGTTAAAAATAATAAAATTTAGGATGTGCAACAATCTTGGTGAAGTTCAAATTTAGTAATTACTCATCAATACTTGAGTACCATGCACATGTTACCTACTTCAACCCATAAAGGGCATTTTTCAAGCTACATACATGGGCATTTCATCCATGCACCTCAAAACCCCTCAGTTGATTAATGTACACTTCCTCCATGCTTCCTCCTCAATCAAACCATTTATAAAATAAGTCTTTACACCCATTCAATATAAAGGCCAACCATCAATGGATGCAATACACATGATGACTTTGATAGATGTATACCTTCCAACAAGAGCAAAATTCTCATCGTAAACTAACTCCTTCTCTCTAGGAGAATCCTTTTGCTGCAAATTTGGCCTTGTACTTCTTTTTTCTCTTGTTAATCACATGTTTAATCTTGAACATACACTTGGAATCTGTCACAAAGTTTATGTTTAGTCTTGGAACAATCTCCCAAAAATCATTATTTGCGATGGAGTTATACTCATCAATCATGGCATCCCACTATATCTACTTTGAATTTACCTCCTCATAGTTGGAATACTTTGCATCAATGATAGAAGACATTAGTGTGATATAAGAAAGAAACTTCCTTGGAGGATGGCTCACCCAAAAAGAAGATTTTGGCGCTCCCACGTGTTCCTATCCTCCTACAAAGTTTGGTTAAGCTATCTCTACTCTCTCACTAATAAAAATGGTAAACATGATCTAGGTGGATATCGGTGGCCACCCACCTTTTCCAACTGGCTCAAAACAGTTTTCTGGCAATTTTGGCAATTTACTATTTTTAGTAATTTTAACTTCCTGGTCCATATTGAGGGCCTAAATGAAGGTTTTAGGGATCAATATTCTCAATTATGGCCAAAGGCATGATCGAGCCCCTAAAATGAATCTCCTCGACAATACCTTTCCAACGGGCTATCATACGCCTAAAACGGAGATCGTATGCAAAAGTTACGACCCTGGGAAGTTGATGTATTAACTTACCCAAACGGGGCCCACATGACTTTTGGCACTTCATCTTCTAGGGTTAGGTTTTTGGATGTCTATGGTTTTTGGCATTCATGTTTATTGCAAAAAGGCCTTTAGAGCCTCATTGTAATGATCTTCTTGCGAATGCGAGTAGCCGTCACATCTCTTCTCGGAGATAAGTTGCCACCATTCTAACGAGTCTTTCACTCTGTATTTTTACAGTCTCTGTACATTTATTTCATTAATAGAAATCATGTATTATTGTATATATGTGTTTATGGTTGCATATTTGATACATTTTTGTTATATTATTTAATATATGTGATATCTCTGTGCATTTCTTTATTATATCTCCGCTCTCATTTCGAGCCAAAAATAATCTGGATCAGTGGTATCAGAGCAAGTTGCTTTTGATCATTTTTCAGTGCATGTCCCCGACGAGGTTTGAGTATAGCAAGTTGGGTCTCGAGCTTATCTCTCTTGAAGATAGTCGCTCTCGCACACCCAAGAAACCCTCCATGGCGGAAGAAAAGAAAAACGACGGAGCAGACGATCCTATCAATTTGTTGCTTGAGCAAGCTCTCATGCGACAGAGGGACGAAATGATGGAGAATTTTTCCCACATCCTTCAACGCCTCCCGATAGCATCAGGAACATCTTCATCAAGTGACCACTTTGGAGGCACCTCGCCTTTTAAGGTACTAGTCAATTTTGATATTCCTATATTTTAAGGTCAGATAGATGTGGATGCCCTAGATAAATGGTTAAATTTGTTAGAAGGTTATTTCTCTGTTCACAATTTTTCTGACAGAGAAAAGATCATCTTCACGCTCCTTAAGGCTCTCTCTCATGTCAAACATTGGTGGGAAACTTACTAGGAGCAGAGTTCCACAGAGGAGTCTGGAATATATGGGGTTGAGCCCACTTGGGATTTTTTTGTGGATGCGGTAAAGGAACAATATTACCATGTTGGAAACTATGAGGACCAGTACATGAGATGGACCACATTGCGAAAAGAGAGGGGCCAAGCAGTTTCAGAGTTCACCAATACCTTCCATACCTTGCGCACCAAGTTGGGTATCAAAGACTTCGAACGACATTTGGTTCTGAAATAACGTGGGGCTCTACATAGATACATCCAAACTGAAATGGATTTTCTGGACATATCATCACTCGGTTCTGCTTATCGATATGCTGTTAAAATCGAGCAGAAATGTAAGCACTAGAATAAACAGGAGTACGGGTCTGCAAATCCGCAACAACCAAAGTTTGACAAAGACGACCCTAACAAATAGTTTCCCGAAAACCAATCTAAGCCACAGGAAAAGAAGGGTCACGGGGAGACAAAGAAGGACACCGGAAAATGGTGCGATTTCCACAAAATCCCCTAGCACAACATTGATGAATGTTGCTCAAAACAGTAATTGGTGGCCGAGATAAAAAACAAGGAGCCGAACACTGATTCTGAATCTGATTATGAAAATACTGGTAAAAGACAGATCATCGACATAGACCCCACTACTATTGTCGCGACCACAACAATTCAACCAGAAGAACCAACAGATCTTGAAGAGGGGGAGCGCCTTTTTCATTCACAAATGTGGGTGAAGGGGACCTCGTTGCATTTTCTTGTTGATAGCAGAAGCCAGAAGAACCTCATCTCAGCAGAGGTCGTCAAACAGTTAGGATTGTCGACAACACCACACCCACAGCCATACAAAAATGGGTGGCTTCACCAAGGACGAGATCTTCGTGTCAGGTAGCAGTGTCGATTGTCATACAACATCCAACCCTTCAAGGATGAGGTATTATGTGATGTTTCCCCACTGGATGTCTGTGATGTTCTCTTGGGCCAACCATATATGTGGAGACGCCATGTTGTTTATGAGTCTTGACCTTACAGTGTCATTGTTTCTATAGGGGGTCATCTCTACAGAATACCAGAGGTACTTCCGACTATTGTTCCACCTAAACAGTGCCGCAAGGTAGTATCTCATACTGCAAAATTCAGCGTCTTCACAATCTGTTTAAAAGGGGAACATAAGGACAATGCAACCACTACAGCCTCGCCCCAAGCACTTTCTATCCAACAAAAGAAGGTCGACAAGGTTGCAACAAAGCACAAAGATTCCTTCTGCACACTGTCCTCTCGTGTAGATCTACTTGTTGAACAGCCTCAACCTCAACAGGTTCATGACAGACTTCCACAAATTGAGCAATGCAACGTATCCAGCAAGGCAAGCAACTCACCAAGATGCAGATTCAACAAATGCTTTTCCCTCTCCCTCGGGCACTCAACGCAATGGAGACCATTGCTTCCTAAGGAGGGAGGATTGATCCAGGTGGATATCGGTGGTCATCCACCTTTTCCAACTGGCTCAAAACAGTTTTCTCACAATTTTGGCAATTTACTATTTTGAGCAGTTTTAACTTCCGGGGCCATTTTGAGGGACTAAATGAAGGTTTTTCAGGATAAAGCTTCTTAATAATAGCTAAATACATGATTGAGCCCCCAAAATGAATCTCCTCGATGATACCTTTCCAATGGGCTATCATACGCCTAAATCGAAGATCGTATGCAAAAGTTACGACCTCGGGAAGTTGATGTACTAACTTACCCAAATAGGGCCCACATGACTTTTGGCGCTTCATCTCCTAGGGTTAGGTTTTTGGATGTCTAGGGTTTTTGGCATTCCTATTTATTTCAAAAAGGCCTTCAGAGCCTCATTGTAATGATCTTCTTGTGAATGTGAGTAGCCATCACATCTCTTCTCAGAGATAAGCTGCCACCATTCTAGCGAGTCTTTCACTCTGCATTTTTACAGTCTCTGTACATTCCTTTCATTAACAGAAATCGTGTATTACTATATATCTGTGTTTATGGTTGCATATCTAATACATTTCTGTTATATTATTGAATATTTGCGATATCTCTGTGCATTTCTTTATTATATCTCCGCTCTCATTTCGTGCCGAAAATAATCTGGATCAAAATATGACTATGTTTCTTCACCAAGACCTCACTAAATGGAATCCAATTTTGTTGTATATGTGGATCAACACTTAGGACGATAAGTTTTTATCCCTTCTCAACCTCCATAGGAGACTCTTGAGACTTAAAGTACCATGCATCC
Organism: Picea glauca; assembly: GCA_000966675.3. Lineage (NCBI taxonomy): Eukaryota > Viridiplantae > Streptophyta > Pinopsida > Pinales > Pinaceae > Picea > Picea glauca. The sequence continues at coordinate 88,776 of JZKD02S1815135.1, forward strand.
TCATCAAATTAGACATCTCATATCACCACAATCTTTCATTACTTTGGAAGATAGATTTGGTAAGCCTTGGAGATCTAATTATAACCAACAAAAATAGCCTTAATGCTCAAGGGTTTAAGTTTAGTATTCTTCTCATTAGGGACATGAATATAAATAGGACAACCAAAAACTTGGAAATGTGATACCCGAGGTTTCTCACGAGTAAAGTATCATACTAGTGCTTTGTCCTTCAATATCCTATGAGGACATATGTTTAACATGTATACAATTGTATTGCATGTCATTGGTATGACCTCAGTCGGGTCATATATGGGGTTAAATGTATATGATGTGACCCCAAGGGGGGTATATAAGGGGTTAAATGTACATGTAAGGGGTAAATGTATATGTAATAGTGGTTGGCCTAATAATAAAGGAGCCATACGTGCAATGTGTGAATAGGTACATATAGAGATCATATAGTCATTATTGAGAACATGTGATTTGGATGTATGAATATATTGAGGTATTTAGAGGAGGTTCTCATGTTCTTTAAGGATTTATTTTGTAACTCATCTCTCTTATCTATCTTGGAGTTGTGCT
>JZKD02S1815146.1:20805-34081 GCA_000966675.3 Picea glauca
CTTCTGAAACTTATTACAGTGATATAATGTTCAACAATGGCTTACCCGACTTATCACTGTTCTGCTGCATTTCGTTGCTCTGTCTGCCTCATTTCCTTTCTGCTCACATCCCTCGTGCTGTCTAGTCTTCTGATTTTTATGCTCTGTGCGCCATATCCATTCTCTGCATAGTTCCTCTGTTGTGCTATTCAGCTGCTGCACTCTCCTCCTTCTTCACAGCTGAATTACCTTTCCCAACAACACTCACTACAACCTCCAATAGAAACAACCACCCATCTCTTCTCTGTTCCATGTATTTATAGCTTCTGTGCACCTTGTGCATGCAGTGTTCGCAATGCCTCTGCATGCTAACTCTGCACCATTATCCTCCACCTCTCGAGTGCTTTGTCTGATTATCATCGTGACTCTTCAGCTTCTCTGGTGGTTTGCCCCGCGTGTCCAGCATCATTGTACGTTATGCTAAGATTCCTCAGTCTCTATGGCAGTTTAAGACTCTTCGTCTTCTCTGAGATAGTCGAACTCTTGATCTTCATCGACCCTGATCGATGGTTCATGATCTTGGTGAATCAACGGTCCTGATCGCATCGTGATCTCGCATCTCGTTGTTCCTTCATTGGAGATTCTCATCACTCCAAGTCGTAATAGGCGAGACTCTGAGATGGAGCTTAGATCAACGGTCCACATCTTTTGGTTTATTGACGGTCAGGATCTTTTCGTGATCTCGCGTCTCGCTGATCCTAAGATGGAGATTTTCGTCACTCCAAGTCGCGATAGGCGAAACTCTGAGATGGAGCTCAGATCAACGGTCCACATCTTTTGATGTATTAACGGTCAGGATCATTTCGTGATATTGCATCTCGCGAGTTTGGTGGTTATGTTTCTTTCCTTTCCAAGTCGCGAGTCGCGAAACTTCGAGATGAAGCTTTATGGTGCTCTGATCTTTCGCCACGCGTCCTCTTGATCCAACAGTCCTTGATTAAATCGCGATCTCGCATCTTCGTTGTTCCTTTGACTTACCAGTCAGCGAGATGACGATCTTTCGCCATGTGTCCTCTTGATCCAATGGACCACGATTAAATCGTGATCTCACATCTCGTTGTTCCTTTGACTTTCCTGTCAGCGAGATGATGATCTTTTGCCATGTGTGATCCCCCTCGTAGATCCAACAACCCTCCTGTGATCCGGATCCGACTGTTGTCCTTCTCTCGCTACCTCACGACCTCGCGACTTGGAGTACCCAATGTTTGGACTCTCAACCTGTGAACTCCCGAGTTCGCGACATCTCTCGATCTCTCGCCACCTGTCCCCCCATATGGACGACTACAAATCTCTCGCCACTTCACTGCCTCTCATCCTCACGCCTCACGACTTTGAACACCCAATACTTGGGCCTTTATCCTGTGAACCCCTGAGTTCGTGAGATCTCTCCGATCTCTACCACACGTCCTTCACAGATGGATGGTTCTGATCTTCTCGCCAATTCGCTGCTTCGCGACCTCGCGCCTCGCGACTTTTAACACCAAATCCTCGGCTCTTCCACTCACGATTTTCCGAGTTCATTCAGATCTAACGCCTGAGATCTATCCTTCTCTTCAGCGCGCGCTCTTCTTGTTTTTATTCAGATCTGACGGCCCTCATCCTGTCAGGAATTTCGGATGGGATGAAATGATCAACGATGCTTCTCCTCCAAGTTTACACATCCTTCTTACTTGGAAGAATTTCGACTCTGCACTAATTCCTCTTGAGCCTACATTGTTCCTGTTTGTCCATCGATGCACATTCTGATCCTGCCATCTTCACTGTTGTACTTTCCATCAATGAAAAGCATACGCTATATTTTAAACATTTTCCAACAGTTAGAAGGTATCTCACAAGTTTTAGCATCACATCAGGATTTGATTGAAAAAAAATTGTTTGAGGACATTCCTTATTAGTGCTTGTTAGTGAAAAGAACTCTCTCTCTCTCCCCTAGATAGATGTTCATCGAAAAGAAATGATTGTTTATCATCCTTGATGCATTTTTGGGACAGAGTCATAATTCCATTTATTTCACTTCCATGCACCCCTTTTGAGTAAATAATAGCTATAAAATGAACGCTAATTAAAAATTATCTAGAGCTTTTTCTTTTCTAGGATCCTCCACCAATAGTAGACTAGGCTTAGTACTTTGGATTAGGCTGTGAGCATAACTCTCCAAAGTTTCCAAAACAAACATTAGCATCCTGAGTTAGGGAGAGTCAAATCCAATTATCATATAAGTCTGCCTGGGATCCCCCTCTCACACAGGGGTTATGCACGAGGTCACATTCGGGTGAGCTACAGAGATTATCCCTCCATGGTTTAACTGATTGTGGTGGTCAGATAGTATTATGGGGGTCGCTTAAAGGTAAATCCACAATTACTGCATGGAATCCTTTTAGTTGATTTTGGGCTCGATACCCTACCCGTACGTTCGGATCGGACTGTCGACTGTTCCCGCTCAGGGGATGACTGGGAATTGGTAACCTTAGTGGCCATAATATTTAAGGTCTTACACAAGGTGACAGTGAAGGGAAGTCTCACTGTACCTGGAGCAGACATTGGTCAAACTCACTCATGCTCCTTGGAGTGTAAATCCACAATTACTGCGTGGAAGCTTGCACCAAGGCGTAAGTCTGTTAAGAAGGTCGCCATTGTAACTATTCCACCCTATCCCCGCCCCTTCTTGACTTGATCACGCGACGTTGGATTTCATCACCAACTAGTACGGTCATCGAGAGAAGGTCCTGTTTGATTGGTTGTGATTCTTATATTCTATTAGTGTATGATGTTTCTTTTCAGTAGTTGGCCATAGATCTTTTTCTTCGACTCGTTTTCGCCAGCATCGAACCTCCATGTCGTTCGCGGAGGTTACAAGGAATTCCTCCAGAAAATATGGAAGGAAACACCCCTTTACCCACTCATTCTATGGAGGAATCTCCTCAACAAAGCGAGGTTCAAGACACTACAACTTCCCAGAAAGAAGTTCCCACTCCTTTAGAGAATTTTTGAATTGTTTCAGAGTCTCCAGAAGCTTTCCGCATTCTGGAGGGATATGAATGACGTGTCCTCCAACTGAATTCCGCTGGTGAATTTGTCGTCATCAATCCTTATGACATTTCGGCTGGGTATCATTCAAACCCTTTAGCCGATGACCCTTTTTGGACCGCAAACATTGTTCGAAGTCCACCGCGCATGGTACGGGATCTTTATGGAACAGGGATGGGTGCTAACGCACCTATTTCTTACACCGTACCCCTAAACCATTTTACCGGTACCACCTTTTTTATGGCCACACCGCCCGTTGGTCCGAGCACACCGTCTGTTGGCCCAAGGTCTACTTTTCCTCTCCAGATGGCCCATTCTACAATAGTCCCTCACATTTCGACTATTCCCGCTGGTAATGCGGTGGTCAACCAAGCTGCGATTGGCACACCTGTAACACCAATACCTACACTCCCTTTTGGGTACATAGCATTGAATGCTCCCACTACCACTACTACCCAAGTTATACCGGGAAGTTCCATACCTATCCAACAACCCGGAGGGACCGGTCTTGGTGGTCCTAATCCGCTCAGTGGCACCGATCAGTCATTTACGTCTGGTTCTCAAATTCCGGGAACTCTCCCTCAAGATGGGGGGCATCATCCCACTGGAGGATAATTTCCATTTGGAGGGCACCCTCATGCTGGGGGGAAACCTCAATCTGGAGCCCACCATCCACCATACAGACAAAATGTGTCCACCACACCCAATCTATGGAATGTCCCTTTTTCGGGAAATCCACAGTTCTCGACAGCACACAAACCTCAAGCTCCACAACAACCCCCTTATGGACAAATTCTGAATCCATCCTATAACCCTCAAAACCCATTCGGTTATCCTCCGCTCACACATGCTTCTCAAAACACCTCAAATCCTATGTACCCTGGTCAACACCAACCTCATACAAGAGGGCCCACAAGTTATAATTATCTGCATAACCTAGTGTATGGTCCTACTGGTGTCCCTATGCCACACCAACATTACCCACAGGTTAACCGACAACTACCTTTTCTAGCGACCCTGGACCTTCCAGACTTGTCCCAGTTAACGAATGATCCTATTTATCATTCTTCGGTTTGGCCAGCTATTCCAGCTAAACTTCCTTCTGATATCCCAAAATTTGACGAAAAGTTTGGAGAAGACCCAAACAACCACATGATGACTTTCCATTTGTGGTGTTCATCCAACTCCCTCATGGACGACTCTATACGTTTGTGTCTTTTCCAATGAACACTTACGAGTTCCGCGGAGAAATGGTATTGAACTACCACGCGCATATTTTTACGATTTCAACTCTCTCGCCATGTCCTTTCTCACACACTTCCAGCTACCCATTCGATACAAAATGGGTACTAAACTATTGACCTCCCTTCGTCAGACAACCTCTGTACACATCTCCGATCATATTCATGAATGGAGACGATGACGAAGGCTAATCAAAGCAGTCATTCCTGACCAATTATTAGCAGAATGGTTCACCAAATCACTGTTACCCCAGATCGCTCGTGATGTTGCCATGGGCGGCGTGGTCACCGAGGAAGAATATATCGCCCGAGCTCAGTACTTAGACTTAGTTTATTCACAGTCTAGTACTCTGTACGAGTTGATACCAAATTCTACCCGTGCCACTAATGATCCATCCAAACCATCATCTACCTCGCACGCAGATGGAGTTATTGGCTCCGTTAAGACCCAATCTACTTCCCAATCGACTGGAACAATCTAGTGGACCACTCTGACACCCACTCCCAGTTCGACGGTACCCTCTTCTACCAGCCCTCAAAATCAGGTCTCTGAGGTGAATGAAGTCCAATCAACCCCTTCACAACAACCTGGGGGAAAGAAGAAAGTGAGAAATAAACCGAAGAAAAATAACAACGAACAACCAAAAAATCAACCGCAAACCCCTGCTGCTAGGAAACAACCACAACAAAAACTAAAATTCCCATGTCTCATTTGTGGTGATGATCACTACACCCGAGACTGTCCACATCGCGATGAAGTGGCTAATATATTTAAGGGAAATTCACAACCCATTGTGCTTACTCAGCCTTTCCCACAGCAACAATCTTTGGTTACTCAAACCCCATGATGAAGCCTCGACAAGTGCCCACATTTACATGTTTAACAAGGTTAATCTGACCACTCGCACTGTGACATATGACACACCAGTTAAACCTGATAAGCCAAAGACTGCTAACGGTTCTTCACCGGACCCATTACCATCCTCTGTTAATCCTCCGTCTGTTAGTCCTCCATCTGGGCCACTTCAGATTGAGAAACCTTCGTTTGACTCCATTTTACGCCCTCCTAAGAGCACTATTCGGAAGTCTACCTTTAATCCTAGTTCACGAGCTACCCAAAACTACAACATCATTGAAGATTTGGCTCAAGCTCCGTGTGCTATGTCCACTTTAGAATTTCTACAAAACTATACTAGCCAATGTAGAACACTCTTAGCTGCCATTGGCGCTTTTGATCCTGACTCATCAAATAACCTCACGTTTAATCTGGATGATCATCAACCACAACTCTCCCACCAGCTATCTTTCCAAATCGATGTTGTTGTTCATAATCAACAAGTCCATAGAACTATCCTGGATGAGGGAGCCTCTACTTGTGTCATGTCTCTAGCCTGTTGGAAAGGCTTAAAATCACCTTCACTTAAAAAATCCCCCATGATGTTATGCACTTTCGACGGGCGAGTTTTTCATCCACATGGACTATTACAATCCCTAACCGTTCAGTTGGGCAGCAAAACTATTACCGTTGATGTTGAGGTGGTCAATGCCCCCCTCGATTACAACCTACTACTTGGAAGAAGTTGGTTCTATGCTATGACTGTTGTCGCCTCGTCGGTGTTTTGATGTGTACAATTCCCCCATCAAGGCAAAATTGTCACTATCGATCAACTTGATTTCTGTACACCCGACGCTCGCGTCCCTGTCACCAACAACATTCCTTTTTTGGGAGACCACCCAGTTACGTATGAAAGCATTGGTGTTGGATTATTGAAATATTCTAGCCTTATGGATACTTTCCCTACACCACTTCCACCTACCACGCATCATATTTCCGCCGTTAATATGATCTCGACTATGCCTTATCAATCCTTGGAATCATCTGATCCCTGGATTGTACCTAGTCCTCTGGAATTCGATGTGCTCGGTGACACCATGCCACTTAGCCCAGCCGAGGCCACATACGTAGCTATTCAATCTGCCTCTCCCTTTTCGAACAACCCACATTTGTTGGCACCTGATGCCTACTTGGTGCCTTCATGGTTGGATTCCCTATCATCTACAATTGATTACATTTCCCAAATTTTCCCTTTTGACGAATCTATTATGGAAATGCTTAGTATTGACAATATACCTTGGGATGATAACCATCATCGATCCTCTTTTCTTCTACCTTTGGAAGAAATCCATCAAGACATACACTCTGTCTTCCCCCCCGATGTTACCGATGCTCCGCAATCTCCTATCCTCACACAAGATACTCTCTTTGAGGGGAATATGGGTAACATCTCTACCACGATCGTTATTGATATTCCAATCAAAGAAGGTGTCATGGAAAACATTAACCTAGGTGTTAATTGCACACCCGAAGAAGTGGTCTCTTACACCGCTTTGTTTAAATAATTTTGCGATGTCTTCGCTTGGAGCTACGAGGAAATGCTAGGGATTGACCCTTCGATCATCGTGCACGAAATCAAGACTTACCCTGGTGCAAAACCTGTTCGACAAAAACTCCGCCCAGTTCACCCCAAGAAAATCACAGCTATAAAGGCAGAAGTTGAAAAACTTCTAAAATCTGGCTTTATCTACCCCATCCCTTTGACAGAATGGGTCTCCAACCTTGTTCCGGTTGCCAAAAAGCAAGGGACCATCCGTGTTTGTGTTGACTATTGAGATCTCAACAAATCTTGTCCAAAGGACAACTTCCCTATGCCCTTCATCGACAAAATCATCGATAATTTTGCTGGGAGCGTAATCTTCTCTTTCATGGATGGCTTCTCTGGGTATAACCAGATTGAAATATTACCTGCTGATCAACATAAGACAACCTTTATCTGCCCATGGGGAACTTTCGCCTAGCGAAAGCTACCTTTTGGTCTCAACAATGCTGGTGCAACTTTCCAGCGGTCCATGTTGTATGCTTTCCACGACATCAAGCATATCGCAGAACCTTACCTCGATGACTTACCTGCCCACTCATCCAATCGATCCGATCACATTGATCACTTACGGGCTATTTTTCTTCGATGTCGGTTCTACCATATCCGCTTGAACCCATATAAATGCATTTTTGTTGTCGAATCCGGTCGACTCCTCAATTTTATCGTCTCTAAAGACAGGATCCGGGTGGATCCCTTAAATATCAAGGCTATCCTGGCCTTACCCCCACCCACCAATTTAACCCAACTCCAAAGTTTGCAAGGCAAAGCGAACTTCCTTTGTCGTTTCATTTGCAACTATGCCGAGATAGCTAAATGAATCATGTCATTATTGCAGAAAAACACCCCTTTCATCTGGGATGACACTGCCCAACGGTCATTTTATGCTCTCAAGCATGCCTTGACCCATGCACCTTTGTTACATCCTCCGGAGTATACAAAGGATTATATCCTTTACTTAGCCACCTCCACTTCCACTATTGCGATGGTGTTATTTTAGGAGGACCCCAACGGTGAAGAACATGTGATTTATTACTTGAGAAAGAGTCTATCTGGACCCAAACCCCGATATTCACATGTAGAGAAACTGGCTCTGGCAGCCGTCATCGCTGTCCAAAGATTCTACCATTACATCTTATTACGCACAACCACGGTGATTGCAGAATCCAACCCCATGTACCACTTCTTGACACATCAAGTACTTGGGGGAAAATATTCTAAATGGATCGTTATCCTTCAGGAACTCGATCTTGAATTTACAAAATCCAAAGCCAGAAAGTCCCTGGTGTTTGAGGAGCTTATCTGTGCTCTCCCTCATGCCGATGAAGACATAAAACCTAGAGATTCTCTCCCCGATGAAACTCTTTTTCTCATCAGCACCTCTGATCCTTGGTATGGGGACATCCTCCTCTACCTCCAAACCCAACGCTTTCAGCCCAACATTTCTCGTGAAGAACGTCGACGTATTCACCACCACTCTCGTTGTTATCTTATTGTCAGTGACACCTTGTATCATCATGGTATAGACACTATCCTTCGATGATGTCTGATTCATGAGGAGGTTGAACACATTCTGAACGATTGTCACCTTGGCGCCTGTGGCGGTCACCTTTCTGGGATGGCCACAGCCCAAAAAATCTTACGTGCCGACTACTTTTGGCCCTTGATTTTCAAAGATTGTATCGAGTCTATAAAAAAATGCCCACCCTACCAAGTCTTTAAAAAGAAGGCATGCACCCACCCTACTATGTTTCATCCCAGTATCACCATCGACCCCTTCACCAAGTGGGGTATCGATTTCATGAAGTGTAAGCCTACCTCAGTCGGGGGGCACGGTTATATAATCGTCGTCGTCGACTACTTTACCAAATGGGCTGAGGCTATGCCTACCTTCCTGAACGATGGTCATACCGCAGCTCTGTTTCTTTTCAACCATATCATAACTCGTTTTGGTGTACCACGCACCATTGTCACTGACCACGGTGCACACTTCAAGAACCAAATGATGAGCGAACTGCATGTCAAATTAGGTTTTCGCCATGAAAACTCATCCCCTTACTATCCTTAGGCCAACGGACAAGTTGAGGCCATCAATAAAGTCCTAAAAACCATGATTCAATGCATGGTAGGGGAAAAAAAGACATTGTGGCATCTACAACTCTTTTCCGCTCTCTGGTCTTATCACACTTCCGTGAAAACCGCAACTGGATTTACTCCTTTCTAGTTGGTGTATGGCATCGAAGCCATTCTACCAATCAAGTGTGAGATTCCATCACTAAAACTTAAAGTAGAACTCCTACCCCATACCTCTACCGAAGAAGAACGTTTCTTGTATCTATCCAAGATGGATGAAACACGTCGTGATGTTGCTCTCGTTAATGAGGCACATCATAAATGAATCAAGAGTCAATACAACAAATCTATCCATCCTCGGACTTTTTCAGAAGGAGACTTAGTCCTCATCTATGACCAAGCTCATGACAAATTGGGGACAGGTAAGTTAGAACCTCTGTGGCATGGTCCTTACATCATGAAACGTGTTCTACACAGAGGCACCTATGAATTAGTAGATCATGATGGAATTTCCCTAGGAGAGCCCCGGAACGGGCTTTACCTTAAAAAGTACTATGCCTAGATCACCTAGCATCTGTACTTTGTACATTATTGTATTTTAGTTTGGTGTGTCTATTTATTTCATGTGCTTGAGTCTTTACCTTTGCCACTCACGACTGTGCTTGTGTTTTCATGCGCAGATGACATCTTCCTTTCCTATCTTTTTCGGGTTCGCGGATGGCGCTAGTCGACATACCTAGAACATTGCTTCGGAAGTGTGGGTTATTTACCAATTCGACGAGGTGGTGAGTTCAGGAGGTATCTAATTAGGACTAGCGACCAACAATATGGCAGAATATCACGCTATCATTGGACTATTGACCCAAGCCTCCTCCCTAGGTATCTCTCGTATCATTGTTTACTTAGACTCCCAACTCGTGGTGTATCAACTCAACCGTATCTACGCTATCTGTAATCCTATCCTGCTACGTCTCCACCTGCAAGTTCACCGTCTTGAATGAATGTTCGATTACATTGAATACAAACACATTCCAAGAGAACTCAATAGTGTTTCGGATTCGTTAGCTAATTACATCATGGATCGGTATCTCACCCACATATAAGATTTAAGGAAAGAAAAATTGTACATCACATGTAAATTAAAAACACATCACAAACATCATCATGTACAAATCATTTGGCACTGTAAAAACTCGATACTGTATATATATATATATGGCATGACTGAAATGTTTGGATTACATCAAAAAGTACATAGAAGAGCAAAATGTTGGGTCTTTACACCCATACAACGTCACCTGACAAGGCATACAAATATACGATCACCAGAGAGACTCTAATCTCCCCGCACTACATTGTGTTGCGAGTAACACATCACCACGTGCACTACGCGCCTCAGTAGAGAATTGATATTCTCTGATACTCCCACAGTGTGCCTCTACAGATGTAAAAGAACTTCTCCCCTCCATAGAGGAGGAATGCCCATCATGAGGCCTTGGAGGTTTCTTTCAACCTCTCGGAGACCTATCACTGGTACTACCGGATCTGCTGCAACCGGAATGCCCCCGCGACATCTTGGTATCGGTATATCGGTCGGGTGCACTGCTCCCTTGTCTGCATGTTGAAAACAATAAATCTGTTAAAAACTCTTCTACATACCCAATATATATATATATATATATATATATATATATATATATATATATATATATATATATACATTAAAAACTTAAAAAACAAAACTAGACAAGGTGTTGCTCAGTCTCTTACCTGAAGCATCCCAATATTTCCCCATGGGTAAAATCAAATCCATACTCCTGCGGAAATCCACCTCAGCATACGGGAAGTCCTCTATCCAGAGATAATGTCGTCTCAACCAAGCAAAGAAATCGCCAGTGAAATGGAACTCTGACTCCGCTACTAGCCTCGGAGACAGACTAGTCCACCTCTCCATCCTTGGTTCGTCCACTGGTCGCACCGCTAGTGCTATCTGAGGCTGCATCTGGGGGATGCGCTCTAGAAAAAATGAGACCAGAAAAGAGACATAACCAAATTGTTTCTATCCCATCCTGCACCGTGAAACCTGTTCCTTCACATTTCAAAGGAACCCCGCACTCCAGTTGAACAGTGTTGGTTCCAAACACTGAACACCATAAGCCACCTGTGATCTTGATGCCAGATGTGCGCTAGTACTTCCCATCACACTCGTGATGGAAAACAAAATGGACCGGAGGGGTAGCTCTCGAATATCCTTGATAGGGATTCTACCCCCTACCAGTCTTGCTCCCGGGACACAGTGACGTGCCAGATACACGTCCACTTGCTTGGGTAGCACCCTCTGCCCGGAAAAAGATATGGGAACCCCTCTTTTTGAGAGGCCAGTCAAAAAATACACGTCTTCTAACTCAATGGTTAAAAGTTGTGTGCCAATCCGGAATCCTTGCTCTGCAACATCCCATAAGCCGATCATGTGCTCAAGCAATAAAATCTCCTTCTTCATGTTTTGCAATTTGAAGAATTTCAGTAAACCACAAGATCTCAATGCGGCCCGCGTGAGAGGAATCCACAAGGCAGCTAAGTCATCCATCTCATATTCTCATTCTTTCCACTCGATCATGGTCGCCGAAATCACCTACAAAACAAAGAATAAAGAATTTCATTATTTCAACGTTTTGGCAATTTCGACAATTTTTAAAAAAGCAATTTAAAACATGAAATAAAATGCCCACATCGTTTAAAGAAACCACACCCTCTTTTACAATCAACATGCCCTCTCTTAGCCATTTAATGTCCATCACACAACAATAAAAACGTTTTAAAATCAAAATGATTTCTTTTTGGCTGCGTGGGCATATGTGAGGACTTTTCATGGGTTATTTTCCAAAAACTACCCATCCACTTAGATATTAAGTCATAGGCATCATGGCTATCCCTTCCTAAAACGTTTTTGCAAAAAGAATTCCCTTTTTCCATCGTTTTTAATAGAGGTCGATTTGGTCCTTTTTGGGGCAACTTAGGGCTTCATCTTTTAAATTAAATGTTTCTATAAAAATGAATGTTAAACCATGTGTTTGAAAGAATAATATATGGACATCTACCTGGTCCAAACGGCAAGTGAAACGGTGAACCGTAGCTCCGGTAGCAAGTGAAAGAAGATCCACCTCTGAAATGAGATTCTCCACTACTCCAAAATCCTTGTGAAAAATGGAATGGTAAATGGAATTTTCATTGTATTTTTATTTATAAACTTCCATTTTTATATGGTATAGTAATTTATGGGTTTCTCTAACAATATAATGGCTTCACTTAACCCCTGGTTTGTAGTTTTGGCATCACAGGTTTCCTGGCAGTTCTGATGGATTATTTACCTTGTCTCACTTATGAAGCTTAGTCTTAGTTCGTTCTCGAGCTCGAAAATATGAGAACACACCAGGTAGACTTTTATCTCTTTTTCGGACCCACATGGAAACACGAAAAAGGAACCCCCCTGGAGTCATCTTTAAACTCTTTTCAGACTCTCTAAATATGAAAATATTGTCGAGTGATCTTGCTTCCTTTCACGCTCGTTAAAAGGTTGGAAAGGGCGTCTTTCGAGCAATAGTTTATCTCTTTTTAAGTCTCGTTAGACTACTGTATGAAAAAGGAACTGAGAGAGTTCTCTTTTAAGTGTTTTTCCAAACTCTATAATCCCAAAAAACCTTCGATTTTTTTGTCTTTGGACTCATTAAAACACACATCGACAGGCCCATACGGGACCGATCCCTTACTTCTTCCGGTTCTCTAAACAAAGGAAGAGGAACTTACCGAAGGTGAGTTATATCGAGCATGTGTTATCCTCCTCGAGCTCATTAAATCAAAAAGAGGTACTCGTCCATATGGATGGGAGAAAATTTGAAAGGAGCAAGCCAAGCAGTCTCTTGAGAACATTATCCAACAATTCTTAGAGTCTCCCTTGAACACGACACTTTGTCATTTGCATGCATCATAATCCGTTGAACCTCTGCACTGAGCCAATCCTTTGAGTTCCTTTCACTCCTTTGGGTCACCCGAAACAAGTCACAGTATCCGTTGCATATTTTTGGTCCATGTCATGTTTTGTTGTTGTGCCTCAGTGTTCAAGGGAAGTATCCTCCTCTAGAGTCATCCCTCCCAAATATCTTTCCTCAAAACCCATGTCATTCCATGTCCATTTGATCTACCAATTACATCTCTATGTCCATTTCGTGTCATTTATGGGGGATACATCAAGGCCCTCCCTCGACGAGTCTATTCCTGTCGACTTCAACACATTATCCAGAAATCAGGCTTAGAAACTAGTTAGTAATTTGGGACCTGCATGCCTCAATGCAGGGATGATTTTAAGGATGGAAATTTATTTTAAAATGTAGAAACCTTGGCGAATCTTACTTATCCTTCATATGCCAACTATAAATGTTTGGCGATATTTTTGTAAAAATATTC
>JZKD02S1815146.1:39883-50845 GCA_000966675.3 Picea glauca
TAATTCAAAAGTCCCTAGGAAGCTAGAATGTGGACATGTGGGTCCGTTACTATCCCTTTAACTCCCTATTGTGATGTAATCTAAGAAAAGCTTTGAAACTATCCTAGATTGATCACGTGGTCATGTATGGGCCCGTTACAAAACCTTTAAACTTCCCTAGTGATTTGATCTAAGAACGCAAATTTCAACACTATCCTATCTTTGTAGCATGTGGGCATGTATGGGCCCGTTACAATATTAATATGTGTTTGAAAAATTAAACTAAGAGGAGTCCCAAGAAGGGTTGTTGTCCTCTCCTAAAGGTTTTTAATGTTCTTTAAGGGAGATGAAATCACTTCACAGTCTTTTTTTGATTCTCAACATTGCTTGGAGGCGCGAGAGAAGAGCATACTAAGAGATTGTTATTCAACTTCTAGTCCCAATGCAAGTTAAATGTGATTAAAAATGATTTCCAACTTATCTTATGAGTAAAAAAAAAGCCATCCATGTGGCGAAAAAAATGAAAGCAAAGAAGGGGAAATTGATTTTAGCCTCCTAAGTGCCTATGTGTTTTTTGACTAACTCCTTTATATGATGAGGGGACTAAGTGTGGTGCAGCTTTAAAACATGCTTGAAATCATTTTTAAGAAGGCAAATGGCCTTCCCCACATCTCAACAATTTTACAATGTGAATTTTTGCACAGATGCACGGGTCTCAATGGAGACAGAGGCGCATAGAGCGCATGTGCGCAAACACAGAAAAGTCAACAAGCGCACATGCACAGAAAAAAACTATGATTCAAGAGCATGTGCGCATGATGCGTTTCTGTGGGCCTAAAAACCCGCACATATATGACACACGACCAAGAATGAAAAATCCAGATGGATTTCTCTCAATTCAACTTGGAATTGGCTGATTGGTAGGTCAACTTCTGTCGGTTAGTGTACCTGCAAGTTAAAAAAACTAAAAGAAGAGCAAGAAAAACCCAAATAGGGTAGGAAATTAATACCTTTCCCCAGTGGAGTCCCCAATCTATTGCGCCTCTTTCGTCACCTTAGTGAGCAAAATAGAGGTGCTTGCAAGCTCAGTTGGGTCTGTTGAGTAGGACAACTGTAAGGAAAAGAGTTAGAGAAAGAAATAAAAAACAACAATTAAGAATTAAACTAAGAAATGCAATAACAACTAAATTCATAAGCATAGGGACATAGAAACAAAAAGAACAATAAGAACCATGTCACCAATGATGAGGCTGATATATTAGTGAAAGAATACACCAAGAAGGAAGGGGACTATGAGTCCCTTCTTCCTCCAAGGGAGGGCTCTTGGACCCCCACTAGAAATCTCTTCTTACAACAAAGAAAAATGGAAAATGATGAAAGAACTCTTTGCAAATCGACTCAAGGGGTGAGATGGATTTCCCAATGCAATGGTGCAAATATACTCTTGGCAAGGATGGAGTCCTCAAGAGAATAATGGCAGCATAACTTTGCTTTGAATTCCTTGAGAAATGAAGTGTATCCATGGCCTTTTTATAGCATTCCTTTGAGCTATTGCTCAACCAGTTTGTAGTGTGAAAAAAGGCTACTTAGGGCATTTCTAGGTCTTTGACCAGCCATCCAGTTGAATCCAGTCCAGATTTGAGTGTCAAATCGGCTTGGGAGCTGAACCATAAGTGGGTGGAGTCTGACCACTCTCATAAATGCGTCGTTTCGCAGGTGCACGGATTTTTGCGATAAGAGTAGTGCATCGTGCGCGATTTCTATGTTCATGTTTCGTGCATGTGCGCACGCACCCAGTGTCTTCATAGCACCCTTCAATTTTTCACTACTTTGTGTAGTTTTTGACCCTTTTATGAATGCTTTGGTGTTAATTCAGGTCCATGGATGACTTCATCACTG
Source organism: Picea glauca (assembly GCA_000966675.3). Lineage (NCBI taxonomy): Eukaryota > Viridiplantae > Streptophyta > Pinopsida > Pinales > Pinaceae > Picea > Picea glauca. Next base: position 41,762 of record JZKD02S1815146.1, read on the forward strand.
CTTGACGATGCTGAGTTCTTGTAACCATGTGCGGATGAAATTTCAGTGATAACACCCCCGACAGGTTGGTTCTGTTGGGGGTGATTCCCTCCTGGTCCTGGATTATTATTGTTTTAATTTTTTCCTTTCTTTTTGGCATTATTCGATTGATGGGCCAAATTTTTCGTATTCAGGTGTTCAAAATTTTAATATTGTTGACTAGGAGAGGGCTAAACAAAATTAACCCTAGCATTTGGTTGTCCTTGCAGTGGAGCCATGGGTTGTGGAGAACCAGGAAATGGAAAGTACAGATTATTTTGTGGCAATGATCCATAGGGTACATAGGAAGGCGTAACACTTTCACTAGTTCTTAAGGTGTAAGCTGAGGTAGAGGGGGTAACATAACTTGGTTGGATAGCTACGCGCATTGTGGGTGCCAGCGGTGGTCCACTTATGGATGGGGGAAGGGTAACAGGGTATGGTTGTTGATAAGGGGGAGGAGGATAATAAGGGGGTCCTCCATATACCAGCGGATATTGAGGTGTTCCATACATAGGTGGTTGTTTGGGGTGTGTATTGTGGTGTGTTGTGGTACCAATCAATCCATCTGTTGAGTGAGACATCCCACGTTTGTCTTGGTCGAATGGTACAGGTCTTGGGAGGTCAGGTAGTACTATGTATAAGTATCCTGATTGTGAATAGATGAGTTTTTATTGTTGAGCCTTGTTGATGGCTTCTTCTTCAAATTGGGGGAAGGTGAAAGCCACATCTTTACCAAGGAGAGAGACAAGTGATCTAAGAAACCAATCAAGGCATTGTTCTTTGGTGGTTTCTACTTTGCATAAACTACGTCGTTGACGCAATTCATGAATGTGGTCAGCGATATGTGTGGTTGAGTTTTGTTTAAAATCAGAGAGTAGTTCAAGACTATTATCATGGCAGATTGGTAATTGAAAGAAGTTCAAAAATGCTTTGGCCAAAGATTCAAAAGTCGCATGGGACCTTGATTTTTCATCTACATACCACTTGGTTGATGGGCTAGTGAGTGTGTGTTGGAATAACCTTAATCGGACAGAGTCATCCATGATGTTGTTTGAAGAGAACCATAAGTGGAAGTTCATGAAATGGTTGGCAGGGTCATCTCCTAACTTTCCTTCAAACTTGGGGATGTCTGAAGGTAGTTTGGTAGGCATTCCAGGCCATGTGGGGTCATGCAATATAGGATCATTTGTGATCTTTCTTAGATCCATTATGTTGAGAGAAGCCAAGTATGGAATCTAGAGTGGTGGTGGAGGGTTAGTTCCAGCCATTGTGTGAGTGGTGTGTGTACCTGACCCATTAGGGCGGTTAGGTGGGGTTGTACTTCCCCCTGCTTCCGTGTAAAGGAGAGTGAGTGGACGGTTGACTTTGGGAAGTGGACCCAAGTAACGTGGAACCAAGCAAAGATGATCCCAAGACAGTATCACTCATAGAAGTGTGAGAAGGTGGAGCCGATGATTTGGAAAGACTAGCAACTCCCCCTAGAATTGGAGGGAGATTTAGCAAGTGTCTGGAATGACGAAGATTCTGTGGGTCCCCTATGATATCCGACTAGCAAAGTGGATGTGTGAAAATGGTGATGAGAAAAATAAATGAATAGGAGGCTTTGTTTATAATTTTTGGACTTTCACAATATATCTCATGATCGTATGTAATCACAAGAGCATCATACATAAATCAATTGAAAAAGAAACATACATGTGGGTAGGTAGTTTTTGTTCGCATGGGAGAACAAAGAAAACAAATGCTCGTGTCCGAAAATATGTAACATCCTTCCTCTCCAATAACACTGGACCTTCCAATAGTACTCAATAGTGGGGTCTAAAGCCACCGGAAGAGGAACTAGTGAAGGATGAAATAATCGGTTATAGTGAGGGGTAGAGGGGGCATATCCCGAAAGAGCTGGCGATATTTCCCAATAGCCACACAAAATCTGATCAAGGTGAAATTGCAGCCCACAATTTCCACCTGGGTAGATGTCCTAAAATTTGGTCACTAGGTACCTCAGTCAAAGTGTGGAATTTAGATTTTCGGCCTCATAAATGGGTCATGGGTTGGATCCCGTCCAAGTGGTGGGTGCCTCAATGGGGGACGCACAAAACAACCAGACCTTGGCCTTCGACCCTTCATGGGTATGTCCCTTCCTTATGGTGTAGGAACACTTGACTTTGAGGATTTAAAAGTTCCCTATTTGTCAACTTATATTGTTTGAAGATGTGAGAACCAAATAATGGGGATTTATTTGGATGAATATCCCCAAGATTCTACCTAGACTAAAAAAAATCTTTTGGCACCTCCTGTGGAGGAAAAATTAGTGAGTTTTTAGAAAAAAATTATATGTGGTTGTTCGAGAGATTGGAGGTGTGAACCAATCTCGTTGAAATTAAGTGGGAGTGGATAGTCTCATCAAGAAAAGGGTGGGGTGTTTTGGAATCCCTTTGGAGGAAACCTACTTCTACCTCCATGATTCTAAATGAAACTATGTGAGTGAATAGTGACTTTGTGTGTGAATAAGTGAAAGTGTGCCAAATTTTTAATAAGTTAGGTGTCACCTTGCTACATGTGGACTTTGTGTGGTCCTTACAAGTCTTGATTACCTAATTTACTAAATGACATTGGTACAACCTTGCAGAATTTTAAAGTCCCTAGAGAACTAGCATGTGGGCATGTCGGTCCTTACCAATCCTTTAACTCCCTAGTTTGATTTAATATAAGAAATCTTCGAAAAAATATCCTAGATTGTGGACATGTGGGCATGTATGGGCCCATTACAAAACCTTTAAACTTCCCTAGTGATGTAATCTAAGAAAGTAAATTCAAAACTATCCTATCTTTGTAGCATGTGGGCATGTATGGGCCCTTACAATTTTAAGATGTGTTTGAAAATAAAACTAAGAGGAGTCCTGAGGGGGCTATTGTCCTCTCCTAAAGATTTTGTCTTTAAGGGAGATGAAATTTTCCCTCAATCATTTTTTTGATTCTCAAGATCGCTCTGTGGCGTGAGAGAAGAGCATACTCAATGATTGACGTTCAACTTCTGGTCTCAATGCAAGTGTTATTTATATGTGATATAGAATGATTCCAACTTAAATTTAATCAAAGCAATCCATCCATGTGGAAAAATGAAATAAAAAAGAGGATAAATATGGATTTTAACCCCTTAAGTGCCTATGTTTCGACTAACCCTTCATGTGGAGAGGGAATCTAAATGTGGTGCATATTAAAATTTGCATAGAAACAAGCTTAAGAAGGCTATGGGCCTTCAACATATCACAAAAACCCTTAGAATGTGTGAATTTTTGGATAGATGTGCGGGTCGCAGAGTAGAAAGAGGCACATGTCGCATCAATGCACAAATAAAAAATGACATGTTGGCGCAGGTGCACAGAATGTGCTAAGAAACACAAAGAGTTTGGCACATGTGCTTGGAAGATGCACCTGTGGGTTAAAAAACCCGCACACTTTCTGTTACATGGATGGGAAGACAATTTCAAATGAAATTCTCTCAACTCAGCTCTGAATTTAGCTTCTTGCAGGTAGGCTTGGGCCAGTTATGGTTCCCACAAGTTGAATAAACCAAAAAGAAGTCCTCAAATAACCCAAATGGGGAGGAAATTGATACCTTCCCCAGTGGAGTCACCAATCTATTGTGTCATTTTCATCACCTAAATGAGAAAAAGAAGGAAACTTACAAGTCCAGTTGGGTTAGTTGGACAAGACAATAGTGAATGCAAGAGTTAGAAACATCAAGTATAAGAAATAAGCAAACAACTAAAATAAAAACAATAAAATAAACTAAACTAGAGTGCATAAGGATATTAGAATGAAAAAATAAACACCATTCATGCCACCAATGGATAGATTTTATTAGTGGGAAAACACCAAAGAGAAAGGGAGACTTATGGGTCCCCTCTTCCTCTAAGGGAGGGCTCTTGAACCCCCAAAGATTGAGCTCTTCTTACAAATAGAAAACTAGAAGGAAATGGTGAAGAAATCTAAAGCTCATTCACTCAAGAGGTGATGTGAATAACTCAATGAAATGATGCTTGTATTCTCTAATGAGGAAAGAGGTTCCTCCAAGAGAATATAGGAAGCATAACAATACAAATGAATTCTTGGAAATATAGTGCACCCATCGCCTCTTTTTATTGCAAAGCTTTGAGACATTATTCAACCAGTCTTTAGTGTGAACAAGGGGTTCTTTAGGGCACCCTTAGGTCTTTGACCATCCCCCCACTCGGATTCATCTTGGATTTGGGTGTCAAATCGACTTGGGACATGAACCAGAAGTGAGTGGAAGGCTGACCAAAATCATAAATGTGTCGTTATGAGGTATGTGTGGCTTTTTGCATCCATAGTCACGCATCGGGCACATGTGAACTTTTTCGGTGTTTTCAACTGGCGCACGTGCACACTTCCTTTATATTTTGAGTGCATGCTGATTTTAACACTAGTTGTATAGTTTTGTGCCCTTTGGAAATGCATTGTTTGGGCGATGGATGAACTAATAGGTGTTTGGAGATGTTGGATTCCTGTAACCATTTGCGAATGAAATTTTAGTGATAACAAGGTAGGTCTGACTCTTGAACAATATATATAGCAAAGGATTTGATACACCCACTAGTGCTCATCCAATAGGGGCACATCCGTAGGGATTTCATAGCTCTGATTCACTGCATTACACAGAAGAACTAGGTCTTCACATGTTCACTTGTGCTCATCCATAGGCACGCCTGCTCTACAGATATGCTTTTCCACTACCACCGACAGGAGAATCATCTAGAGTCTTCTCGTCAACTTTGCTACTCAGAGGAGGCTAATACCTCATCTTCATTTATGTTCTCATAACGATGCACCCAACACTTTGGGATTTCACACGTTCACCTTGTGCTCCTCCATATGCATGTCCTAACTCAACAGATCAATTTTCCACTGGATAATCATCTAGAGTTCTTATCAACTCTCTGAATGGAGGAGGTCATCTCTATGTTCCTAGATCTATCTCAGGTAGGAACCACGTACCCTTCTTAGGGTATTTCTCTCAAGTTTGTAAGCTAAGATAAAGACTTCACATAGTTGCAATGATCCACACCTCACAGGTTTGTAAGCTGGAGAATGTTTCACATAGATACATTCATCAACACTGTAATCAATAAAAAGTCACCATGTCTCATCCTTCTTGTATACTAGAACAATTGGGATCCCACAAGGTGAGGATCTTGGTTTGATATGGCCCTTCAGAATTAATTATTGGATATGTCCGTGTTTGATTTATTCATTCTCCATAACATAACTTCTGTATATAGGGTCATCTGATAGAAGAGCATTGGGTTTCAAATCAATTGAGTTCTTTACCTGACAGTGAAAAGGTACCCCAGTAGGTGTGGAAAAGACGTCATTGTTCTCTTATACTATCTTTTCCACCTACTGATGTTGTGTAAATAGACTGTGTGCAAAGGGGTTGGTGGCTGCAGTGACATTTGTTTCACCTTTTGACAAGACTATGAAGAGGATAAGTCTCCCAGACTAAGAGACCACCTTTTTGGATTGTTTTGTAGAGATCAAATATACCACAGTAGTTTGGACTTCCTCTAGTACCTTGTATATTTGACCTCCCAAAGTAATAATGAAACTTTGGGGCCTAGATTCATAAACAACATGGCACTTCCGCATATATGGTTTTCCTAAAATAACATCACAAACTTCAAAAGGGAAAAAATCACACAATACCTCATCTTTGAAGGGTTTGATGTCATAGTGTAGGTGACATTGCTGGCTAACACAGATGTCTCGTCCCTAGATGATCCAACCAATGGTGTATGGTCGAGGATGCGACATCATTGTTAGGTTCAACCTATTGATGACCTCTGATGATATTAGGTTATTTTTGCTACCTCTGTCAATGATGAAATGGAGAGGGGTCCCATACACCCACATCTACGAGTGGAAGAGGTGATCCCCTTCTTCAAGCTCCTCTAGTTCTATTAGCTAGAATTTTGTGGTAGCGATGGTGACATTGGGTTCTACATCAATGATATGTTTTCCCTTATATTGTTCTGAATCAGAGACTAAGTCGACATCCAACTTTGAGGCTTTCATCTCAACCAACAATGACTGTTTGGAGAAACATTCATCAGTGTTGTGCCAAAGGATTTTGTGGAACTCACACCACTTTCTAATGTCCTTATTCAACTTCTCATTACCCTTCATTGCTTGTGGCTTGGACTGGTTGTCCTAGGGCTAGCCATCCTTACTATATCCTTTTATTTGGGAGTTAGGGCCACCTTTACCATGCTTTTGTTGCAATCATTTTGTAGAACTAAAATCCCACTTATTATTTTTCTTGAACTTTTGCTTGATCTTGACATCATATTAGTAAGTGGCTCCCAGTGAGGAGATGCCTAGAAACCCCATATTTGTTTGGATTTACCTATGAATTACATTCTAGTACTCCAGAACTAGTTGTCACTCAAATTCTTTAATACCTATCTTTGTGTGCAAGGTATGGAAGATTTTGGTGTACTCGAGAACCTTCTGGTCTCTCTCCTTATGAAAAGTTGTTCATCTCATTTAATGGTCATCATAGTTTCCAACATGGTAGTATTTATCCTTGAGGGCATCAAAACAATCTTCCCAAGTGGGTTCTGACATGTTGCTCGCAGTAATTTTCCCACCAATCTATGACATGGGTAAGGGCTTTAAGGAGTGCGAAGGTGATCTTTTCACTGTTGGAAAACATTTGGACAGAGAAATAACCCTCTAGTAGACTTAACCATTTTTACAAATCATCAGCATCTATCTATCCTTAAAATAAAGTAATATCAAATTTAACTTGTACCTTGAAGGGAATCACACCTCTGAAGTGACGTTTGGTTGAAGGTGCCACCATTTTTGTTAGCAGACATTGAAGTATCTAGGAGAAATTATCCATCATCTCATTCCTCGGTTGCATGAGGGATTCCGTTAGAAAAGATTTAATAGGATATCCTTCTCCATCATCTCTCTTTTCTTCCACCATGGGAGTTCACTTGGGTTGGCAAGAACAGTTATCCTGAAGAGAAACTAGCTCAAGACCCAACTCTCTATACCATGACCTTTTTGGGGACATGCAGTAAGAAACGACAAGGAGCAAACTGCTCTGATACCACTGATACATATTATATTGAGAATGAAATGAAGGAATATATAAAAAAAGGAAATACATATATATATATTGTAAGAAACACAGTAATACATTTAAACTCATATTCTATTAATGAATGTCTGGAATACAAAAGACTGTAAAATACAAAGCACAGAAGCTAGCTAGAATGGTGGTATCTTATCTTTGAAGATAGAGATGTGACGACTACGTTCATTTGAAAGAACTTGATTACAAAGAGATCAAAAAATGACTTTTAACATAAAGAGTCAATGAGAAAACCCTAAACATCCAAAACCCAAAACCCATAATATGAAACGAACAAATCTTTGTGGGCACCGATGTAGTTAGTTGATATGTCAAATTCTCAAGGGCACAATGTTTTCATAAGATCTATGTTTGGGGTGCTCAGTACCTTGTCGGAAATATCTCGCTGAGTAGTATACATTATTTTTTTCCAAGCATCTTCCTTCAAATACATGTTAGGCATTGTCGTGCCAAAGAAACGTCGTTTAGGGCCTCAAAACGGCCCCAAACATTTGGGACCCAAAAAACCGAAGAAAAACTGCCAAGATGTGTTACCATTATGAATTAGTGGAATAAGTGGGTGGCCACTAGTATCCACCTGAATCACTATGGGTCAATAGTTAATTTATGTAATACAAAATCATATTTTTGTTAGGGAAAATTATTAAGAAATATTGTATTCAGATAGTGTGGATATTTACAAAGGAAATATGTATATTTTACAGTATGTTAGGAGTCATATATCCTTTGGATATAAGATACATTTTTGTAAAATAACTATTTTTTTTTGTTGTTTCTTAAGCAAGGTGGATTATATAATATAAAAATCTTAAGTTTCTTTAAAAAGAAAAAGAATACAAGCATGTCGATCAAAACTTTTGATCACCTAGATTTTCCGCTCTTTGGAATAATAAAAAGAAATTGATATAAGAAGAAGGAAATTTTGAATGATCATCATCTCATGGCATAGCCATCATTCTCAAATTTGTCGTGCATTTTACAAAATGAAATTATGATTTTGTATGCTCAATATATTCATGGTTTTGTCCAATCGCCCAATCTTCTGTGAAGGGCACTTCTTCCATGAGCAACACTTAGTTTTTTCTTGCATGGCTCATTACTCTTATTAGTATCATTCTCCTTAATACTCTGATTATCCATACTTATCCATTCTCCATATTATCTCTTCACCATTTTTTGAACTTCCTCTCTTATCTCTTTTTCTTATCTCATACTTAAGTCACTTATTCTCTTCTTATCNGGGTGAGGGTTCACTCGACATGAACCATATGTTGAAGTACTGAGGAGTACCCGTGGTGGTTGGATGGAGAGTCTCTGTAGGGGAATGATCAGGAGAGTTGGGGGGATTGCAAGGTAAATCCTCAGAAATGTTATTACAGAACCATGGAGGCATTGGAAGTGCCTCGGGCTCGAGACGAATGACATGACGATCCTCGAGTGGTGAAGTAACGTCAATTATCACTTCTGTGGGTTGGTGACGCAGGGCCACTTGACGTTTTCTGTAGGCAAGGATCATAGGGCACTGGTATGTAAAATGAGATAGTGAATTGCATAGAGAGCAAGGGTGTCTCATACGTTCATTAACTGAAGTAGTGACATAGCGAATGTCAGTGGTATTTGTTGAAGAGGATGTAGCAGAGCGGGGATTGTTCTGGCGTACAACTGCTAATGTCTGCTGAAAGCATGGCAGTGCTGGGCAATGGTGAGTGTAATGGCCATATTATGAACATACAACACACAAAAATTTGGTTCTCAACCCTTTAATACTGGAAGGGTTGGTGGTGGTGGTACTGACAGTAGTGCCGGGTGTTGTGGGAGTTGGATTGGGAGGAATCAAATTTTGTAATTCAGGGATGGATGGGCAGTTGTTGGTTTGG
>JZKD02S1815146.1:59321-72431 GCA_000966675.3 Picea glauca
CATGCAGGTCCCAAAGTACTAACTAGTTTCTAAGCCTGATTCCCGGATAATGTGTTGAAGTCGACAGGAATAGACTCGTCGAGGGAGGGCCTTGATGTATCCCCCATCAATGACATGAAATGGACATAGAGATGTAATTGGTAGAAAAAATGGACATGGACTGACATGGGTTTTGAGGCAAGATATTTGGGAGGGCTGACTCTAGAGGCGGATACTTCCCTTGAACACTGAGGCACAACAACAAAACATGACATGGACCAAAAATATGCAGCAGATACTGTGACTTGCGTCGGGTGACCCAAAGGAGTGAAAGGAACTCAAAGGATTGGCTCAGTGCAGAGGTTCAACGGATTATGATGCGTGCATATGACAAAGTGCCGTGTTCAAGGGTGACTCTAAGAATTGTTGGATAATGTTCTCAAGAGACTTCTTGGCTTGCTCCTTTCAAATTTTCCCCCATCCAGATGGACGAGTACCTCTTTTTTATTTAATGAGCTCGAGGAGGATAACACATGCTCAATATAACTCACCTTCGGTAAGTTCCTCTTCCTTTGTTTAACGAACCGGAAGAAGTAAGGGATCGGTCCCGTATGGGCCTGTCGATGTGTGTTTTAACGAGTCCAAAGACAGAAAACTCGAAGGTTTTTTGGGATTATAGAGTTTTGAAAAATGCTTAAAAGAGAACTCTCTCAGTTCCTTTTTCGTACAGTAGTCTAACGAGACTGAAAAAGAGATAAACTATCGCTCGAAAGACGCCCTTTCCAACCTTTTAACGAGCGTGAAAGGAAGCAAGATCACTCGACAATCTTTTCATATTTAGAGAGTCTAAAAAGAGTTTAAAGATGACTCTAGGGGGGTTCCTTTTTCGTGTGTCCATGCGGGTCCGAAAAAGAGATAAAAGTCTACCTGGTGCGTTCTCATATTTTCGAGCTCGAGAACGAACTAAGACTATGCTTCATAAGTGAGACAAGGTAAATAATCCATCAGAACTTCCAGGAAACCTGTGATGCCAAAACTACAAACCAGGGGTTAAGTGAAGCCATTATATTGTTAGATAAACCCATAAATGACTATACCATATAAAAATGGAAGTTTATAAATAACAATACAATGAAAATTCCATTTACCATTCCATTTTTCACAAGGATTTTGGAGTAGTGGAGAATCTCATTTCAGAGGTGGATCTTCTTTCACTTGCTACCGGAGCTACGGTTCACCGTTTCACTTGTCGTTTGGACCAGGTAGATGTCCATCTCTACTTCTTTCAAACACATGGTTTAACATTCATTTTTATAGCAACATTTAATTTAAAAGATGAATCCCTAAGTTGCCCCAAAAAGGACCAAATCGACCTCTATTAAAAACAATGGAAAAAGGGAATTCTTTTTGCAAAAACGTTTTAGGAAGGGATAGCCATGATGCCTACGCCTTAATATCTAAGTGGATGGGTAGTTTTTGGCAAATAACCCATGAAAATTCCTCACATACGCCCACGCAGCCACAAAGAAATCGTTTTGATTTTAAAACGTTTTTATTGTTGTGTGATGGACATTGAATGGCTAAGAGAGGGCATGTTGATTGTGAAAGAGGGTGTGGTTTCTTTAAATGATGTGGGCATTTTATTTCATGTTTTAAATTGCTTTTTTAAAAATTGCCGAAATTGCCAAAACATTGAAATAATGAAATTCTTTATTCTTTGTTTTGTAGGTGATTTTGGCGACCATGATCGAGTGGAAAGAATGAGAATATGAGATGGATGACTTAGCTGCCTTGCTGAGTCCTCTCACGCAGGCCGCATTGAGATCTTGTGGTTTACTGAAATTCTTCAAATTGCAAAACATGAAGAAGTAGATTTTATTGCTTGAGCACATGATCGGCTTATGGGATGTTGCAGAGCAAGGATTCCGGATTGGCACACAGCTTTTAACCATTGAGTTAGAAGACGTGTATTTTTTTACTGGCCTCTCGAAAAGAGGGGTTCCCATATCATTTTCCGGGCAGAGGGCGCTACCCGAGCAAGTGGACGTGTATCTGGCACATCACTGTGTCCCAAGAGAAAGACTGGTAGGGGGTAGAATCCCTATCAAGGATATTCGAGAGCTACCCCTCCGGTCCATTTTGTTTTCCATCACGAGTGTGATGGGAATTACTAGCACACATCTGGCATCAAGATCATAGGTGGCTTATGGTGTTCAGTGTTTGGAACCAACACTGTTCAACTGGAGTGTGGGGTTCCTTCGAAATGTGAAGGAACAGGTTTCACGGTGCAGGATGGGATAGAAACAGTTTGGTTATGGCTCTTTTATGGTCTCATTTTTTCTAGAGCGCATCCCTCAGATGCAGCCTCAGATAGCACTAGTGGTGCGACCAGTGGACGAACCAAGGATGGAGAGGTGGACTAGTCTGTCTCTGAGGCTAGTAGCGGAGTCAGAGTTCCATTTCACTGGCGATTTCTTTGCTTGGTTGAGACGGTAGTATCTCTGGATAGAGGACTTCCCATATGCTAAGGTGGATTTCCACAGGAGTATGGATTTGATTTTACCCATGGGGGAAGATTGGGATGCTTCAGGTAAGAGACTGAGCAACACCTTGTCTAGTTTTGTTTTTTAAGTTTTTAATGTATATATATATGTATTTTTTTTGGGTATGTAGAAGAGTTTTTAACAGATGTATTGTTTTCAACATGCAGACAAGGGAGAAGTGCGCCCAACTGATATACCGATACCAGGACGTCGCGGGGGCGTTCCGGTTGCGGCAGATCTGGTAGTACCAGTGATAGGTCTCCAGGAGGTTGAAAGAAACCTCCAAGGCCTCATGATGGGCATTCCTCCTCTACGGAGGGGAGAATTTCCTTTACATCTGTAGAGGCACACTATGGGAGTACCAGAGAATATCAATTCTCTACTGAGGTGCGTAGTGCACGTGGTGATGTGTTACTCGCAGCACAATGTAGTGTGGGGAGATTAGAGTCTCTCTGGTGATCGTATTTTTATATACCTTGTCAAGCGACGTTGTATGGGTGTAAAGACCCAACATTTTGCTCTTCTACATACTTTTTGATGTAATCCAAACATTTCAGTCACGCCATATATATATATACAGTCTCGAGTTTTTACAGTGCCAAATGATTTGTACATGATGATGTCTGTGATGTGTTTTTAATTTACATGTGATGTACAATTTTTCTTTCCTTAAATCGTATATGTGGGCGAGATACCGATCCATGATGTAATTAGCTAACGAATCTGAAACACTATTGAGTTCTCTTGGAATGTGTCTATATTCAATGTAATCGAACATTCGTTCAAGACGGTGAACTTGCAGGTGGATACGTAGCAGGATAGGATTACAGATAGCGTAGATACGGTTGAGTTGATAGACCACGAGTTGGGAGTCTAAGTAAACAATGATACGAGAGATACCTAGGGAGGAGGCTTGGGTCAACAGTCCAATGACAGCGTGATATTCTGCCATATTGTTGGTCGCTGGTCCTAAGTAGATACCTCTTGAACTCACCACCTCGTCGAATTGGTAAATAACCCACGCTGTCGAAGCAATGTTCTAGGTATGTCGACTAGCACCATCCGCGAACCCGAAAAATATAGGAAAGGAAGATGTCATCTGCGCATGAAAACACAAGCACAGTCATGAGTGGCAAAGGTAAAGACTCGATCACACGAAAGAAATAGACACACCAAACTAAAATACAATAATGTATAAAGTACAGATGCTAGGTGATCTAGGCATAGTACTTTTTAAGGTAAAGCCCGTTCCGGGGCTCTCCTAGGGAAATTCCATCATGATCTACTAATTCATAGGTGCCTCTGTGTAGAACACGTTTCATGATGTAAGGACCATGCCACAGAGGTTCTAACTTAGCTGTCCCCAATTTTTCATGAGCTTGGTCATAGATGAGGACTAAGTCTCCTTCTCCAAAAGTCGGAGGATGGATAGATTTGTCGTATTGACTCTTGATTCGTTTCTGATGTGCCTCATTAATGAGAGAAACATCACGACGTGTTTCATCTAGCTTGGATAGATACAAGAAACGTTCTTCTTCGGTAGAGGTATGGGGTAGGAGTTCTACTTTAAGTTTTAGTGATGGAATCTCACACTCGATTGGTAGAATGGCTTCGATGCCATACACCAACTAGAAAGGAGTAAATCCAGTTGCGGTTTTCATGGAAGTGCGATAAGCCCAGAGAGCGGAAAAGAGTTGTAGATGACACAATGTCTTGTTTTCCCCTACCATGCGTTGAATCATGGTTTTTAGGACTTTATTGATGGCCTCAACTTGTCCGTTGGCCTAAGGATAGTAAGGGGATGAGTTTTCATGGTGAAAACCTAATTTGACATGCAGTTCGCTCATCATCTGGTTCTTGAAGTGTGCATCGTGGTCAGTGAAAATGGTGCATGGTACACCAAAATGAGTTATGATATGGTTGAAAAGAAACAGAGCTGTGGTATGACCATCGTTCAATAAGGTAGGCATAGCCTCAGCCCATTTGGTAAAGTAGTCGACGACGACGATTATATAACCGTGCCCCCCGACTGAGGTAGGCTTACACTTCATGAAATCGATACCCCACTTGGTGAAGGGGTCGATGGTGATAATGGGATGCAGCGTAGTAGGGTGGGTGCATGCCTTCTTTTTAAATACTTGGTAGGGTGGGCATTTTTTGACGGCCTCGATACAATCTTTGAAAATCGAGGGCCAAAAGTAGCTGGCACGTAAGATTTTTTGGGTTGTGGCCATCCCAGAAAGGTGACCGCCACAGGTGCCAAGGTGAAAATCGTTCAGAATGTGTTCAACCTCCTCATGAATCAGACATCATCAAAGGATAGTGTCTATACCACGGTGATACAAGGTGTCACTGACAATAAGATAACAACGAGAGTGATGGCGAATACGTCAACGTTCTTCGCGGGAAATGCTGGGTTGAAAGTGTTGGGTTTGGAGGTAGAGGAGGATGTCCTCATACCAAGGATCAGAGGTGTTGATGAGAAAAAGAGTTTCATCGAGGAGAGAATCTCTAGGTTTGATGTCTTCATCAGCATGAGGGAGAGCACAGATAAGCTCCGCAAACACCAGAGACTTTTTGGCTTTGGACTTTGTAAATTCAAGATCGAGTTCCTGAAGGATAACGATCCATTTAGAATATTTTCCCCCAAGTACTTGACGTGTCAAGAAGTGGTACATGGGGTTGGATTCCGCAATCACCGTGGTTGTGCGTAATAAGATGTAATGGCAGAATCTTTGGACAGCGATGACGGCTACCAGAGCCAGTTTATCTACATGTGAATATCGGGGTTTGGGTCCAGATAGACTCTTGCTCAGGTAATAAATCACATGTTCTTCACCGTTGGGGTCCTCCTAAACTAACACCATCGCAATAGTGGAAGTGGAGGTGGCTAAGTAAAGGATATAATCCTTTGTATACTCCGGAGGATGTAACAAAGGTGCGTGGGTCAAGGCATGCTTGAGAGCATCAAATGACCATTGTGCAGTATCATCCCAGATGAAAGGGGTGTTTTTCTGTAGTAATCGCATGAATCCTTTAGTTATCTCGGCATAGTTGCAAATGAAACGACGAAGGAAGTTCGCTTTGCCTTGCAAACTTTGGAGTTGGGTCAAATTGGTGGGTGGGGGTAAGGCCAGGATAACCTTGATCTTTAAGGGATCCACCTGGATCCCATCTTTAGAGACGATAAAATCGAGGAGTCGACCGGATTCGACAACAAAAATGCATTTATGTGGGTTCAAGCTGATATGGTAGAACCAAAATCGAAGAAAAATAGCCCTTAAGTGATCAATGTGATCAGATCGATTGGATGAGTGGGCAGGTAAGTCATCGAGGTAAGGTTCTGCGATATGCTTGATGTCGTGGAAAGCGTACAACATGGACCGCTGGAAAGTTGCACCAGCATTGTTGAGACCAAAAGGTATCTTTTGATAGGCGAAAGTTCCCCATGGGCAGATAAAGGTTGTCTTATGTTGATCAATAGGTAATATTTCAATCTGGTTATACACAGAGAAGCCATCCATGAAAGAGAAGATTACGCTCCCAGTGAAATTATCGATGATTTGGTCGATGAAGGGCGTAGGGTAGTTGTCCTTTGGACAAGCTTTGTTGAGATCTCGATAGTCAACACAAACACGGATGGTCCCTTTCTTTTTGGCAACCGGAACAAGGTTGGAGACCCATTCTGTCAAAGGGATGGGGTAGATAAAGCCAGATTTTAGAAGTTTTTCAACTTCTGCCTTTATAGATGTGATTTTCTTGGGGTGAACCGGGCGGAGTTTTTGTCGAACAGGTATTGCGCCAGGGTAAGTCTTTATTTCATGCACGATGATCGAAGGGTCAATCCCTGGCATTTCCTCGTAGCTCCAAGCGAAGACATCGCGAAATTCTTTAAACAAAGCGGTGTAAGAGACCACTTCTTCAGGTGTGCAATTAACACCTAGGTTAATGTTTTCCATGACACCTTCTTTGATTGAAATATCAATAACGATCGTGGTAGAGATGTTACCCATATTCCCCTCAAAGAGAGTATCTTGTGTGAGGATAGGAGATTGCGGAGCATCGGTAACATCGGGGGGGAAGACATAGTGTATGTCTTGATGGATTTCTTCCAAAGGCGGAAGAAAAGAGGATCGGTGATGGTTATCATCCCAAGGTAGATCGTCAATACTAAGCATTTCCATAATAGATTCGTCAGAGAGGAAAATTTGGGAAATGTAATCAATTGTAGACGATAGGGAATCCAACCATGAAGGCACCAAGTAGGCATCAGGTGCCAACAAATGTGGGTTGTTCGGAAAGGGAGAGGCAGATTGAATAGCTACGTATGCGGCCTCGACTGGGCTAAGTGGCATGGTGTCACCGAGCACATCGAATTCCAGAGGACTAGGTACACTCCAGGGATCAGATGATTCCAAGGATTGATAAGGCATAGTCGAGATCATATTAAGGATGACAATATGATGCGCAGTAGGTGGAAGTGGTGTATGGAAAGTACCCATAAGGCTAGAATATTTCAATAATCCAACACCAATGCTTTCATACGTAACTGGGTGGTCTCCCAAAAAAGGAATGTTGTTGGTGACAGGGACGCGAGCGTCGGGTGTACAGAAATCAAGTTGATCGATAGTGACAATTTTGCCTTGATGGGGGAATTGTACACATCGAAACACCGACGAGGTGACAACAGTCATAGCATAGAACCAAATTCTTCCAAGTAGTAGGTTGTAATTGAGGGGGGCATCCACCACCTCAACATGAACGGTAACAGTTTTGCTGCCCAAATGAACGGTTAGGGATTGTAATAGTCCGTGTGGATGAAAACCTCACCCGTCGAAAGCGCGTAACATCGTGGGGGATTTGTTAAGGGAACGTGATTTTAAGCCTTTCCAACAGGCTAGAGACATGACACAAGTAGAGGCTCCCTCATCCAAGATAGTTCTATGGAATTGTTGATTGTGAACAACAACATCGATTTGGAAAGCTAGCTGGTGGGAGAGTTGTGGTTGATGATCATCCAGATTAAACGTGAGGTTATTTGATGAGTCAGGATCAAAAGCGCCAATGGCAGCTAGGGGTGTTGTACATTGGATAGGATAGTGTTGTAGAACTTCTAAAGCGGACATGGCACACGGAGCTTGAGCCAAATCTTCAATGATGTTGTAGTTTTGGGCAGCCTGTGAACTAGGATTAAAGGTAGACTTCTGAATATTGCTCTTAGGAGGGCGTAAAATGGAGTCAAACGAAGGTTTCTCAATATGAAGTGGCCCGGATGGAGGACTAATAGAAGGAGGATTAACAGAGGATGGTAATGGGTCTGGTGAAGAACCATTAGCAGTCTTTGGCTTATTAGGTTTAACTGGTGTGTCATATGTCGCAGTGCGAGTGGTCAGATTAACCTTGTTAAACATGTAAATGTGGGCACTTGTCGAGGCTTCATCATGGGGTTTGAGTAACCAAAGATTGTTGTTGTGGGAAAGGTTGAGTAAGCACAACGCGTTGTGAATTTCCCTTAAAGATCTTGGCCACTTCATCGCGATGTGGACAGTCTTGGGTGTAGTGATCATCACCACAAATGAGACATGGGAATTTTGGTTTTTGTTGTGGTTGTTTACCAGCAGCAGGGGTTTGCGGTTGATTTTTTGGTTGTTCGTTGTTATTTTTCTTCGGTTTATTTCTCACTTTCTTCTTGCCCCTAGGTTGTTGTGAAGGAGTTGATTGGACTGCATTCACCTCAGAGACCTGAGTTTGAGGGGGGGTAGAAGAGGGTGTCGTCGAACTGGGAGTGGGTGTCAGAGTGGCCCACTGGATTGTTCCAGTCGATTGGGAAGTAGATTGGGTATTAACGGAGCCAATAACTCCATCCACGTGTGAGGTAGATGATGGTTTGGATGGATCATTAGTGGCACGGGTAGCATTTGGTATCAACTCGTACAAAGTACTAGACTGTGAATAAACTAAGTCTAAGTACTGAGCTCGGGCGATATCTTCTTCCTCGGTGACCATGCCGCCCATGGAAACATCACGAGTGATCTGGGGTAACAGTGATTTGGTGAACCATTCCGCTAATAATTGGTCAGGAATGACCTCTTTGATTAGCCTTCGTCGTCGTCTCCATTCATGAATATGATCGAAGATGTGTATGGAGGTTGTCTGACGAAGGGAGGTCAATATTTTAGTACCCGTTTCGTATCGAATGGGTAGCTGGAAGTGTGTGAGAAAGGACATGGCGAGAGAGTTGAAATCGTGAAAAGATGCGCGTGGTAGTTCAATATACCATTTCTCCGTGGAACTCGTAAGTGTTCGTTGGAAAAGACACAAACGTATAGAGTCGTCCATGAGGGAGTTGGATGAACACCACAAATGGAAATTCATCATGTGGTTGTTTGGGTCTTCTCCAGAATTTTCATCAAATTTTGGGATATCAGAAGGAAGTTTAGCTGGAATAGCTGACCAAACCGGAGAATGATAAATAGGATCATTCATTAACCGGGACAAGTCTGGAAGGTCCAGGGTCGCTAGAAAAGGTAGTTGTCAGTTAACCTGTGGGTAATGTTGGTGTGGCATAGGGACACCAGTAGGACCATACACTAGGTTATGCGGATAATTATAACTTGTGGGCCCTCTTGTATGAGGTTGGTGTTGACCAGGGTACATAGGATTTGAGGTGTTTTGAGAAGCATGTGTGAGCGGAGGATAACCGGATGGGTTTTGAGGGTTATACACTGGATTTAGAATTTGTCCATAAGGGGGTTGTTGTGGAGCTTGAGGATTGTGTCCTGTCAAGAACTGTGGATTTCCCGGAAAAGGGACATTCCACATATTGGGTGTGGTGGACACATTTTGTCTGTATGGTGGATGGTGGGCTCCGGATTGAGGTTTCTCCCCAGCATGAGGGTGCCCTCCAAATGGAAATTATCCTCCAGTGGGATGATTCCCCCCAGCTTGAGGGAGAGTTCCTGGAATTTGAGAACCAGACGTAAATGACTGATTGGTGCCGCTGAGCAGATTAGGACCACCAAGACCGGTCCCTCCGGGTTGTTGGATAGGTATGGAACTTCCCGGTATAACTTGGGTAGTAGTGGTAGTGGGAGCATTCAATGCTATGTACCCAAAAGGGAGTGTAGGTCTTGGTGTTACAGATGTGCCAATCGCAGCTTGGTTGACCACCGCATTACCAGCGGGAATAGTCGGAATGTGAGGGACTATTGTAGAATGGGCCATCTGGAGAGGAAACGTAGACCTTGGGCCAACGGACGGTGTGCTTGGACCAACGGGCGGTGTGGACGTAAAAACGGTGGTACCGGTAAAATGGTTTAGGGGTACGGTGTAGGAAATAGGTGCGTTAGCACCCATCCCTATTCCATAAACATCCCGTACCATGCACAGTGGACTTTGAACAATGTTTGCGGTCCAAAAAGGGTCATCGGCTAAAGGGTTTGAATGATACCCATCCAGAATGTCATAAGGATTGATGATGACAAATTCACCAGCGGAATTCAGTTGGAGGACACGTCGTTCATATCCCTCCAGAATGCGGAAAGCTTCTGGAGACTCTGAAACAATTCAAAAATTCTCTAAAGGAGTGGGAACTTCTTTCTGGGAAGTTGTAGTGTCTTGAACCTCGCTCTGTTGAGGAGATTCCTCCATAGAATGAGGGGTTAAAGGGGTGTTTCCTTCCATATTTTCTGGAGGAATTCCTTGTAGCCTCCGCGAACGGCATGGAGGTTCGATGCTGGCGAAAAAGATTTGGCGAAAAAGATCTATGGCCAACTACTAAAAAGAAACAACATACGCTAATAGAATATAAGAATCACAACCAATCAAATAGGACCTTCTCTCGATGACCATACTAGTTGGTGATGAAATCCAACATCGTGTGATCAAGTCAAGAAGGGGTGGGGATAGGGTGGAACAGTTACAATGGCGACCTTCTTAACGGACTTATGCCTTGGTGCAAGCTTCCATGCAGTAATTGTGGATTTACCCTCCAAGGAGCCTGAGTGAGTTTGACCAATGTCTACTCCAGGTACAGTGAGACTTCCCTTCACTGTCATCTTGTGTAAGACCTTAAATATTATGGCCACTAAGGTTACCAATTCGCAGTCAGCCCCTGGGCGGGAACAGTCGACAGTCCGATCCGAACGTACAGGTAGGGTATCGAGTCCGAAATCAACTAAAAGGCTTCCATGCAGTAATTGTGGATTTACCTTTAAGCGATCCCCATAATACTATCTGACCACCACAATCAGTTAAACCATGGAGGGATAATCTCCGTAGCTCACCCGAATGCGACCTCGTGCGCAAACCCTGTGTGAGAGGGGGATCCCAGGCAGACTTATATGATAATTGGATTTGACTCTCCCTAACTCAGGATGCTAATGTTTGTTTTGGAAAATTTGGAGAGTTATGCTCATATCCTAATCCAAAGTACTAAGCCTAGTCTACTATTGGTGGAGGATCCTAGAAAAGAAAAAGTTCTAGATAATTTTTAATTAGGGTTCATTTTATAGCTATTCTTTACTCAAAAGGGGTGCATGGAAGTGAAATGAATGGAATTATGAATCTGTCCCAAAAATGCATCAAGGATGATAAGCAGTCATTTCTTTTCGATGAACATCTATCTAGGGGAGAGAGAGAGAGTTCTTTTCACTAACAAGCACTAATAAGGAATGTCCTCAAACAATTTTTTTTCAATCAAATCCTAATGTGATGCTAAAACTTGTGAGATACCTTCTAACTGTTGGAAAATGTTTAAAATATAGCGTATTCTTGTCATTGATGGAAAGTACAATAGTGAAGATGGCAGGATCAGAATGTGCATCGATGGACAAACAGGAACAATGTAGGCTCAAGAGGAATTAGTGCAGAGTTGAAATTATTCCAAGTAAGAAGGATGTGTAAACTTGGAGGAGAAGTGTCGTTGATCTTTGGATCCCATCCGAAATTCCCGACAGCATGAGGGTCGTCAGATCTGAATAAAAACAAGAAGAGCACGCGCTAAAGAGAAGGATATATCTCAGGCGTTAGATCTGAACGAACTCGGAAACTCATGAGTGGAAGAGCCGAGGATTTGGTGTTAAAAGTCGCGAGGCGCGAGGTCGCGAAGAAGCGAAGTGGCGAGAAGATCAGGACCATCCATCTGTGAAGGAAATGTGGCAGAGATCGGAGAGATCTCGTGAACTCGGGGGTTCGCAGGATAAATGCCCAAGTATTGGGTGTTCAAAGTCGCGAGGCGCGAGGATGAGAGGCGGTGAAGTGGTGAGAGATTTGTACCCATCCATGTGGGGGGACAGGTGGCGAGAGATTGAGAGATCTCGCGAACTCGGGAGTTCACAGGTTGAGAGTCCAAACATTGGGTACTCCAAGTCTCAAGGTAGCGAGAGAAGGAAAGTCGTCGGATCTGGATCACAGGAGGACCGTTGGATCTGCGCAGGGGATTACACGTGGCGAAAGATCATCATCTCACTGACAGGAAAGTCAAAGGAACAGCAAGATGCGAGATCGCGATTTAATCGTGGTCCGTTGGATCAAGAGGACACATGGCGAAAGATCGTCATCTCGCTGACTGGTAAGTCAAAGGAACAACGAAGATGCGAGATCACGATTTAATCAAGGACCGTTGGATCAAGAGGACGCGTGGCGAAAGATCAGAGCACCATAAAGCTTCATCTTGGAGTTTCGCGACTCGCGACTTGGAAAGGCAAGAAACATAACCACCAAACTCGCGATATGCAAGATCACGAAATGATCCTGACCATCAATACATCAAAATATGTGGACCGTTGATCTGAGCTCCATCTCAGAGTTTCTCTTATCGTGACTTGGAGTGACAAAAATATCCATCTTAGGATCAGCGAGACGCGAGATCACAAAAAGATCCTGACCGTTAATACACCAAAAGATGTGGACCGTTGATATAAGCTCCATCTCGGAGTCTCGCCTATTGCGACTGTGAGTGATGAGAATCTCCAACGAAGGAACATCGAGATGCGAGATCATGATGAGATTAGGACCGTTGATTCACCAAGATCATGAACCATCGATCAGGGTCGATGAAGATCAAGAGTTCGACTATCTCAGAGAAGACGAAGAGTCTTAAAATGCCAGAGAGACTGAGGAATCTTATCATAACGTATAGTGATGCTGGACACGTGGGGCAAACCACCAGAGAAGCTGAAGAGTCACGATGATAATCAGACAGAGCACTCGAGAGGTGGAGGATAATGGTACAAAGTTAGCATGCAGAGGCATTGCGAACAATGCATGCACAAGGTGCACAGAAGCTATAAATACACGGAACAGAGAAGAGATGGGTGGTTGTTGTTGTTGGAGGTTGTAGTGAGTGTTGTTGGGAAAGGTAATTCAGGTGTGAAGAAAGAGGAGAGTGCAGCAGCTGAATAGCACAACAGAGGAACTGTGAAGAGAATGGAGATGGCACACAGAGAATAAAAATTAGAAGACCAGACAGTGCGAGGGATGTGAGCAGAAAGGAAATGAGGCAGACAGAGCAACGAAATGCAGCAGAACAGTGATAAGTCGGGTAAGCCATTGTTGAACATTATATCACTGTAATAAGTTTCAGAAG
>JZKD02S1815157.1:31865-47239 GCA_000966675.3 Picea glauca
GAGGACATGAATGCCTTATAATGGCCTTCTAAACTCAGATAGGGGTTTAGATGACCCACAGATGAACTCAATCTTTCATGGCCACTTTGATAAGGTATATTGAAGTTGTATGAACCACCACCTTCCACTGGCTTCCTGGAACTACATTCCAACTCCCTTAACTTAATCATATCGCTCTCATAACCATTGGAAATCTCACACTTACCTCTAATGAGAAAATTTATTCTCTTGGGCTCAATCTTAAGCCTGATATATATATATATATATAATCCAAAATATCTCTTAGCTGCTCAACAGTAAAAAAATTCAAACATGTATCCCAAGGATTCATATCCAGATCTTTGTTCTCCTTCCTCTTGGTGTTCAATTAAACTTTCAACTTATTTATCCTCTACTCCAAGAAGCTAGTGTTGTTAAGCTTCTTCTTGTCTTGCTCTTCCTTTGAAAGGTTTCTATATCTCTCAACGATCTCAAGATCTTTTGACTTCTCTGGCCAGACATCAAGATGGTTTGATGTAGTCGGTTGGTCCATATGAGGACCAAAACACAGCATGCATGCCTCCACTAAACACAAAATTCTTAGTTCCTTTACCTTCTTCTCCAATACTTTATTTCTCTTTGTGAATGTCATGTTCCTTGAAGTGTCTCTTGGTATCCATTATATCAGAATCTTAGCCCGACCCATCTTCTTCTACAAAATAAAATTTCAATTATTGGTGGTGGGTCATGATCAAATGGTTAATTAAAAAACTTTCAATTCTCTCACACATTTTATTGTATTGTGATCAATAATAGGTTCCAAACACTTTCAATGCCCAAACACCTTATTTCAATCAATAGAGTTAATTCTACTGCATCCACCACATACTAATGAAACCCTCATGAGTGTGGCATGTCTTAACAGACAAGACCGGTGCAACTCCTGACAGAATAAAATCCTCTATAATGGGCATCTAATCATAATATATAGCTCACTTTCTCAACAAATCTACATTTATATCTTTTAAAAAAAGCACAAAAGATAACAAACAAAAATCAATTGATTCATTGAAATTTAAAGAAGATCAAACAGTTGATCTGAATGTAAAATATCTCATCGCACAAATCATGTAAACATTAATGGAGGTAATGAAAAACTTGAAAAGAACAAGAAATCACCCAAGCATCCATCATAGAGTTTTATTGTGTGGGCCAAGAAATTTGCTTCCGCAATATGGAGCTTCTGACATTAAATATATATCGAACAGAAGCTGAACATCCCATTCGTCGGGTGTGATTTCTAAAGTGTTTGACATGGTGTTATGGTGTTGGCATTGATGTCAAAGAGGAAAAAATGATCAATGTTGAGTATGGCATTGATGTCAAGAAGATCAATACGGTATTATCATTATATGTCTTTTAGATCCTAAAAGCTCAGGTCCCACCACTTACGAATGTCTTTCGAGTCTTATGATGTAGATGTTTGTTTGCAAATTTTTTTCGAATGTTGAATGGATGACAATATATTGTTTTCTTTCATGTGATGGAACCGATGTAAAGGTTGGTGACATGATGCAATTAGGATCAATTTATCATTGATAAGTTTCAATACAATCCACACACGTAAGAAAGAGGTATGGGGTGTTACCCCCTTCTACATTGTTTTTTACCTTAAAAATGTGTGTTGTGGCAAGAGTTATCCCTCTCGAAGAACATTTTTCCAAATCTTTGTCATATTACATATCTATCTCATCATATTTTAGTGTGATGTGACTTATCAGGTCTTGTGATCTCTACCTTGAAAGCACCATTTGATACTCTGCAAATCATACTATACTCTTACGCTAAGTTGTACTGAAGCCTAGGGCTAATTATTCATGTTTATATTTCTTGTAATTACTTGTACCCTTTTTATCTCAAATAAGCCTTGAAAAACTCTTTATACCTTTATCCCATTTTCTTATCACAAATACATTTCCCTTTTTCCATATACCCTTTGGCACTCAATATTGTTTTTATTATAAATGCCCCCTTTTCCTTCAAATTTATTCATTTTTAGCCACTGTCATAAAAATATTGTTTATCCGAATCAATTAAGGCCTCACTCACATGCTCAATTCCCTTGGTAAATAATACATGTATACTCCTCACCATGTACCCTCATGTCTTATTCAATGCGACCTTGTGTTAAATGGATTCTATGTTATTGTTATTACAAAGACCCTTGTATGGTTTTGTATAAAAAGATTTAGGCCTTCGGCCTCACTTCCCTCAATGTACACCCAATGCCTAACCTCAAGACTTATCACCCAAGCACTAATGCATCACCCAAGTCCAAGTCAAATCTCAAGACTAAGCCCAAGCTTCCTTATACACTACATGTTGAGGATATAATGAAACCATGTTTCAGATACTTATTTATTAGCTCATTTTCACCATGAATGTTGGATAATCCTCTATTGATAGAACAAAAGGTTGTAGCCTTGATGAATTCCAAACACTCATTGTGTTGCCAATGTCCAAGTTCCAATGTGGAAGAGCCCATCCCTACTTGTTTTTTCATCAAAGAGTAACACAATGGGGTAAAAATCTTACCTTACATTAGTTGGAAAAACTACAATACAAATACATGTACCACAAGAATAGAACGTTACATGTACATGTATGACTCACCATACTACCAAAGAGATCTATGGATTTGTGGCTATTCAAACTGGTTTACAACATGTGCTTCGCTTAAATCCTTAATTGATATAATATCCCATTACATTAATCTCATAGGATTGCTAATAATTTTATATAAGATAAGTAATGATTAATCCATAAACAATGTGTTATGGAGAAGCTAACTTAGAAACTTAATTATTTTCAGCTTCACTTAAATCCTTAATACTATGTTATCCCATTACATTAATCTAGTAGGATTGATAACAATTTTATCTAAGCTAACTAATAATTAATACATGAACAATGCTTCATGGAAAAGCTAACTTAGAAACTCACTTGTTTTCAAATTACTCTTTGTCACTATTGACTAGCTTACCTATCATAGGCATGTTCCCTTACATTATAGGACTAAACTTGATCACCGATTTTAACTTTGAACTTTAGCTTTTCAACACTTCACTCTTTTGGCACTTCAAAGTTGTGTTGAGGATGGTTGTAAAAATCTTCTTCAAAGTGGTGCATTAAAAATAATTATGATCTTTGACTTCATTTGCACCAACTATTTGGTGCAACAACAACTAAGTGAAAATTCATTAGTCCAACTTGTGCAAATATGTCCAACTAAAAACTATGCTTGCACAAAACCCTACGCTTCATTATTTACACTCTATTACAGTATGCTCCAAGAGATTTTTCATTATTTCTAACAACTTATGCTAGACACCTTTGCATGTAGTTGGGCGCCATCTTAACCCAAGTTTTTCTATGAGGTGTCCTTCGTTGTAACCTTTAGAGCTTATAGAAAATCTTACAAGGTAGCTTTATTTTCCTTGTAATTTGATTTGCTTTATGGTCTATTTCATTTTCACTCATGAATCTTGATTTCAGTTATTACTAAGTGATATTTATTTTAATTATCAACTTCTATGATATATTAAGTGTGATCAGGGGACTCAAATTATCATACCCTTGATCTGCAAAAGCTTGTTATCATTATTTTGAGACCAGAAATTCAATTCTTATAATTGGAAGTATAAATAGATCATTTCGAAGCACGTAATCTCAAAGAAGTGCAATAGGTTAGTTTTTCTTCACAACAATCTTCATCTTCAAAACAAACAATTGTACAACAAAATGAAAATTGAAACCATAGCTTTGGATGAGGCCAACTCAACATTGGAATGGGATGTGAATACTAGTGAGCCAATGATTACACATGAAAACCTCAGTTTACATAGAAAATTGGAAAAAATAGAACCATATGTAATGCCTTGCCTTGACTAACTCTACTTTGAGAAGGATTAGGAGGTTAATATGAAGGTTAATTGAAGAGTTTAGTGACAATTTTTCCCACTAATATCTATATATGTGACATGTGAAATGTACTTGATTGACAAGATGCTTTTGATATTCTTAATTGTTGATTTGATTAGCATATATGTGTGTGTGTGTGTGTGTGTGTGTGTGTGTGTGTGTGTGTGTGCTTGGATCATGAAATGATTATTTATGTTGTGATCAAGTGTGCCTTGTGTTAGGTCTCAGAGGTGTAGGCCAGTTGGGAATAGGGTGTTTTGTTAAGGCACTCCTTGAGACGTTGTTGGTTCAAACCTTGCAGAGCCATGTGTATTGCAGGTGGGACCACAGGGGTATAGATGGAGGTTATAGTGGTGGCAGTCGTATAACACAACCCTATGTCACGCGAGTACGTGCCCGACTAATTATCGATTCCTCCAATCAACAAAAAAAAGTGTGAGTTGTGTTAGGTGGACAAGACCTAGAGGACTCTTGGGTGAAGTTGATTGAAACCAAATTAAATGTTGTGAAAACTTAATGAAGACAATTGACTTCCATCGATATTATATTGCTTATATTATATATCTACATGCATTTGGTGTGACATGATTGCATTGATCTAAGTGGTGCAGGGCATTGGTCACCTAAGGGGGTCATGAGTGGTCATGAGTGGAGGTTAACTTGTAATATTAAGCAGTTAATTATTATGTTGTTTATAAGATATCGATCTACGTGATATGTGTGTTATTGTTGTATGTGCCTTAGAGACAAATTCATAAAGATTTCAAAGTATCCACATTGAAGAGACCTTAGGGATGAATTAGTTAATATTTCAAAATAGCCACCTTGAAAGGGCTCTTGAATATATTAATATTTTGTTTAAAAGGTGAATTATTTATTTAAGGAAAAATAAATAATTAATAATAATAAAATGGAATTTACGCCCTAAGGGGGTGATGAATAATAAGGATTAAATAAATAAAATAAATGGAAATTTTTCCCAATTTTCCATCGAGGGGGTGAGGTGGCTAGCCTCACTGGATCTATAAATAGATGGGAGAATACATGGTTTGGGGGGTAACCTGGAGACTACAACAATGTTGTGTAAATTCTTCCAACATGAATAACTTAATTGGAATGGTAAATGGGCTCTAGAAAGAAGCTAGCATTATTATTATGGATGTTTAACAATGGATGGGGAAATACATGCTAAGTATATTTTGCACCCAAAATTGGTGTTTAACCAATGTGAACAATAATTGGTATGTCTACTTTCCTAGACAGTGTTTTATGATAAATTTATGCAAGGTGGAGCCACCGTTTTCTTTGGAATATTAGATGTTTTGGATATCATATCATAAGATTAGATGCTTAGATGTTAGTGTAATCACAATTCAGAAATTGAAGTGAGAACTGATGAAAACATATATAAGGCAGTCATATAGCAAGCAACATACCTAAACCAATAAACCAATTTTTTCATCCCAATGTCCTGACTCCCTACACTAGCCAAATTTTGAGCAACATGGAAAAAGAAAGTATCGGTCCATCCTTGACTTCACAATGAAGGAAAAACATATGCCCTTTACTAGCTCTAAAATTGTAAATCTGAATTGATCTAGAAATACTTCCATTTTTTAGCCTAAAACCTTGGGTTGTTTAGTTTAATGAACAAATGCAGGTTGTATTTGTTACTTCTCAATATATTATTTGAAATGTAGGATTCCAACTTGCCCTTCAAATAAAAAATTCATAGAACCTTATTCTTTGATTGGTGACTAGTAAAGTTGTCGAGGGGAATTTTGAAGGAATATGTCATGAAAAGGTACAAGAACCTCGAAAGTGCTTTGCAAGATTCAGGAGAAGAAAATTACCATGTATGGGAAATAAATGAATACAGTTATAATCAGGAAAACAAATATGCAAATTTCATAATTCTATGGATAAAAAAGATAAACTATAAAAAAACATATACAACATATCACAATCAATTATAGCTTGAAACAATCAATCCCTAACACTACCAACCAAATTTGTGATGTAGAAGAAGTTCAACGTGAATCTAATTATTCCCTATAATCATACAAAAAAATTGTACAAAGGAGATTGTTATTATTTGTAACATGCAACATTTATGATCCAATTCAAATAGTAGCCATAATCTACATTCAAATGYGRACWCTTTGAGAACYRGGTCARTGTTAAGCWACMAATCTAAKAAAGAAAAAGAACAACTTAGATTATTAWTACCAATCAACACTAATCGAATTGGTGAATTATGTAMGCATTCTATACTACACTGCTTGAACTAAGAACCCCARCTCCARAGTTTGATTTTCTTGATATTTTGTTGCTCATGTGAAACCTGAGGACAACAAATTTTACATAACAATGTATTGATGTTGTTTCATGGATAAAAATAAAAAAGCATAACCTACAGTATGATCAATACACACACACACACACACACACACACACACACACACACACACACAAATACACACACACAGCAATAAAAGCAAGATTCTATATATATTTTAAAATGAAACATTGTGTACAAAGAATTGTTACAAAAAGGAAGTATACACACACACACACACACACACTGCAATAAAAGCAAGATTCTATATATATTTTAAAATGAAACATTGTGTACAAAGAATTGTTACAAAAAGGAAGCATGTGTCAAATAGACCTGGGCCACCACTACAAGGTAAAATATTGGATAATTTATTAAATCACTTTATCCTAGATCCTCAATAACTACTCACTAGAAAATAATGTTTTCTAAGGACACCCAATAAAGTATAATCTTTTCTAAAGACACCAAAAAATGTGGTTCCATAAACTTGCATACAAAGCTCTTGCTTGAAAAATTATTTGATCCAAATACACCAGAGAAATCAAAATCAACATACATCAATTGTTGTGCATGCCTCAAAATGGACTCCCTTGTAGTTTATCATTAAAGTTCTACATCAAATTGAAGTTATTCTACACGATATAAAATTATGCGTGTCTAAGTAAAATCATTGAATTTGAAACCAAGATGAGTCCTGCAACACAACATACTAATCCATGGAGGTATCATTATTGAAACCTGATATTAATGAATGGGAAATGTGATAGCTCCTTTGGACTAGATTTCTCATTAGAGCATCTTCTTAACTTTTCTGTTTTTTAAGGTTTCAAAATCTGCAAAAGCAACAAACTAGATGTCAAAATTATGGATCAACATAAAAAAACAAATGATGCACTATGAAAATATACATAATAGTATATTATACTAGAATCCTATTTTTCTATCAAAGGTTGCTAGAAATAAGAAAAATATGTCCATCCAAAACAAATACATTCTAGACAACCTCGTGATAGTTTTAGAAAGAATGGTCTAGTCACTCGTTAAGGACAATCCATATGATAATGTGGCCCTTCATCTTTACAATACTTCAATTTGTAGGTTTTGTTGAATTTTTAGTCCTAATACTCAAAGGAACAGGGAGAAGAAACCAACCATGCCCTTCAAAGTTTGGATCAAAAGATAATAGGCTCAACCAAAAAGGACTCATATGAAAGGATATCTTTAGCTAAATCCCAAACCTACCTATTCTTCAAAGGATGAAAAAAGATCTCCTAGCACGTCAGGGAGTAGGATATTTAATCCAGTTGTAAAAGAGAAGACGTGACTGAAAACTACCTTTATCCCTATACAAACAAAACTAGGCACAAAAACTAAAGAAAAAATTCAAGAGGTAGGCCAATCTGAAATAAGAGAGGATATCACGAAGAAACTGGTCAATTTCTTGGGGTTCTCAAAAATCAAAGATTTTCAATAAACAATGAGTTCTCTATCTAGGAACATATGACTAGCTAGGAATGAGAAAGTGGTTAGATAGACAAGGTATACAAGAACAATGTAGCTCTTACAAAAGAAAATATAAAAGTCATAAAGGCATGCCAATGTAGTGTTTTGTTTAGTACAATCCCACGAAAACAATATTGATGAGCATAGAGGATATAACCAGCCTTCCAAGCTAGAGTGTATCAAACTTTTGTAATCTATGCACAGTTGATACCACAGTAATGGGGATTGTAATTTAATAAAGCTTCCTTTCATGAAGAAAAAAAGGAAGATTCATCGTAGTTCAAACTATATTCATTGATGCATTTCCATGTGCAACTATAATAGGGAGAGAACAAGATAATCTAGATTGTTCTAAAAGTAAATCAAGTGAGGCTGCACCAAAATGCTTACTCTATATATTTTGTCTACTAATGCTTTAGGATTGGAGTACAATCCAAGGTAACTACTATGAAGTTAAACATTTAAAAAAAACAAATTGTAAAAACAGTAGGAAACCTTGAATGTTATTTATGTAACAATGGTCATTGGGTCTCGATCTTCTCTACAGAAGGGGAGTAGGTCCAACACTATTGTTGGTTTGGAAATCGGTGCCTTCATCTCCTAAAACCTTCTGAATGGTTTGTGACACCAGCATCTCATCCAACCACTGTTGATGTTGAGGTTCACAAGAAAATTGCACCTGTTGAATTGTGGGATTCTTACCATAATTTTGAGGGAAAGTAGATTACAAATGGTTGTTCAGAGAGCATGGTGTGATGGTACAAAACCACTATGAGCATCTCCCTTTGCTTGACTGAATAGGATTCACACCATCAATTCCAAACAAAGGAAATCTCTCATTAGCAATCAAATGAGCATTGCTAACAACCAATATATCCTCTTCACCATTGCCTATGGCTTCCTTTTGATTAGGTGTATGATAATCCTTCAAAGTTGTTATAAAAAAGGGATTGACCTTGAAATAATAGTCCATGGTTTTTGTCTCACAGGAGGATATTAATGCCTTATAGTGGCCTTCTAAACTCAGATAGGGGTTTAGATGACCCACAGATGAACTCAAGCTTTCATGGCCACTTTGATAAGGCATCTTGAAGTTGTATGAACCACCACCTTCCACTGGCTTCCTGGCACTGCATTCCAACTCCCTTAAATTAATCATATCGTTCTCAGAACCATTGGAAATTTCACGCTTACCCCTAATGAGAAATTTTATTCTCTCGGGCTCAATTTCAAGCCTGATATCTATATAATCCAAAATATCTCTTAGTTGCTCAACAACAAAAAAAATCCAAACATGTATCCCAAGGATTCGTATCCAGATCTGTTTTCTCCTTCCTCTTGGTGCACAATTCAACTTTCATCTTCTCTATCCTCTACTCCAAGAATCTAGTGTTGTCAAGCTTCTTCTTGTCTTTCTCTTCCTTTGAAAGGTTTCTATATCTCTCAACGATCTCAAGATATTTTGACTTCCCTGGCCAGACATCAGGATGGTCTGATGTAGTCTCTTGGTCCATCTGAGGACCAAAACATAGCATGCATGCCTCCACTACACACAAAATTCTCAGTTCCTTTACCTTATTCTCCAATCCTTTTTTTCTCTTTGTGAATGTCATGTTCCTTGAAATGTCTCTTGGTATCCCTTATATCAGAATCTTAGCCCGACCCATCGAATTGGTGAATTATGTAAGAATTCTATACTACACTGGTTGAACTAAGAACCCGAGCTCCAGAGTTTGATTTTCTTGATATTTTGTGTCTCATGTTGATCCAGGTGGATATTGGTGGCCACCCACCTTTTCCAACTGGCTCAAAACAATTTTCTGGTAGTTTTGGTAATTTACTATTTTTAGCAGTTTTTAACTTCTGGGGCCATTTTGAGGGCCTAAATGAAGGTTTTTTGGGATTGAGGTTCTCAATGATATCCAAAGGATTTGATTGAGCCCCCTAAATGAATCTCCTCAATGATACCTTTACAACGAGTTATCGTGTGCCTAAAACGAAGATCATATGCAAACGTTACGACCCTAGGAAGTTGATGTACTAACTTACCCAAATGGGACCCACATGACTTTT
This sequence comes from Picea glauca, assembly GCA_000966675.3. Taxonomy (NCBI): domain Eukaryota; kingdom Viridiplantae; phylum Streptophyta; class Pinopsida; order Pinales; family Pinaceae; genus Picea; species Picea glauca. The sequence continues at coordinate 41,743 of JZKD02S1815157.1, forward strand.
GGCACTTCTTCTCCTAGGGTTAAGTTTTTGGATGTCTAGGGTTTTTGACATTCTTGTTTATTCTAAAAAAGGCCTTTAGAGCCTCATTGTAATCATCTTCTTGCGAATGAGCGCAACCGTCACATATCTTCTCAAAGATAAGTTGTCACCATTCCAACAAGCTTGTTTTCCATTGCATTTTACAGTTTCATCTTATTTCCTTATTGAATAGAAAATTGGTTTGACTGTATCTATGTTATTTTGTGTTAAGCACCTATTAATAATCTGTATTCATTTCGTTCTTCTCATAAAATCCAGATTAGTGGTTTCATAGCGGCCTGCTCCTTGTCGTCTTAATCCATGTCCCCAATGAGGTTGGAGTACAAAAAGTTGGGTCTCGATCTTGTTTCTCTTGAGGACAAAAGCTATCGCATTCCCAAGCAATATCTTATGGCAGGAGAAAATAAAGATGACGGGACAAGAGATCCTTTCAAAATGTTTCTTGAGGAATCCCTCATGCAATAGAGGAACAAGATGATGGATAGTTTTGCGCAAATCCTTCGGCGGCTACCAACAGGCAACGCATCTTCTTCGATTGGAGGCACCGCCCTCTTTAAGGTACAAATAAACTTCGATATTCCTATATTTGAAGTTCAGATAGATGTAGATGATGTAGAAAAGTGGTTGAATCTAATATAAGGGTATTTTTCTATCCATAACTTTTTGAATAGAGAAAACATTACTTTTGTTCTCCTCAAATCCATTCCCCATGTCAAATATTGGTGGGAAACTTTCTGTGAGCGAAAGGAAATAGAGGAACCCTCATTATTTACATTCATGGACACCTGGGATTCCTTTAGGGATGATATCAAGGAACAATACTACCCTGTCATAATTTATGATGACTTGTATACCAAATGGACCACACTGCGGCAAGAAAGAGACCAAGCAGTGCCAGATTTAACAAATATCTTCCATACCTTTCACATCAAGATGGGTATCAAAGATTCAAAGTGACATATGGTGCTCAAAGATTGTGGTGCTCTGCATAGATACATCCAGACTGAAATGGAATTTCTAGACATCTCATCCTTGGGCGCGACCTATCGATATGCCGTCAAAATCGAGCAAAAGCTCAAACAAAATACGTAGAAATTTTGGCCTGGGAACCCTTCACAAAAAAAGCCAGTAAAGGGTGGACCCAACCCATAGAAAAAAGGACAGAGTAAATATGGATAGTATCAGGACAACCAGTCCAAGCCGCAATCAAAGAAGGACATCGGAAAGACAAAGAAAGATACCGGGAAGTGGTGCAACTTCCATAAGAGCCCTTAGCATAACACTGTTGACTGTCGATCAAAGAAGTTGGTGGTGGTTGAAGTGAAAGCCTCTGAATGAGATGTGGTTTTTTACTCTGAGTCAGAACCAGAGAGGGGAAGATGGATCATTCACACAGAACCCAGTGCCACCATTGCTACCACCAAGCTCCAGCCTGGTGAACCAAACGAGCTAGAAGAAGGAGAGCACCTCTTCAATTCACAAATCTGGGTAAAAGGCACCCCACTGCACTTCATCATTGATAGCAGTATCCAGAAGAACCTCATCTCAGCAAAGGTCATCAAACGGTTGGACCTGTTGATAACGTTGCACCAACAACCCTACACCATTGGATGGCTCTTCCAAGGAAGTGATCTCTGCGTCATCCAACAATGTCGAATGTCGTACAACATCAAGCCCTTCAAAGATGAGGTATTGTGTGATGTTGTTCCTCTCGAATTTTTTGATGTTATTTTGGGCCAACCTTATTTATGGAAACTTCATGTTGTATATGAGTCTAGGCCTCGTAGTGTTATTATTACTTTGAATAGGAAATTGTACAAGATACCCGAGCCAATCCCACCTAGTGTTGTTTCCTTTATCTATGCTAAGAAATATAGAAAGGTCATCTCTCAGATGGGGAAGTTTGTCTTCTTCATGATTCGCTCTCAAAATGAGCGAAATATCACAACCACATCTAGGGTCTCTGCGACCGACCTCTCCACACAATAGAAGCAAGTAGATAAGGTCATGGAAGATACTCATATATCTTCTCCTCAACTTCTGGGGTACCTTTGCATTTCCAGGTCAATCACCCCATTGATCTGACCCCCGACACATCGTTTCCCAATGGGCCAATCTATTGTCACTCTTTGTTAGAGAATGAGGATATCAAGCGACATATCCAAGAACTGCTCCACAAGGGGCACATCCTTCCCATCTCATCACCTTGTGAGAGCCTAATCGTGCTGGTACAGAAGAAAGATGGAACTTGGGGACTCTGCATTGATTACCAGGCTCTGAATAAAATCACAGTTAGAAACCGGTACTGGATTCCCCGAATTGATGACCTCCTTGATCAAATCATGGGGGCCAAATACTTTAGTAAGATTGATCTGAATTCTGGCTACCACCAGGTCCTGATAAAATAGACAGATGTATGGAAGACTGCCTTCAAGTCAAAGGAAGGCCTTTTTGAATGGTTGGTCATTCCCTTTGGTTTGAAAAATGCTCCAGTCACTTTTATGAGGATGATGGATGATATCCTGTGACCATTCACCAATACTTTGTAGTGGTTTATTTGGATGACATTCTCATTTACAACAAGACTTGGGTCGAACACTTGCAACATATTCAGCAAGTTCTGCATACCCTGTAGTAGCACAAGCTATACGCCAACCTAGAAAAATGTTCCTTCAGCATGGACATGGTCCATTACCTAGGCTACATTGTTGATCAGCATGGCGTACATGTGGATCTAGCCAAGATCCAAGTCATCCGTGACTAGCCAGCCCCAACCACACTCACTGAGCTTCGAAGCTTCTCGGGCCTTGCCAATTTCTACCGCGGGTTCATGTTGGGATTCTCCCATATTGCATGGGACCTCAACCAAATAACCAGGGGTGGTGTTAAGGTGAAATTTGCGTGGGGTCAGTCCCAACAACAAGTGTTCGATGATTTGAAGCAACGCTTGTGCTCAGCCCTAGTACTTTCACTACCATACCTACAAATTCCCTTTGAGATCGAGATATATTCTTTAGACTATGATGTGGGCACCGTTCTCACTCAACATGACCACCTCGTGGCCTATCATAGTGAGATACTATTAGATGATGTATGTAAGTACCCTTATTATGATAAAGAAATGTACTCTATTATGCAAGCCTGCTGCTAGTGGAGACATTACATTATTGGGAAGGATACAGTCATCCACATTGATCATAAGCCACTGCAAATCATGCAGACACAAGGAAAATTACAGAATGATCGCCATCAAAAGTGGCCCACATACTTGCATCAATTCCACCTCAACGTCAATTATAAAATAGGAAGCACCAACCACGTTGATGATTTCCTCAGTAGACCACCAATCGTGGAACTCACCACAGTGATAGACTCTTGAGGCCATGAGACCTATGGATGTCCCTAACTCTATGAGATAGACCTAGACTTCGCCACCACCTACCAAATGTTGGGTACAAATGCGATTGTCGATAATTTCCATCTTCATGATGGGTTGTTGTGTTGCCTAGGCCATATCTATGTTCCATCAAGCGAGTGAGTGAAGATGATCTAAGAATCCCACTATAGTTGGGTGGAAGGACACTTCGGCATTGAAAAGACAGTGGCAATGCTACAAAAATATTTCTACTAGCCGAAACTTCAACAAGAGGTCAGTAATTATATCAGGTTCTGCATTGCCTGCGCTATTGCCAAACCAACCACTAAGAAACATGGCCTATACACCCCTCTTCTTGCTCCTGACAGGCCATGGGAATCCACCTCAATGGACTGCATGATGGGCCTCCCACACACCAAGACGGGAAATGACTGCGTCTTCTTTGGTCGCTGATCGCTTTTCTACGATGGTGTTTATGGTGGCCTGCAAGAAGAGCATCATAGCAGAAGCCACTGCCAAGCTCTTCTTTGAACGAGTCTGGGTACATTTTGGAATCCCACAAACCATTGTCTTGGATCGAGACAGTATATTTCTTAGCACATTCTGGTTGAGCCTCTGGTCACTGTTGGACACCAAGCTCACCAAATCCACAGCCTTCCACCCCCAGACAGATGGCCAAACTGAGTTTGTAAATCGAATGATTATGCATATCCTTCACATGTATAATTCCAAGCACCCTCTCCCATGGGATGAGAGCCTTCCCTATGTCTAGCATAGCTATAACCAAGCCCTGCATAGCTCAACTGGCCATAACCCCTTTCAGGTGGGCTTGGGATTCCAACCATTGGGTCCCATAGATGTTGCACTTCCCCTTGCAGTCACCTCGACCAACTCATCTCCTACTCCAACTGAAGCTGAAAAATCCACCCGGTTCATTGGGAGGATCCAATACATCCTCCAACAGGTTCAGGATATCCTACGGAAGTCTAATGACAAGTACAAGCAACGCCATGATCAACCTCGGGTGCCACATAAGTTTCAGATGGGTGACAAAGTTTGGTTTCACTTGCAGAAAGAACGCCTTACAGGACCCCATCGGAAGCTTCACCCAATCTGTTATGGGTCGTACACCATCACCAAGTCCATGGTAAATTTATGCAAGGTGGAGCTAGTGTTTTCTTTGGAATATTAGATGTTTTGGATATCATATCCAAAGATTAGATTCTTAGATGCTAGCGTAATCACAATTCAGAAATTGAAGTGAGAAATGATGAAAACATATATAAAGCAGTCATATAGCAAGCAACATACCTAAAGCAATAAACCAATTTTCTCATCCCAAAGTCCCGACTCCCTACACTAGCCAAATTTTGAGCAACATGGAAAAAGAAAGTATCGGTCCACCCTTGACTTCACAAAGAAGGAAAAACATATGCCCTTTACTAGCTCTAAAATAGTAAATCCGAATTGATCTAGGAATACTTCTATTTTTTAGACTAAAATCTTGAGTTGTTTAGTTTAATGAACACATGCAGGTTGTATTTGTTACTTCTCAATATATTATTTGAAATGTAGGATTCCAACTTGCCTTTCAAATAAAAAATTCATAGAACCTTATTCTTTGATTGGTAACTAGTAAAGTTGTCGAGGGAAATTTTGAAGGAATATGTCATGAAAAGGTACAAGAACCTCGGAATTGCTTTGCAAGATTCAGGAGAAGAACATTACCATGTACGGGAAAATAATGAATACAATTATAATCAGGAAAAAAAATATGCAAATTTCATAATTCTATGGATAAAAAACATAAACTATAAAAAACATATACAACATATCACAATCAATTACATCTTGAAACAATCAATCCCTAACACTGCCAACCAAAGTTGGGATGTCGAAGAAGTTCAACATGAACCTAATTATTCCCTATAATTGATCTGGATTATTTTCGGCACGAAATGAGAGCGGAGATATAATAAATAAATGCACAGAGATATTGCAGATATTCAATAATATAACAGAAATGTATCAGAGATGCAAACATAAACACAGATATACAGTAATACACGATTTCTATTAATC
>JZKD02S1815157.1:62577-91905 GCA_000966675.3 Picea glauca
ATATGTACAAAGACGATACAAACGAGATATGTACAAGAAATAAGAAGAGTATTGTTACCTTTATAAGAAGAAGTCTCTCTCATCCTGCTTAGTCTTCTTTGTAGGTTCCTTTTCTTCGGCAACTGATGCTTCGTGTTTCTCCTTCCTTTCCCTTAGCTCGGGACAATGATTCTTGTAGTGACCATACTTTCGACAGTTGAAGCATTGTATTTCTGAAATGTCTTTCTCTTGATTTGGCTTCCTCCTTGAGACAAACTTCCTTTTGTTCCTGAAGTTCTTGAATCTTGTTGTGAAGGCTTGATCATCGTACTTCTTTTGGGGTTTCTATTTTGCACTGATCCTTGATTCTTCTTGAGCACAGCAAGTCCAAAGTTCTTCAAATTTCGGATACTCCTTTCTTGTGTTCATGCTTGCAGCAAATGCATCCCACGTCTTGGGAAGACCATTGAGTACTATGTTTACCAATTCCTTCTCTGAAATGATCTCTTCAATAGATTGTAGTTGATCTCTTAACTGAGATATTCTCACAAAGTATGATGTTATGATGTCATCATCATCAATCTTCATGTCATAGAGCTCATTCTTCAGACTCATTATTTATCCAATGTTTCTGACTAAGAAGAGGTTTGTTAGGGCATCGTACATCTTCTTTGATGAGTCAATTTGGGAGATGTAGGGTATCAAGTGGTCTTTTATAGAGTCCACTATGATACTCATGGAATTTATGTCACCATCTTTGAACTTATCCATAGCTGCAACGTTATGTGGTGCCTTCTCTTTCCCTTCTTCAAACTCTGGTTTCACGATCTTTCCTTTCACGATATCCAGCACTTTATTCTTGGCAAGGATTAGGTAAATCCTTTTCTTCCATGCTCTGAAGTTAGAGGCTCCATCTAACTTGTTCTTTGACTTCATAGAATAAGTCATGGCTTCTTTGACTTGGTCGAACCCTATATTTGACCACAAACTCAAACTTCATGTCTTGGCTTGTTGAGAGTACCAGGAGATGCACTAGGATAGGGTGCGTTGCTCTGTCTAGATATTAGGTCAATCTCTTCACTTAAGGTGCCTCAACGAGAGGATTAGGGTTTCTACAACTACTCCTGCTAGTAACCCTAGCAGCAGTGTCTTGGAAGATGCTTCTGCTAGTAACCCTAGCGACAGTTCCTCGGCGAGCTCAATATCCTAGAGGCTATGTTTCCTTCCAACGTTTAGACTGAATGAAGGAGGTGTGGGCCCATAACCTATTATAATATAATGGATGTGCTCATTTTACCATTGAAAATATCTCTATTGTCACCCAACCATAGGCCGAAGACGCCCTCCGAGCACCTTAACCTTGACAGAGAATCACTCTGGAAGCAAACCCTAGGCTAGATATCCAAACAAAGGGTAGCGCACCTTTCCCCAAGTATAATGCACCAACAAGAGCTGATCAGATGTTCCAAACCCTAGCCAAGATATAGTCCAAGCATAACTGCTAGCTGCAACTACTGCAACGACAGTTGTCCTCCAAACCTACGCAAAAATTGGGCAACTGCAGTGCGCACAATTGCTACTCTGCAATTCTGAGACTGCCTGCCAGAATGAGAACTGGCCTCCTGTATTTATACTAATTCTGGCTAACTACCTGGGCCGAAATATCATTCTGGGTATCTATCTGTTCAGTATATATTATTATTTCTGGTTGAATTCTTCTCTTGGAGGCGATTAACCTAATATAAATTATCTTCTTAAGCTGACAAGTCTTATAGGGTTATTAGCCAACTCATTAGGGTTTCTTCTTTCTTCCTGGAGTATTCTATCCTTGTCAGGTTTACATGTGGAGGTAAATACCTCCCACAGCTACCATAATATTAACACTAACAACCAATATATCCTCTTCACCATTGCCTATGTCTTCCTTTTGATTAGGTGCATGATAATCCTTCAAAGTTGTTATAAAAAGGGGATTTGCCTTGAAATAATATTCCATGGTCATTGTCTTACAGAAGGACATGAATGCCTTATAGTGGCCTTCTAAACTCAGATAGGGGTTTAGATGACCCACAGTTGAACTCAATATTTCATGGCTACTTTGATAAGGCATCTTGAAGTTGTATTAACCACCACCTTCCATTGTCTTCCTCGCACGGCATTCCAACTCCCTTAACTTAATCATATCACTCTTATAACCATTGGAAATCTCACGCTTACCTCTAATGAGAAATTGTATTTTCTCTAGCTCAATTTCAAGCCTGATATCTATATAATCCAAAATATCTCTTAGCTTCTCAACAGTAAAAAGATTCTAACATGTATCCTAAGGATTCATATCCAGATCTTTGTTCTCCTTCCTCTTGCTGCTCAATTCAACTTTCAACTTCTTTATCCTCTACTCCAAGAAGCTAGTGTTGTCAATTTTCTTCTTGTCTTGCTCTTCCTTTGAAAGGTTTCTATATCTCTCAACGATCTCAAGAGATTTTGACTTACCTGGCCAGACATCGGGATGGTCTGATGTAGTCTATTGGTCCATCTGAGGACCAAAACACAACATGCATGCCTCCACTACACACAAAATGATTAGTTCCTTTACCTTCTTCTCCAATCCTTTATTTCTCTTTTTGAATGTCATGTTCCTTTAAGTGTCTCTTGGTATCCATTATATCAAAATCTTATCCTGATCCATCTACTTCTACAAATAAAATTTCAATTATTGGTGTTGGGTCATGATCAAATGGTTAATTGAAAAACTTTCAATGCTCTCACACATCTTATTGTATTGTAATCAATAGTAGGTTCCAATCACTTTCAATGCCCAAACACCTTATTTCAATCAATATAGTTAATTCTACTGCATCCACCACATACTGATGAAACCCTCATGGGTGTGGCATGTCTGAATAGACAAGACTGGTGCAACTCCTGACACAATAAAATCCTCTATAATGGGAATCTAAGCATAATATATATCCTACTTTATCAACAAATCTAAATTTATATCTTTGAAAAATAACACAAAATATAACAAACAAAAAGCAATTGATTCATTCAAATTTAAAGAAGATCAAATAGTTGATCTGAATGTAAAATATCTCATCACACAAATCATGTAAAAATTAATGGAGGTAATGAAAAACTTGAAAAGAGCGAGAAATCACCCAAGCATCTATCATAGAGGTTTATCGTGCAAGCCAAGAAATTTGCTTCCACAATATGGAGCCTCTAACATTAAATATATCTCGGATAGAAGTTGAACATCCCATTCGTTTGGTGCGATATATAAAGTGTTGGACATGGTGTTATGTTGTTGGCATTGATGTCAAAGAGGGAAAGAATGATCAATGTTGATTATGGCATTAATTTCAAGAAGATAAATACGGTTTAATTTCAAGAAGATAAATACGGTATTATCATTATATGTCTTTGAGATCCTAAAATTTCAAGAGAAATAATGTAGTAGGTTGCGCAAAAGACATAGCGCGAGGTGCAGAGGAATATACCTAAAACTCAGATGATGCAGCATATTAGATTGCACGAGATCAGAGCATGCAGAGATCCATTTACATAAGTAATCCATAGCTCAAGAGGGTTAGCAACTGAAGATTAGTGCATAAAAGAATGCGCAAACATTTATTAAAATATCAGGAGAAATAGTGATGAATAGATCAAAAGGAATAACATTAAAATCGAATCTCATAAGAGATGACGCACATGAGTCGTTCATTGTTATTTCGGGACAATCCAGGATCATTAGATCGAGGTGAAGTAAATAATGGTCGTCCATATCAATCTTTGATTAAGTCATAGTTGTTGGATTAAGTAGTGGAAGGATAGTGCAAGGATCAAATCTATATCGTTGATTGTGCTCCGGGAATCATGCTAACCCTTAGATTAATCCTTGAGAGAGGTAACTACTTTGGGGATTTGAAACTCTAGAAGATTGGATGAGAGAAAAAATGCCCGAAGGACGAAGTTCGGAGGACTAGGTTCCATCTCTCAGTCATGGGTTACGAACACATAAGCCACGAGGCATTGGGTACATCGCTTAAGTAATAAGCATGTGGTTTTGTGTAAGTGGTCACATATAAATGGTTTGAAGGAAGTGCCTCTATAAAATTCGAGTTATGCAATATTTGCAGAGACATGGAACTAAGTTAAAAACAAAATCGATCCATATCAATGATAGATTTATGGAAAGCAGTCTAACTAATTCGAAAATCCTTCACGGTAATGTTTGAATAATAATGAAGAAAAAAAAACATTATTTTTGTTAATCTAAATAAAGAGGTATGATGGTCCAAACAAAGGGACACAATGATTCATAGCTCACACCATTTGGGTGACTATATAAACAAGGAAGAATGGTGAATAAGAAGTGTCTCTGAAGTTCAAATCAGAAGATCAAAACAAAAGGAGAGTCCAAGAAGAAGAATTGATTATTCTTATGAAGAGAGGGTGGAAGGGAGGAGCACAGAAGGATTCATATCCTTTACTAAGTAAGTGTAATTTAAGGGAGTTAGTGATTCCTGGGGTTGGTTCCCTAAATACAAGGGAGTTGGTGCTTCATGGGGTTGGTGCCCTAAAGACAAGGTATTTGGTGCTTACTGGGGTTGGTTCCCTAAAAACAAGGGAGTTGGTGCTTCCTGGGGTTGGTGCCCTAAAAAACAAGGGTGTTGGTGCTCTTAGGGTTTGTTCCCTGAAGAAGGGGATTTATGTCTCCTAGAGTTGGTTCTCTAAAAAGGACTGGTGTCATTCACTATTCTTCATAAAATACTTGTAATTCCTATTAATTATATTTATATAATTGATTTTACAAACTAGTCCATTGTTGATCTATTGTGGTAATTAACAAAATATAAAAGTAATTGTTAATTGTTGAAAAAGGATAATATTGATTCACCTCCCCTCTCAGTATTCCAACATAAAGAATGTGTTTGGTAAGAGTATACACCCTTGACCTGCACTATATCCCGAAGAGAATACACACCGATGTGAGAATATTCTCGTGGAAAGCCACCTGTTAACCCAAACTTGTGAGGATACGCTCTATCAGATAGATAAGGTTTTGTCTAGTTTCATGAAGCAAAGACATAGAATCTGTTCAGTTTCGTGAACAAAGAAATGGAATCTGGTAGAAAGGATTCCAAACAACAAAGAGAAGCACAAGAAGACCATTTATTTGAATAATTTTTTCATTCATCCAGTTGCTTCTGCAAATGCCTTTGTGATCAAAAGCTAACGGCTAATCCCATCCTTGTTGCAATGTAACTCAAGTTTCCAACTGCTTTTGTGGGTTGATAGAACAAAAATTAGAATTTAAAGAAAACATAAAAACCACTTGTTTTGTGACCAGAAGCCAACGACCCAATTCCATCTCAATATAATTCAACTGATGACTACTTTTGTGGGTTGACAGGATTAAAATCGTAATTTTAAGAATTCAGATAAAAAAAAATGGGGAAAAAAAGAACAATAATATGAAAATGAAAATTTTAAGAGAATGAGTTTATCTCTAATTTGATTTTGCCACATCTTATATAATTTTTAAATGTAATCTTTCTTTAGACTTTTATTTGTCCACGTCTTATATATATTTTTAAATTTAATCTTTCTTTAGACTTTGATTTTGCCAATTCTTATATAATTCTTTAAATCTAATCTTTCTTTAGACTTTGATTTTTCCAACTCTTATACCAGCATAGATCCATATTAACCCCGGATATATCAAGCGTCTAGAGGGATCTAATTTTTTGAGGTAAAAACATTTTTTAGAGTGCGAAAAAGGAGGAAAAGTTAAAGGTTTTCACCTCTAGAGATTTGATCCCTCCTTGACAAATCCTGGGTTAAGATGGATCTATGCTAGTGGCACTACATACGTGTTTTGATTGCGTTGAAAGGCGCTCTACAACTCAGTATTGGAGAGATGTCCATGTAACATAACGTATTAAAATAATAGTAAGAAATCCACAAAATGATAAATTAATATTAAATTGATAATAAAATAATAATAAACTTATTGTGTCGAATAATAAAATAATAGTAAACATATTCTGTCGATTTATTAACATTAATTTATTATTTTGTGTATTTTTAACTATTATTTTAATACGTTATGTTACATGGACATCTCTCCCATACTACACTATAGAGTGCCTTTCGGCACAATAATTTTTTCAATGTTTTTAAAATTTAAAGTCACAAATTTCTTTTTTTTTCCCCTCGTAATTGCTTTCTTAGGATTGAAATCTTAAATGTTTTTAAATATGAGTAATTTGGAAAATGATATGCTCTTTTATGACTACAATTTATATTGTGTGTTTATGTTTGTTATATGTGTGTGTGTGTGTGTGTGTGTGTGTGTGTGTGTGTGTTATATTAATTTTTAAATATTTTTAATAATATAGAAAAATTATAATTAATTTAAACATTAAAAAAAATTATTAGTTATTAAAAACCCAAGTCAAATTTTATCACAAATAATAAAAAATTGGTTTTAAAAGTGAGTGATGAYACTTACTTTCTTACTTTTATGATTTGGAAAAACCCTTCCACTTTTGATATAGTTTTGAATCTAGGCAAAAGTAATACTATGTTAAATCCCCTACTTAGTAATAGTAGTGCTATGRTTCATGGGAGGGTTGTAATGGGCCCTCTATGATGAGGACAATCAAGCTTGGGTGGTTAAKTTGTGTCATCTCTTGCAAGTGRAARATGTCTACYAAGAGAGAGGTGCTTAGTTSCATGCACACTTGTAGTAGATCAAGTTGGAGGACTGGCCCACCAAAGCCTTCTTCAAACCCCTAAGCACCAAAGAGKTCAGAGAGTCCATCATAGCCTGCAAACATCCCTAGAAAAAACAATGAAACAAGAAGAGATTGAGCATGAAATCATTGATCACTATCACATGATTTTCAATCCYAGGGGCTTTCCCCATAGTAGTAGGAGGCTACCTAGAWATTTCTTGATTTGGTGCCCTGTAAGCTTTCTGATGAAAARCAACAGGCTTGTGACTTATCCATGACCTTGGATTAACTAGTTGYAGTCCTTCATGATATGGTAGATAACCAATCGCTTGGGATTTATGGMTTTCCATGCAAAATTTACAAGGTTRTGTGGGATTTTGTTGGCCCTAATCTTCTATGTGCTAACAAGGAATCCCCAATTCAAGGCTCTCTTATAGGGGTTAACAATGGGCTTATCTGGTTTATCCAAAATTCTAGGGAGCCTAAGTTCATCACCAATTAACAACCTAATATTTTTCTCAACACCCCCTATAAGATTTTGGTTAAATCGCTCACACTACAACTTAAATAGACTTTTCCTAAGATCATCTATCATGAGAATACATGCTTCATTCAGGAAGGCTACATTCTTTACATTGTTATTTTTGTTGGGAGGGTATGAAATGGGATAGTATTGCTAGCTTGGAGGCTATATTCATCAAAATTGACTTTGAAAGGCTTGTGATTATGTTGAACGACCCTTAATTTTGGCCTTGCTCAAGTCCTTAGAGTTTGGACCAATTTTTATTTAACAATGTATAAACCCCTTTTGCCAATTTCCTAGCATGTGTCTCTATCAATAGGTTCAAGACCGAGGAGATAGTGTCATTTAGATCCATTTAGCAAGGATGACCATTGTTATTGGAGAAATCTCACCGTTATGGTGTGTTAGATCTCCCTAGGATCTTCCTATTGATCCTAGGCAGATGGTGGGGCTAGACTTCTATGATTCTCCTATATCTAAGTAGATTTGTTTCCTTTCAACCAAGAGGGGTGGTGACCATACCTTTCAACCAATGGTTTTCCTCATGTATATGGCTGATGTAGCTCCTGAGATCCAACTCCATCTCTTACAATTTGTTTCCTGCACACAACGAGACAAACAATTATCAGTGTACTTTCTCTTCAAGTATTAGGAAACCCAAATCCATCAGATATATCTTGATCTATACCACATGAGGTCAGATCCAAACATTTACAAATCAAATGCTAACAATTTAGGGAAAAACCAATGATATATTGATTAAAATAATGAAAATACATTAAAAATCACACCTTGGAACTGAAAGCATTCCCCTTTGCTCCTTGTTCCTATCTCCTCCTTAGGTTCTCAATATGACTAGGAAATTTGACTATGGTTTCTTTGAATAGGAGAATTTCCTCTGTATTTGACCAATATAACTATGCAAATGATTCTTCCTTTTTCTTACTCATTAATTTACTTTCTTATATAGATCCTTAGAAGAGGCTTGGGAGAGATTCTAGATATTCTATATCTAGTAGAATCCATTAGAAACTCGAATGATGTGAGTTCCTAGGCTCATGCCACAAAGATACAACTCACCCATCACTTATCTCTTTGTAAATCATCGAATCTAGAAGGTTACATAGATCATCGCTTGTTGCACCACAGATGACATGTGATGATCATTGTGTGTTGTCTCCTATGAGTCCTATGACCACCCTCAAAAAGGTCCTAAATCTCAAGCAAGAAATTTTCTTTGGATTTCATCTTCTGTTGGATTCCCTTATGGCCTATAGGGTGGAAATTACGGCTATAATAGATGCCCCCTAATGTGTGAGATCAGAAAAGGAATGGATGGTCGAAATACATTACAATAAAATAGTTTCCATGTGAGGAAGCATGAGGAGAGAGCAAAGGAGGTCCAGAGATCAAAGAGGATTTGCAATCAAACACCAAGAATGAAAACATATATAGACCATTCTCTAGGTAGGCATACTCAGGCTCTAAGGAGCATGGTCGTCAAACAATACACTGCAGATCCATGACATAAAATGCAAGAAAATGGTCACAAAAGAATACTCGGTGGATCCATGTCATCAATGAGAGCATAGCTACAAGAAATTAAAATGTGGATCTTTGTCATGTATACAATCATAGCCACCAACAAATACAATGTGGATCTATGACACAACATATATAGATTAGGAAGACAACGAGAATTGAGGAAAGTGCCCCTGAAATCTTCAAAGTACTCATAGATAAGTGATATAATCCATCGCAACTTGGGAGGGTATGTTGTAAATCAATGATGTGTCCTCGTACCAAAGGTCTTCGTCCCAAACCCCGATAGTATGAATATAAATCTTGCGAATAGATGAGTTGATGTCGAGCATGGTAGAAACCGTCTGATTACCAGTCATTGATGTATACAGTTAACAAACACGAGGGGACCCATTGATGATGAAGATGGAATCCAAGGTACTTAGTACAATCTAATTAGTGTGAATAGATGACTGATGTTGAACACTTGTAGAATCAACCGATCTCGAGTCAATGATGCAAACCCATTTTCGATCACGAGGAGCCCTATTATTGAAGACTGCAAGATCCAAGGTGTTATTTGGTTTCTAGATCCCTATCCTATATAATGTGTTGAAGTAGATAGGATGAGATCCATTGAAGGAGGGCCTTAATGTATCCCCTATCAATCTACACGAAACATACACCGAGAGATGATGTGAAGAGACAGTATCACTAAGTACAACTGACATAGGGATGGATGACTCAGAAAATCAACAAAATAACAAATGGTCGACTCGATATTAAACTTCCCTTGAACATATATCACAACACAATGGTGACTTGGCAACAAGACACAAGATTTGGACGAATGTAAAGCAACAACACAAGATACATTGAAGCACTCTCCATGATGACTGGTAGAGTAACCAGTCAGAGGAGTATCTTTGAATCATATTACTGGGATGAATCTTATGTAAGATAAAACCCAATTGTCTATTGATGACTCAAATATGTGCCATGTTCAAGGGTGACTCGACTAACACTGTCATTTTAACAATAGACCAATGGTGGAAAAACCCCCACTCTTTTTCTTTTGTGTGTGTGTGTTTTTTGTCTCCTTCATGGTTTAATGAGCATGAAAGAAGGACAAAAGTATGCTCAGTATGTATATTTTTTGTGTCCTTTAACGATTCCTAAAAAGAGAGAAAAGTGTACTCAATAGTATATTTTTCATGTCCTTTTATGAGTCTGAAAAAGAGATAAAATGATACTTGTCTGGAGAGAATGAGTGGCTTAACAACATGCTCCTATGTTCCAAGCGCAATGAACTGACCTAATAAATATGAATGAAAATGGTGGAGGGGATAGAGGGATCTCATGCCATTGGTAAAGCATAGCATTGGAACCAAATGGAAATGTAGGTATTAATAAGGGTTCTCATGAAGGGTAGGAACTACCAAGAAGGTTAAAACGTGCATACGGAGTGGCTAATGTCACAACCTGATGGGATCAAACCTAAGGCATAGTGAAAAAAAAATGGATGGTTAATAATGCAAGACAGTGAATGTAAGGAAAAACCTATCCTTATATGATGGTTTGGGAACATGTACCTCAAGTTCAATGGAAGTTGTCATTTCCATAAAAAAGAGTCCCCGTAATCCTATCAGCACATGTAAACTAGATTTGGGGTTCAAAACGTATAGTGAAATTACCAAAGGAAACATTTTTGGATTTTTAGGATATGATGTGTGCAAAACAAAAAACACTCACACCACAAACCTATGTACAATTCACTACACATCTTGATAGTTTACACAAAATAGAGCCTATTTCTAGGCTCATGCCAAGGATCTTGATCATAATTGATGAACTCATAAGCCATTGTTGGCATCATATGTTTTACCATGTCGGGGCCATGCCACATAGAAACAAATCTTTGCAGTCGAAGAAACTCATCTTGAGTGGTTCCGTGAGCTAGGAAATCTCCTTGATGATGCCCATAAAGACATAAAGGAGGTACATAATGAAAATATTTGGAGGAAGGGTAAGTAGAGAATTTGAGGGCAAGTTTGGAAAAAAATAACCAATGTGAAAAATGATCAAGACTAGGAGATCTACTAGATACCCCAACAAATTCCCCCAGTCTCGAATCATGACTCATCATGTGATCCAGGTGGATATCGATGGCCACCCACCTTTTCCAACTGGCTCAAAACAGTTTTCTGTAAATTTTGGTAATTTACTATTTTTAGCAGTTTTCACTTCCGGAGTCGTTTTGAGGCCTTAAATAATGTTTTTTTTGGAAACCAGGTTTGAAATGTATAATTTGCCATGATATTTCACATACAATGAATCTCATTGATGATGCCTTTCCAACAGGCTATCATATTCCTAAAATGGAGATCGTATGCAAAAGTTACGACCCCAGGAAGTTGTTGTACTAACTTACCCAAACGGGGCCCACATGATTTTTGGCGCTTCATCTCCTAGGGTTAGGTTTTTGGATGTCTAGGGATTTTGGAATTCTTTCTTAATGTAAAAATGCTTTTAGATCCTCATTGTAATCATCTTCTTTTGAATGAGCGCAACCGTCACATCTCTTCTTAGAGATAAGCCACCACCATTCCAGCAAGTTTGTTTTCGCTGCATTTTACAGTTTCAGCTTATTTCGTTATTGAATAGAAAATCAACTTTATTGTATCTTTGTTATTTTGTGTTAAGAACCTATTAATAATCTGTAGTCATTTCGTTATGCTCATAAAATATGGATCAGTGGTATCAGAGCACTCTGCTTCTTGTCATCTTAATGCATGTCCCCAACGAGGTCGGAGTACAAAGAGTTGGGTCTCGAGCTTGTTTATCTTGAGGACAAAATCTCTCGCATGCCCAAGAGAAATCTCATGGCAGGAGAAACGGAATATGACATGATAAGAGATCCTTTCAAACTATTTATTGAGGAATCCCTCACGCAACAGAGGAACGAGATGATGGATAGTTTCGTGCAAATCCTTCGACGAATACCAATAGGCGACGCATCTTCTTCAAGCGAAGGCGTTGCCCCCTTCAAGGTACAAATAAACTTCGATATTCCTATATTTTAAGGTTAGATAGATGCAGATGTTGTAGAAAATTGGTTGAATCTACTAGAAGGGTATTTTTTTGTCCATAACCTTTCGAATAGAGAAAAGGTTACTTTTGTGCTCCTCAAAGTCCTTCCCCATGTCAAAGATTGGTGGGAAACTTTATGTGAGAAAAAGGAAACAGAGGAACCCTCATTATTTATAGTCACAACCACTAGGGAATCCTTCAGGGATGTTATTAAGGAACAATACTACCCTGTCAAAATTTATGACGACTTGTATACCAAATGTACCACATTGCAGTAGGAAAGAGACGAAGCAGTGCCAGAGTTCACAAATATCTTCCATACCTTGCGCACCAAGCTGGGTATCAAATATTCAGAGAGACATCTGGTGCTCAAGTATCGTGGTTCTCTACATAGATACATCTAGACTGAAATGGAATTTCTGGACATCTCATCCTTAGGCGCGGCCTACCGATATGCTGCCAAAATAAAGCAGAAGCTCAAACAAAAGACGTGGCAATTTGGGCTTGGGAACCCCTCACAAAAAAATCCAGGAAACAACAACCCCAACCCACAAAAAAAGGACAGAGCAAAGATGGATAGTATCAGGACAACCAGTCCAAGCCATAAGCAAAGAAGGACACTGGAAAGACAAAGAAATATACCGAGAAGTGGTGCGACTTCCATAAGAGCCCTTGGCATAACACTGTTGACTGCCACTCAAAGAAGTCATTGATGGTTGAAGTGAAAGCCTCTGAATCAGATGCAGATTATGACTCTGAGCCAAAACTAGAAAGGGGAAGACAAATCATTAACTTGGAACCCAGTGCCACCGTTGCAACCACCAAGCTCCAGCCTGGTGAACCAAATGATCCAGAAGAAGGAGGGTGCTTCTTCCATTCACAAATGTGGGTAAAAGGCACCTCACTTCACTTCATTATTGATAGTGATATCCAGAAGAGCCTCATCTCAGCAAAGGTCATCAAGCGGTTGGCCCTGCTGACAATGCCTCCCCCACAACCCTACACCATTGGATGGCTCCGCCAAGGAAGCGATCTCTGCGTCAGCCAATAGTGTCGATTATCGTACAACATCAAGCCCTTCAAAGACGAGTTATTGTGTGATGTTGCTTCTCTCGAAGTTTCTAATGTTCTTTTGTGCCAACCTTATTTATGGAAACATCATGTTCTATATGAGTCTAGGCCTAGTAGTGTTATCATTCCTTTGAACTGGAAATTGTACAGGATGCCCGAGGCAATCCCACCTAGTGTTATTTCCTTGATCTCTGCTAAGCAATGAAGGAAGGTCATCTCTCATATGGGGAAGTTTGTCTTCTTTGTGACTCTCTCTCAGAATAAGAAAAAGATCACAACCACATCCATAGTCTCTGCGACCGATCTCTCCACAAAGAAGAAGAAAGTAGATAAGGTCATGGAAGAATACTTGTATATATTCTCCTCACCTACCGGGGTACCTCTTCACTACCAGGTCAAGCACCCCATCGATCTGACCCCCGCCACATCGTTTCTCAATGGGTCAGTCTATCACCCCTCTTTATTAGAGAATGAGGAGATCAAGCGACATATCCAAGAACTGCTCCACAAGGGGCACATCTATCCCATATCGTCACCTTGCGGGAGCCCAATTGTGTTGGTACAGAAGAAAGATGGAACCTTGTGAATCTGTATTGATTAATGGGCTCTGAATAAAATCACAGTCAGAAACTGATACCTGATTCCCCGAATCGACGACCTCCTTGAGCAACGCACGGGGGCCAAATACTTCAGTAAGATTGATATGAAGTCTGGTTACCATCAGGTCCCGATAGAACAGACATATGTATGGAAGACCGCATTCAAGTCAAAGGAAGGCCCTTTTGAATGGTTGGTCATGCCCTTTGGTTTGACAAATCGTCCAACCAATTTCATGAGGATAATGGATGATATCATGCAACCATTCACCAAAGATTTTGTAGTGGTGTATCTGGATGACATTCTAATTTACAACAAGACTTAGGTCGAACACTTGTAGCATATTCAACAGGTTATGAACACCCTGCGACATCACAAGCTATACCCCAACTTGGAAAAATGCTCCTTCGGTATGGACAGGGTCCATTACCTGGGCTACATCATTGATCATCATGGCGTACATGTGGATCAAACCAAGATCCAAGTCATCCGTGACTGGCCAGCCCCAACCACACTCACTGAGCTTCGGAGCTTCTTAGGCCTTGCCAATTTCTACCACAAGTTCGTGTTGGGATTCTCCCATATTGCATGGGCCCTCAGCCAAATAACCAAGGGTGGTGGTAAGGCCAAATTTGCGTGGATCCGGTCCCAACAACAAGCATTCAATGATTTGAAAACGCACTTTTTCTTAGCCCGAGTACTTTCACTACAAGACCTGCAGCAACCCTTTGAGATTGAGACAGATGCTTCAAACTATGTTCTGGGCACTGTTCTCACTTAGCACGACCACCCCATGGCCTATCATAGTGAAACACTATCAAATGTTTTCCGTAAGTACCCTACTTACGAAAAAGAAATGTACTCCATTGTGCAAGCCTGCCTTTAGTGGAGATATTACATTCTTGGGAAGGAGACAGTCATCCACACTGATCATAAGCCACTGCAGTTCATGCAGACACAAGGAAAATTGCAGAATGACCACCATCAAAAGAGGTCCACATACTTGCAGCAATTCCACCTCAACATCAAGTATAAAATAGGAAGCACCAATCGTGTCATTGATTGCCTCAGCAGATCGCCAGTCTTAGCACTCACCACAGTTCTAGACTCTTGCGGCCATGAGACCTCTGGATGGCCCAAACTCTATGAGACAGACCCGGACTTTGCCACCACCTACCAAATGTTGGGTGCAAACGTAGTTGTCAATAATTTCCATCTTGAGTATGGGTTGTTGTGTCATCTTGGCCATATCCGTGTTCCATTAAGCGAGCAAGCGAAGTTGATCTGGGAAGCCCACTATAGTCGGGTGGCAGGACACTTCAGGGTCAAAAATACAATGGTTATGCTACATAAACATTTCTACTGGCCAAAACTTTGACAGGAGGTCAACAAGTATATCAGGTCCTGCACTTCCTGCGCTATTTCCAAACCAACCACTAAGAAATAGGGTCGGTACACACCTCTTCCTACTCCTAACAGGCCATGGGATTCCATCTCAATGGACTACATGTCGGGCCTCCCGTCCATCAAGCGGGGAAATGACTATGTTTTTGTGGTGGTTGATCCCTTTTCTAAGATGGCGATTCTGGTTGCTTGTAAGAAGAGCATCATAGTAGAGGCCACTACCAAGATCTTCTTTGAACGTGTTTCGGTACATTTTGGAATCCCAAAAACCATTGTCTCAGATCAGGAAAATTGATTTCTCATCAAATTCTGGTCGAGCCTCTAGTCACTTCTAGACACCAAGATCACCAAATCCACAACCTTCCACCCCTAGACAGATGGCCAAATCGAGGTCGTAAATCGAATGATTGTGCATATCCTTCACATGTATAATTTAAAACAGCCTCACACATGGGATGAGAGCCTTCCCTATGTACAACATAGCTACAACCTATCCCTACATAGCTCAACCAGCCACAACCCCTTTCAGGTGGGGTTTGGATTCGAACCATTGGGTCCCATAGATGTTGCAATTCCCCTTGTGGTCACCTTGACCGACTCATCTCCTGCTCCAATTGAAGACGACAAAGCCACCTGGTTCATTGAGAATATCCAACACATCTACCAATAGGTTCAAGATATCCTACATAAGTCCAATGACAAGTACAAACAATGCCATGATCAACATCGGGTGCCACATAAGTTTCAGGTGGGCGACAAAGTTTGGTTGCACTTGCAGAAAGAACGCCTTACGGGACCCCATCAGAAGCTTCTCCCACTCTTTTATGGGTTGTACACCATCACCAAGGCCACAGGGGATAATTCTTTTGAGCTCAACATTCCTCCTTTCCTTGGCCTGTACCCAGTGTTCAACATGGATCTCTTTCGACCTTATTTTCCACCATTATTAGACACCTCAGAAGTAGCAGAACAGCTGAAACCAATAGAGCTCAACCCCGAATGCATACAACATGCATCCAGTGATCATATTGTGGACACACAGATCAAGGGCACTCGACAACAAAGGATATAGCTTTATCGACTCGTCAAAGCAGGGCAGCTCCTGCACCAAGGCAAGTGGCTCACTCGGGGCCAAATTCAACAAAAATTTCCTCATCTGATGGGGGACCTCAACACAATGGATACCATTGCTTCCTAAGGAGGGAGTCTTTATCCAGGTGGATATCGGTGGCCACCCACCTTTTCCAACTGGCTCAAAACAGTTTTCTGGCAATTTTGGTCATTGACTATTTTTAGCAGTTCTCACTTCCAAAGTCGTTTTCAGGCCCTAAATGACTTTTTTTTGGAAAAAAAGGTTTTAAATTTGATTTTTCCCCAAAGGGGTGTGCCCCCATGGAAAGGTGTGCTAACCCATGGGAAGATAAAACCTCTTGACATACTATTTCCCCCATCCTGGCTAGAGATAGCCCCAAAACTATTGGGAAAGTTCCACCCAAAATATACACCCACACCTGATGATATCGGGCCACTCATAGGAATGGTGGAGGCAGGAGGAGTTCCACCTCCCATGCTAAAACTAAGGCTTGAACCCCACTGGAAAAGGATCCAGGAGTGGTAATTGGAATAGAAGGGATGGGCATAGTAACACTGGGTATACTAACGGATGGGAATGAAGACATGGTCGGGGTCCCTCAGATCGAGGGACTTGTAGAGAAAGGCATAGGTGATGTAGGTCCAATGGAGCTAAGGGATGGTAATGTGGAGATCATGGGGATGCCCTCAGTCCCACTTGAGGATGGGCTTGATGGCTCAGCTACACTAGACGAGACACTTGGTCCTGACATGGTGTAAGGATTGTTGAACAAAGAAAAAGGCTCACTAAAAATATCCCCTACCTAGATGAGTAGAGGTGCTTCAATATCAGTTAAAGAAGGGTTAAAGTTTGGTGGAGGAATTTTATCGACCACTTCCACTTCAACCAAACCAATCTCCGTGAACTAAATATAAGACCCTTCAAATTGTTGGTCACCTACTTCACATCGCTTGAGAGGTGGTTGTACCTTAGTGATGGGTTCTAGTCCTCGCAATCGACAAGACCAGTGTAGGAATTCATCCATGATGAAAAGAATAGGTGTAAATCAAACACAATTCAACCTAAGTTCGATCTAGAATCAAAATCAAAGAGAAACCCCTTACAAATCTAGGATAATAGCAAGCAAAGCAATGGCTTGGGGGCCTTCTGAAAACAAACCCCCTATGGAGATGAAGTCGCCAAAATATTGGATAGTGAAGGTATGAGGAGCAGTTACGATGATCTATATGAAACATCCATGACTGGTGCAAACACCCTTTATTAAGGAGGGCACCCTCTAGGGGAACTGAGATCTTGAATGAACATCTGCTCTAGGTACTTGTTAACCCCTAGATTTTCACCCTTGAAAATATTTAGGGTTAAGATCCAAAATGCAATATTTTGGCTATCATTTTGAGATTATCCTAGAATTTAGCACTTGTGGTTAGCAGAGGTTGGTTCCCATCAGAGGCTAGTATATGATTGGTACATGGTTGTTTGGTTCAGAGTTAGAGTTGGCATGGTTTCCCATGCATTTTGAGAGAGATGTCTACATACAACAGACATTGCTACCTTTTAGGAGACACGGATTGAGTGGGTCTCTTGATAGTTTGGAGTAGTTATGAACATACAGGGAGAGTCCTTGCATGATTCCAGGCCTTATAACACTTTTTCGGGCGACATGAAGGAAATTTCTATTTTTTGCATTTTGGGATCCAGCCCCATATTCAGATTTTGAGCACATATTGTCTATCCTTGCAACATTCTGATTCTTTTGGATCTTTTCTGGGATGATTTGACACAATCTACTATTTTTAGTAGGTTGAGAACCAGGGCTCGCATGTCAATTCTGATTGCAATTTGGATCCCTTATGGAAAAATGAGTTCAATGAGTATAAATTCAAAGGCATTCAAACAAATTTCTATTTGTAGCACTGTCTATTTTTAGACAGTGACATGTGGTAGTGTTCTCCTAGTCTTCCTGGATGATGTGGATAGTTTCCTAAAATTTAGGAGCCAGATTCTATTTTTAGAAAGTTCTATATTTAGTAGGTACGCTCATCATCCATGCATTTCCAAGTGGCACCCTCACAAGTCGACATGTGGTAGATCTACAGAGTGACGTGGCATCCACCTAGCATAGGGTGAATTTTCCCAAGACTTGAGCATATAATAAATAAATTAATTGAGATAAGGGAGATGCATAATTGGTCCTAAATTCAGCTGTATATTCCTCTGTATAATCACCTCTCCACTTTCCATGCATCAACTCCATAAAATTCACATTTAGTTGAGTTTAAAC
This sequence comes from Picea glauca, assembly GCA_000966675.3. Taxonomy (NCBI): domain Eukaryota; kingdom Viridiplantae; phylum Streptophyta; class Pinopsida; order Pinales; family Pinaceae; genus Picea; species Picea glauca. The sequence continues at coordinate 80,883 of JZKD02S1815157.1, forward strand.
CGCAATTTACTAAAAAATAGGGAATCCCTAAAAGATAGGGCGAAATTCCCCAATCAAGGCTTAATTTTCTCACTAACATTTTCTCACTCAACATATCTTCACTTTTCATGCATTGTTTTCCTCAAATTCCTCTAAATTTTCTTTTAAACGCAAATTTCCTAAAATTTAGGAAAATCCCTAAATATAGGACAAATTTTCCCTTGGCTACAATCACTCATTACTTGTCCAAATTTAGCATTTAGACATGTGATTAATTCCTAATTTTTTTCCCCGTGCGTTAACTCTCCTAATCTTCACACGAGTTAACTCTCTTTCCATTCCCTCGTGTGCATTAATCCCTAAATTTCTCACTCACAATTATTCCCTCGTGCACATTTATTCTTGTTTTGTTCACACTCCTCTCTTATATATTGGATGGTTTTCATTGGTTATTGGCCAGTTCATTGCAGCAGTAGCATAGTGTCTTTCTCATTCTCCTCTCTCTTCTTCTCTAATCTAGTGGCTCTTCTCTGAGCAAAGTAGTCATTGTACTAGTCGTAGGCTTGCCAAGTGTGGCGCAATCAACTCTCTTGTAAGCTTGATCAATAAAGAACTGTGTGCTTGTCTTCAAACCTCTTTTCGTGGCGGTACTATGGTAAATTTTTGATCTGATTTGTCATTTTTTGAACTATTCATTGTGGTTATTTATGATCTTTTGAATAGTTTTCTTCCTTATTTCCAATCTATTATCTTTGTGCTAACCCTATAGATTCCTTCCAAGCGGAAATAATCACTTTTCCTCATCATTTTGGGCTACTTTTACATGTCCAAGATGAACAACTTGTTTATTTTTTGTTTTTAACGAAGAAATCATAATTTAGATCAACAACAAGGCACTTTAGTGTACCTAGGGACTCCCCCTAGAGGCTAGCAAGCACTAGCCCAAACAAATAGGGGTTTGGTCACTGACAATTTGGGGGACTTGCTCCTTTAATTAGACTATTTTTACCGTTGTCTTAACACATATATCAACTCAGATTGGAGGGTAAAAATTTGTGCTAACAATACTACAGGTGCATCCCACCTCCAGTCACCTATGTTGGCTACCTAGGAAAGGTCACGAAGGCTACCACCATACAATAAATGATTGGGTGAATAGTTGCAGGTTCGACCACATGTAAGGGAAAGGTAACTAAGCTCGAATATTCAAAGGCATTACCTCACCAAGAGGTGTGGCACCAATGAAACCCCCATACATGTAGCAATCAAAGTGATACTGCAAACACCAAAACAAGCAGAGAGGGGCAATCTCCTTACTTTCCCCAATGCAACCTCCAGCTTAACTCATGTGTTAGAGGATCCTCTCGACACGTTGATTCCAAGAATGAATTTATCACTCTCTAATTACTCATAGGTTTTGTTTCTGTGGCCTTGGAGAGTTTATTCTCTAATCCTATTCCAAGGTCTCAAGCCTATCTAATGTTAGTTCACTAAAAAGGAAAAAATGTCTAATTGATTTTAAATTACGCAATTTCATTTTATGGTTGTTATTTACATCAATAGGAGATGAATGAAACCTTAATGGTGTTTTATGACTCTTGACCCAACCAAGCAATTCAAAGAATGCCAATGCAATTTGTTCACTTCAATGAAGTCTATCTATGGGAGGGAAAGAGGTTTTTCTTCTTTGTAATCTTGTAATATTAATCCCACACACCAAACAACCATTCACAAAATTCAGATACGAAATTCTTTTCAGAACTCAAACCAAATAATTCAGTGATGAAAACTCTTGTTCTAATGCTTCAAAAGCTCACAAGCAAGCAATTTTATTTTTTTTGTAATTTTTCCAAATGTAATGCAAAAAGATTCATGATCTATGCTAGAACACAAAAATTCAAATGAAAAATCAACAAATCAGCAAGAAAAGGGTTGTAGGAAATTGGTAGTGATGCTTAAAATATCCCACTCCAATGTCACTACAAAGATCTCACCCAAAACTCACCTAAAAGGATAGATCTAGCAATGGATAATAATCACAAAAGGACAATCCAAAATCAATCAAATCAGACACTACTAGATTTGTTTAGATCTATTGGGTTCACTTCCCAATTTAATAGGATCACCAGATAACAAACAAACCTAACCACGCAATCCAAGATAAACCACACAATCACACTCCAAACAACAAATGAAGGTAAATTATATGACAATAAAACTCAGAGGGACAAGATATTTGCAAAACATATCAATAGAGACCTTTGGATCTAGACTAACCAGATCTGATCTCAAAATTATGTAAACCTGCAGCTTTCCCCAATTAGCAAAGATCATCGCGAGACACTGGCATTACAACCAATGATGATCATCGCATGTCTCTTATAATGCAACATGTAACAACTGCAGAAATAATTATTTTTTGGACAAGTGGATCTGCTTCAGATCAATCATATCTATCTTAGATCTATCAGACCTGAGAGATATAACCTCTAGAGGAGTATGGGGAATACAAATTAGATCACAAACAGAGAACAGAGGGTAATTTGGCAAGGAAATCCAAATTAGAGAAGAATCAAAGATTCTTCCCCAATGGAGTCACAAGTTCTGTTATTGGAGAAATATCACCAGTATGGTGTGTTAGATCTCCGTAGGATCTTCCTACTGAGCTTAGACAAACAGTGGGGCTAAACTTCTATGATTCTCCTAGATCTAAGTAGATTTATTTCCTTTTAACTGAGAGGGGTGGTAACCATACCTTTCAACTGATGGTTGTCCACACATATCCGGTTGATGCAGCTCCTGAGATCCATCTCCAGCTCCTGCAATCTGCTTCCTATGCACAAGGAGACAAACAACTACCGTTCTACTTTCTCTTCTAGTATTAGGAAATCCAAATCTATCAGATCTATCTTTATATATACCACATGAGATCATATCCAAACATTTACAAATCAAATGCAAACAATTTTGGGGGGAACGAATGATCTATTGATTAAAATAATGGAAATACATCAAACATCATACCTTGGATGTGAAAGCATTGCCCTTTTCTCTAGTCCTTGCTCCCAGCTCCTCCTCAGCTTCTTAATCTGACTAGGCAATCTAACTGTGGTTTTCATGAGTAGGAGAAGCTTCTCTATATTTGATCAACATAACTTTGTAAATGATTCTTCCTCTTTCTTACTCAAGACTTGCCTTTCTTATATAGATCCTTGGAACAGGCTTGGGAGAGCTTCTAGATATTCTAGAACCCATTAGAAACTCGAATTATATGGGTTCCTAGGCTCATACCATGAAGATACAACTCACCCATCACTTATATCTTCATAACTCATCGAATCTAAAAGGTTACATAGATCATCATGTGTTGCACTACATATTACATGCGATGATCATCATGTGTTGTCTCCTATGAGTCTTGCGACGACCCTAAAAAAGGTCACGAATCTCAAGAAAGAAATGTGCTTTGGCTTTCATTTTTTGTTGGATTCCCTTCTGGACTATAGGGTGGAAATTAAGGCTATAACACTCGCTAAATACCTTGTTGTATGGTATGGTTGTTGAATCTTTGGGATACCTGCTCAACTCTCAGGTGACTCTATGACACATTTGGGGGCATTCCCTTGCTTGAGCTTAATGGGGGCTAGCTTGTCAATGGCCATTTCATTGATGACTCTTTCTTGTCCATCAATGAAGACTATCTATGTTGGAAAATAATATGGATTGCCTTGATGTGTCTTTGTGTTTCTTTTGGTTCCAACATTCAATGGACCAAATCTTAGTGCTATCAATAGAGTCAATGGCCAAGGCCTTTGTATTTTGACTCCCTGAATTGGTCCTAGCTTCGACTGGGACAAATTTTCAAGTTTTTTTGCATCCCCTTTGCCTTTTAGGAATCCGCATAGGAGCTTTAGGAGGAGGTGGTTCAAAGCATGGACAAAAAAACAATAACTAGATCATTAAACCTCTCAAGTTAGCTTCCAAATTTCATATTTTCACTAAGGTTTTGTTGGCCATGCATGTCTATTACTCCTCCCATTGAGTCCCCTCTATTGATCTACATTTCAATCAATAGGGAAAAATTGGCAAAGCATTGCCAAGCTACCTTTGTTTTACGTCAGCATGTATATCTATACATGGCAGTGGTATGGCGCACAATAAAAGTCTTATCACCCATTTTAATCCCATTAAGTTTAGCACATGTTATGCCTGTCACTTTGATCCTACTACATATCGACTCCCAAAATTGAGTTGCAGAAAAGTAATGAAGAAATAAATGATCTAGAATTACAAAGAAAGTTATTTTTTCCATATGATACAAGAACCTGTGAGCATACATCTTTCTTAGCTACATGAAACTCTCCATAACATCTGTATTATTAGCAGAAACTATGTAATGATTTTTTTTCAATCTTGATTATCAAGCTTGTTCTTCATCTTTGACTTCAAAAATGACAGTGCACTAAACATTATTTCATCTTCCATTGATCCCAAAATCATGGCTTGACACAAATATGCTAATGTCTCTATGTCAGTTAGTCGAAAGAGAATATCTTGAGTTTTCTCTACACTGAAGCAATGTTCATATGTCACCCCTACCAAGGACTAGTACTCACTAAATAATATTTGAGTTGGTCCATTCAATGAGATCCATCTTGTATCAACATCTTTTAATAGCTTATTTCCATTTGTAAAACCGTTAGCAATTTTTTAAAACTCTAAAAATCATTTTGGTCTACGAAAAAGTATACATAAGCCTCTTATACAAGATATTCAAATTTTGAAACCGATGGAAACTTGCTTACTATTTTAAATGCATGATTCATCATATGAGCCATACAATGAATACTCAACATATACGGTGAAGTTGATAGTTGGAGTCTAATGCAAAGGGCCTTCCTTTGTCCTTGTATTATTGATGCTCCATCTGGTCCAACACATACCAACTTTTTTGCAATCATTAAATTATCCATACCACCAATTTCCTTCAAACTACTAATAACAAGTTCATAAATATTTTCAGTTGTAGAATTCTCCCTCATTTTATGAATCCCAAGTAGATAAGAATGTCTAATATGGTCATCGACCATATAAATAATCATGTAAATACATGAAGTATTATCAATAGTTGTAACCTCATCCAAAGACAATGACAAAAACCTAACATTTGCAATCTTCTCTTTCACGTCATCATTTTCTACTTGAGCTAGATATTTTGCCCATTCCCAACCACTCGTTAAACACCAATGAGAAGATGCAAAGTTTGACATTTGAAGAAAAGATAGATACTTCATGTAATCTGAATAATTTGTCATAGGACGACCTTTAAATAAGATGTGAAATACAATGCTTAATTGAATTGTCTTGGATAACAATTTATTCCCATCGTCTTTCCAAATAGAGATGTGATTGTTCCTCCACTTACCTCGAGTTTTTCCTTATTAAATATTTATTATATTCATCGACATATTTGACATGTCAACATTCCTCAAAATATTTCCATCTAACAATATATTTCTCCTCTCCATCTACAATTTTCTTTTCATACAATTTTCCTACATACTTCTCTATTGTAACTAACTTCATCTGAAATAACATTGACATGCCAAGTTTTCAACTACATATATTGCATCTAACTTGTGGTTTCTCTTTTTCATTGTTTAGAGGTATTGGTTCAATAAATGGAAATTTTGAGACCCAATCTGGTTGGAAGCCTCTCCCTATGTCCCATTGGCCTTTTTGTCTTTTCCGTGAATTGGTTGTGTTCTTTTTCAATGAAATATTTTCAACATTACTACCAATTTATGGTGAAAACACATTTATCTCACTTTGATCACCAGAGGAACATATTCCCTCATCTATTATTTGGATATTAGATGCATTTTCACAAGAGTTAACATATTTTTTAGTGATAGGTTTCTCAAAAGAGCTCGAAGCATGAAAAGAGTGTGGATCCTTGGATTGAAGTCTTTGAAAGTATGATGATAGATCATTTTGACTTAATCTTTTCTTCCCACGATCGGTGTTTGACATCGCAATGAATATTCCACAATTGAAATTTCAAATCGATCTAGAAGTCAAAAGTGAAACTTGCATGAGAAATAATATAAAATTAGTAAAATTCCTCCAAGTATAGAATCTTTGTATGTATTTTTATTTATTATTTTTTTTATGAAATCAAATTCTCTGAGAAAACATACACCCAGAAAGGAAAACCACCAAATGCTTACATGAATCCCATAAAATAACTTAGGGTGAGAGTAAGAAAATACAACATAAATGCATCCAAAAATAGAAGCTTACCATAGTCTACAATGGCAATGGAAAGAGAAACAATAGTCTCGAACTTAGAGCTAAGTTAATATAAGTGGGTATTCAACAAGAAGAAGAAGAAAAAAAAAATGAAAATATCCACACACTAACAACATAAATACAAGGACTTGTGCAAAAACCCTAGCTTCCATAAAAAAATATATCATAAACATGTTATTGAGATTAACTAGAGATGAACATTTTGTTGAGATTAATAATCAATTCATAACATTTAGAGATGAAGATGCTATGAAATGGTTTAATGATTAAGGTGGATTTTCAAAGTTATGTGCAAAGATAGGTAGATAAATGTCTTTCATTGAATTATGTATGTTGTATGAGACTAAGTCTGAATATGGGAGTCACCTATACTACACTTTGCATCAGAAATAGTAGATTGTAATAATAAACAATTTTTGCTAACACACATTGTCTTCTAGAAATTGCATGCTTCAATACTCAAAGGAGGTAGGAGGCTGATATGAAACATCCTCACCTTTATATGCTCCCAAACTATGGGATAAGGATTAGTCACCTTGCTAACAATTTCATCCATCCAAAATTGCAGATTTGGCAAAGATTGCATGCATGGATTTCGATGATGAAAAACTAGAAAAGATCAAAAACATAAAATGCTTAACCTTATTCTTATTTTTACATTTATTATATTATACACTTTCGTGTTGATTTATATGTGAGAGTATTTCACATGGTATTGTTGATGTTACTTGATCATGTGATGAGGCTTGATTGGTTACTTATGTATTATATGGTCCACCATTGTTGATGTCTAGTAAAATATCACCAAGGTCATTGTATATTAATCACAAATAAGACATTGCACCATCGCAGATTTCTTCATTGAATTAGCATAATTAAGCTTAGGGAGTTTCTGTTTTTTTTAAATGTGCAAATACTTATTCTTTACAAAGTTTGTTTTTAATTATTATAAGGATAGGTAGTGGTAAAAAGTGTGACAAATATTTATTCTTTACAAAGTTTGTTTGTTTTTTATTAAGTTTGATTTAGTCATTATAAGCTCCTTTATGTAAGCTTTTGATTCATAATATCATCTTATTTTGTGTGGGGTAATCTCAATACTAAGTCTATTTTTAATTATTATAAACTTTTAAGTTTGTTTTTAATTATTATAAGCTACTTTATGTAAATATCATTTTAGTTTGAGTAGAGTAACTCCAATACTAAGTTTGTTTTTAATTATTATAAGTTTTTTTATATAATCTCTTGATTCATAATTTGAGTGAGGTAATCCCAACACTAAGTTTGTTTTTAATTATTATAATCTCTTTTGTATAAGCTCTTGATTTAAAATATCACTTTAGTTTTAGTTTCACTGTGGTATCCCAATATTAAGTTTGTTTTTAATTATTATAAGCTCATTTATGTAAACTCTTGATTCATAATATCACCTTAGTTTGAGTGGGTAATCCCAATAGACTTTAGCACCTTTTGGTTAGACCTTGATTCTCATAGGACCATTTTCTTATTAGGTATATAAGGGGTCATATATGAGCATATATATATATCTCATATTTCTTTGATTTAATGTTTTATCATAGTTGATGGTATGCTCTTAGTGAACTTCTAAATTGTGAGAGTATGTAAAATTTGATAGGATCAAATTAGGTTGCTTAAATTTTTTTTTTGTAACGTCAACTTTGTCAAAATTCTTGTGGAAGTAGTTGGGTTAAGTGTCTTTGAGCCAAATTCGTATTGAGCTAAGTGACCTTTTTAGAAAGTTTTGGTTACCAAGTGGAAGTACCAGAGTTGATGATTGACATTGTGCATTCATTTTACAATTTTCAATCCCACTTATTCATTGTTTTAAGCATCAGATTATTCAAATTCATGAAAAACTAATCATTAATAAATGTCACTCATAAAACATTAATCATAATAAATGACTTGAGCATTAAATACTTTAAATAATTAATCTTAAAAACAATATTTCATATAATTACTTTATTATCAATTCACAATATTAATAAAAAATATCTTGACAATATTTCATATAATTACTTTATTATCAATTAACAATATAAGCATCAGATTATTCAAATTCATGAAAAACTAATCATTAATAAATGTCACTCATAAAACATTAATCATAATAAATGACTTGAGCATTAAATACTTTAAATAATTAATCTTAAAAACAATATTTCATATAATTACTTTATTATCAATTAAAAGTATTAATAAAAAATATCTTGACAATATTTCATATAATTACTTTATTATCAATTAACAATATTAATAAAAAATATCTTGACAGCTTAATTACTATTACTAGGGTTGGTTGAGTTTCTCTAGATTTGTTAGTCCACCATGTAAAAGGTAAGAGATTAATAAAAAAAAATTATTAAGCCTATGCAGGAACAGGAACAATGAAGGCGCCAATAGTGGGAAATTGTTGACAAAGCAACAATTGTCGTAAGGAAATCGTGTAAGGGAGCTCCCTCATGTTTGGCACATTAGCTTACCATTTTTGGGGAAGGTTTGGGTGTGAGTTAACTTGTAGTTGTGTTGTGAAGCTAGATGTGGCGGGGAATTTGAATTTGAATTTGAAGTGTAAACCCAAAAAGTTAACTTGTAGTTGTGTTGTGAAGCTAGACGTGGCAGTGAATTTGAATTTGAAGTGTAAACCCAAAATGCATGCTGGCAAACACTACAAATGAGTTAAATTTACAAAATAGAAGGCATTGTATGTTGTATGGCTATGCCACTATCTTGCATACAGTGATAGTAATTTAAATTATTATAAACACCCAGAGTTAATGACAAAAAATAAGTATCAAATCTTCCATCATCATCATCATGACAGACTAATGTTTCAGCATTACTCCATTTTTTCAAATGATGTTTTCTTTCAGTATAACGTAGATCCTGGTATATGTTTAGTTGTTAAGTCGTTAGAAAATGGATTCTATACTTTTCAATATGTACATTTCTGAGTATAAGTCTTCAGTAGAAACATAAATCTCAATAGCCACAAAACTGTTAATCAAGAGCCAGAAATTACTCACAATGTATAATCTGCTATGGAGATAGGGTTATAAAAAAGACAAACCCATTCCAATGCAACCTCTATGCGAAGTAGACCAAACAAGCAGGGAGTGATCCTTTGGGAATGAATAAATACTGAGAGATAATTCACAGAAGAATGGGTGACTCTAAAAGAAAGGGTCCAAATGGCCAAGAAGCTGAAAGACGAGAAAGGAACAGTGACAAGGTTTCAAGTCTGACACAAAATAATTATCCAGTGAAAGGGTAGTTTGAGAGCGTTTGATGAGAAATCCACCAGGACAAATCTAACAGCAAGAATTCCCATATAAAATTTGGATCATGATGGCCATCATCAAGATGGGCCCAAGCTTGGTTCTACTTGTACCTTTTATCAAACGAAACAAATTCTAAAGACTAATACTGAAGCTATCCTAGAGGTCAAATAGGAATCAAATTCTATGCTCTACATTCTTCACACAAAAGAGGCCTAATAGCTCAATGGAGGTATTTGAGGCAGCATTGCACTTGGAGTACTGAGCAAATAGAACATGCCAGCTGAAATTTTGAATCTCTTCAGTAAGACTTCTGTAGAACTCGGTATAACCAAGCATTATGAAAGTACTAAAATGGTCTTACTACTCAATTCAAGCATTTGACACAGAAATTTGGGGATGTCTTGATTCTTGAATCTCCAATAAGATAGACCTATGATCATAGCAAATCAAATTTTGAAATTCTTTGACAACAAAATAATAAAAATGAAAAGCTTCATGGGACTAGCACTATATCACAAGTATATCACAATATGTATTAAATTGTGATATATATTGATATTGGTTAATATGGAACTCGCTTGAAGATAATCACTGCTTATTTGAAATTTCTTCATTAGGCAATCTCAATTCCACAAATTATGGATTTCGTCTTCAGATCAGTACAAATATGAATAAACATCCAAAACCAAATGCCAGTTTGGGCAATTGTTTAAAAAACACTTATGTGCCACTAGACAAACAAGAGTAGCAACTAATGGTATTAAAGAATAAAACCAACAACCTGAGAAGTCACTATAATTGCAAATTTGATGATTGAAAATTGATAGATGCCTAAAATTATGATCCCACTCCATATCAATGATGTTTGTATCCATACGAGTAAAATTAGAGCAGTGATATGTATAGCAGGTGGTACTAGATAGTTGCTTTTGGCACTGACATGCCTCCCTTTTTCTTTAAGTTTAAATTGATTGTAAATACAAGAGTGAAGGCTCCTGTCTTGGATGAACTTAAAGTCCCACCACCTTTCAATCAATCAATGTATATTTTATAAAAATCATATGACCAGCTTATTTTATATAATCTTTCCACTACCTCAAAAGAATACAACAGTGGTGTAACAGCTCTTGACAAGCTGATAAGTATATTATGAATTTTCTCCTTTCTTTTATTTTTATAATAAACATAACAATTATCTCTACTGGTTTGGGGAAGCACATGATGAAATCCTATGGGTGAAGTTTTGAAATATTGATACTTCAGGTCGGTGCTGGTGGAAAGTCCTATAAGTCAAGCTATTAGGTGTTTATGACTCACAGGGAGCACTGGAATCCATTGTTTTAACTTCTTGTTTTGAAATATTGATACTTCAGGTCTATGCTGGTGGAAAGTCCTATAAGTCAAGCTATTAGGTGTTTATGACTCACAGG
>JZKD02S1815157.1:119624-130579 GCA_000966675.3 Picea glauca
ATAACATTACTAATATAAATTACAACTAATGGCCTAAATCCGACATAAATAAAATAACATTACTAATCTAATATGCCCCAATTAAGGGGTAATGAGCCAATATTAGGGCTTAACAAAGTGGCTCACTTGGGGCCAAATTCAACAGAAATTTCCTCATCTGACGGGGGACCTCAACACAATGGAGACCATTTATTCCTAAGGAGGGAGTATTTATCCAGGTGGATATCGGTGGCCACCCACCTTTTCCAATTGGCTCAAAACAGTTTTCTGGCAATTTTGCTAATTTACTATTTTTAGCAGTTTTCACTTCCAGAGTCGTTTTCAGGGCCTAAATGATGTTTTTTTGGAAAAAAAAGGTTTGCAATGTGTTTTTTCCTTTGTTATTGTGCCTAAAATGAATCTCCTTGATGATATCATTCCAATGGGATATCATATGCTTAAAAAAGAGATCGTATGCAAAAGTTACGACTCCAGGAATTTGATGTACTAACTTACCCAAACGGGACCCAGATGACTTTTGGTGCTTCATCTCCTAGGGTTAGGTTTTTCTATGTCTAGGGTTTTGGCATTCCTATTTATAGTAAAAATACCTTTAGAGCCTCATTGTAATCATCTTCTTGCAAATGAGCGCAGTCGTCACATCTCTTCTCAGAGATAAGCCGCCACCATTCCAACAAGCTTGTTTTCGCTGCATTTTACAGTTTCAACTTATTTCGTTATTGAATAGAAAACTAGTTTTATTGTATCTCTTTTTTTTTGTGTTAAGCACCTGTTAATAATATTTATTCATTTCTTTCTACTTATAAAATCCGGATCAGTGATATCGGAGTGGTTTGCTCCTTGTCGTCTTAATGCATGTCCCCAACGAGGTCGGAGTACAAAGAGTTGGGTCTCGAGCTTGTTTCTCTTGAGGAAAAAATCTCTTGCATGCCCAAGCAACGTCTCATGGAAGGAGAAGATAAATATGATGGGACATGAGATCCTTTCAAATTCTTGATTGATGAATCCCTCACGCAACAAAGGAACAAGATGATGCATATTTTCGTGCAAATCCTTCGGTGGCTACCAACATGTGACATATCTTCTTCGAGCGGAGGCATTGCCCCCTTCAAGGTAAAAATAAACTTTGATATTCCTATATTTGAAAGTTGAATAGACACAGATGTTGTATACAATCGGTTGAATCTACTAGAAGGGCATTTTTTTGTCCATAACTTTTCGAATAGAGAAAAGGTTACTTTTGCGCTCCTCAAAGTCATTCCCCATGTCAAAGATTGGTGGGAAACTTTCTGTGAGAAAAAGGAAATAGAGGAACACTCAATGTTTGCAGTCACGTCCACCTGGGAATCCTTGAGGGATGTTATCAAGGAACAATACTACCCTGTCGTAAGTTATGATGACTTGTATACCAAATGGACCACACTAGAGCAAGAAAGAGACGAAGCAGTGCTAGATTTCAAAAATATCTTCCATACCTTGCGCACCAAGCTAAGTATCAAAGATTCAGAGTGAAATATGGTGCTCAAGTATCACGATGCTCTTCATAGATACATATAGACCGAAATGGAATTTATGGACATCTCATCTTTGGGCGCGGCCTACCGATATGTCATCAAAATCGAGCAGAAGATCAAACAAAAGACATGTCAATTTGGGCCTGGGAACCCCTCACAACAAAAGCCAGGAAACGGTAGCCCCAACCCACAGAAAAAGGGACAGAGAAAATACAGACAATATCAAGACAATCAGTCCAAGCTGCAAGCAAAGAAGGACACTGGAAAGACAAAGAAAGATACCGGGAAGTGGTGAGACTTCCATAAGAGCCCTTGGCATAACACTGTTGATTGTCACTCAAAACAATCATTGGTGGTTGAAGTGAAAGCCTCTTAATCAGATGTGGATTATGACTCTGAGCCAGAACCAGAAAGGGGAAGATGGATCATTGATGTGGAACCCAGTTCCACCGTTGAAACCACCAAGCTCCAGCCTGGTGAACCAGGCGAGCCAGAAGAAGGAGAGTGCCTCTTCCATTCACAAATGTGGGTAAAAGGCACCCCGCTTCACTTCATCATTGATAGCGGTAGCCAGAAGAAACTAATTTTAGCAGAGGTCCTCAAGCAGCTGGCCCTGCCGACAACACCACACCCACAACCCTACACCATTGTATGGCTCCACCAAGGAAGCGATCTCCGCGTCAGCCAACAGTGTTGATTGGCATACGACATCAACCCCTTTAAAGATGAGGTATTGTGTGATGTTGCTCCTCTCGAATTTTTTGATGTTATTTTGGGCAACCTTATTTATGGAAACGTCATGTTGTATATGATTCTAGGCCTCGTAGAATTATTATTACTTTGAACAGTAAATTGTACAGGATACCCGAGGCAGTCCCACCTAGTGCTATTTCCTTGATCTTTGTTAAGCAATGCAGGAAGGTCATCTCTCAGACGGGGAAGTTTGTCTTCTTCGTGATTTTCTCTTAGAATAAGAGAAAGATCGCAACTACATCTAGGGTCTCTATGGACGACCTATCCACACAGCAGAAGCAAGTAGATAAGGTTGTGGAAGAATACTCGAATATCTTCTCCTCACCTACCTAGGTACCTCTGCACTTTCAGGTCAAGCACCCAATCGATCTGACCCTCGGTGCACCACTACCCGATAGGCCAGTCTATTTCCACTCTCTGTTAGATAATGAGGACATCAAGCGATATATCCAAGAACTTCTCCACAAGGGGCACATCCATCCCATATCATCACCTTGCGGGAGCCCAATCATGCTGGTACAGAAGAAAGATGGAATCTAGTGACTCTACATTGATTATTGGGATTTGAATAAAATCACAGTCAGAAATTGGTACCCGATTCCCCAAATTGAAGACCTCCTTGATCAACTCACGAAGGAAAAGTACTTCAGTAATATTGATCTGAAGTTTGGTTACCACCGGGTCTCGATAGAACAGACAGATGTATGAAAGACCACCTTCAAGTCAAAGGAAGGCCTTTTTGAATGGTTGGTCATGCCCTTTGGTTTGATAAATTATCCAACCAATTTCATGAGGATGAAGGATGATATCTTGTGACCATTCACCAATACTTTTGTAGTGGTTTATCTAGATGACATTCTCATTTACAGCAACACTTGGGCTGAACACTTGCAGCATATTCAACAGGTTCTGCACATCTTGCGGCATCACAAGCTATACGCCAACTTGGAAAAATGCTCCTTTGGCATGGACAGGGTCCATTACCTGGTCTACATTGTTAATCAGCATGGCGTACATGTGGATCCATCCAAGATCCAATTCATTTGTGATTGGCCATCCCCAACCGCACTCACTGATCTTCGGAGCTTCTTGGGCCTTTCCAATTTCTACTGCAAGTTTGTGTTAGGGTTCTCCCATATTGCATGGGCCTTCAACCAAATAAATAGGGGTGGTGGTAAGGATAAATTTGCATGGGGCCGATCCCAACAAAAAGATTTCGATGATTTGAAGCAGCGCTTGTGCTCATCCCAAATACTTTCACTACCAGACCTACAACAACCCTTTGAGATCAAGACAGATTCTTCAGAATATGATGTGGGCGTCGTTCTCATGCAACACGGCCACCTCATGGCCTATCATAGTGAGACATTATTGGATGATGTCTATAAGTACCCTACTTATGACAAAGAAATGTACTCCATTGTGAAAGCCTTCCGCTAGTGGAGACATTACATTATTGGGAAGGAGATAGTCATCCACATTGATCATAAGCCACTACAGTTCAAGCATACACAAGGAAAATTTCAGATTGACCACCATTAAAAGTGGTCCACATACTTACAACAATTCCACCTCAAAATCAAGTATAAAACAGGAAGCACCAATCGCATCGTTGATTGCCTCAGAAGACCGCCAGTCCCGACACTCACCACGATGCTAGACTCTTGCGGCCATGAGACCTCTGGATGGCCCCAGCTCTATGAGACAGACCCGAACTTCACCACCACCTACCAAATGTTGGGTGCAAACGTAGTTGTCGATAATTTCCATCTTCAAGATGGGTTGTTGTGTCGTCTGGGCCATATCTATGTTCCATCAAGTGAGTAAGAGAAGCCGATCTGGGAAGCCCACTATAGTCGAGTGGCAAGACACTTCAATGTCAAAAATATAGTGGCGATGTTACAAAAAAATTTCTACTGGTTGAAACTTTGATAAGAGGTCAACAAGTATATCAGGTCCTACACTGTCTGCGCTATTTCCAAACCGACCACTAAGAAACATGGGTTTTACACCCCTCTTCTTACTCCCAACAGGCCATGGGAATCCATCTGAATGGACTACATGTCGGTCCCCCCATCCACCAAGCAGGGAAATGACTATGTTTTTTTGGTGGTTGATCTCTTTTCTAAGATGGTGATTCTGGTTTCCTGCAAGAAGAGCATCACAGCAAAGGCCATTGCCAAGCTCTTCTTTGAATGAGTCTAGGTACATTTCGCAATCCCACAAACCATTGTCTCAAATTGAGACAATTGATTTCTCAACACATTCAGGTCGAGCCTCTGGTCACCTCTGGACACCAAGCTCACCAAATCCACGACCTTCCACCCCCTGACAGATGGACAAACCAAGGTCTTAAAGGGAATGAGTGTGCATATCCTTCGCATGCATATTTCAAAGCACCCTTGAACATGGGATGAGAGCCTTCCCTATGTCCAGCATAGCTACAACTAATCCCTACATAGCTCAACCAGCCACATCCCCTTTCAGGAGGGGTTGCGATTCCAACCATTGGGTTCAATAGATGTTGCACTTCCCCTTGCAGTCAACTTGACCGACTCATCTCCTGCTCCAACTGAAGCTAAAAAAGCCACCAGGTTCATTGAGAGGATCCAGCACATCCTCCAACAGGTTCAGGATATCCTACAGAAGTCCAATGACAAGTACAAACAACACCAAAGGTCTATGTCCTGCTCTGAGTCATTCATCTGTAGGATATGGTTTTGTAGAGTATGTCCCGGTTTCACCCCGGTCTGGCGCTGGATTGACTTTGGCTTCATAGACAGAATAAGAAAAGGCAGAATCAATAGCATAATCAAGGGCATAATCTACCGCTTCATCGATAGCTTCATTAATGGCTTAATCTGTAGAACCTACTGAATCACCTACTAGATCGTCTTCTAGCTATGCTACTGGCTCTATCTTTGCTTCTTATGCTTCTGGATTTGGATCTGGAAATGGGTCTAGCTCTAGAAAGACTGAATCACACTTATCCGTAACTAAATCACGACAAGTATCAGGAAGAACTGGGTCTCACTCTCACAATTCATAATATCGATCCTGAAATCCAAAGCTCGATGAAAGACCTAAGCCCCTGGTGAAAGGTAGAAAATGACAAGGCCTGGTGGTACTGGTGCTAGATCAACAGAAGCTACGAGATCAACAGAATCACTTGCATAGTCTACAGGATCTACTAGCTTTTGATCTCTAACTGCTCTTTCCTCTGCAACCTATGCTTATGCCTTTGTTTCTACTTATGCTTTCTATGTTGCTGCTTTCTTTGGATACTAATAGGAGGAAATGAACCGTGAATTAGATACTAGACAACCATTCATTCATTTGAATTCCATTCTTTCCATGAAAAAACAACCATTTTCGAGTGAAAAGAGAGACACAGTTCGTGAGCATGATGAACCCTAAATTTAAGGTGTAGAGGAAGTTGACATTCATGTGCTGAGAGATTGAAAATCGAAGGGAACTTTGTGTTATTGGAAAACTAGGGATTTTGAGAAGTAATCCGAGCTAACAGAGAGCAGAAATTCAAATGCTTGATAAACCCAATGTAGGTAGAAATCTCTGATGGTTTAGTAGATTGGACCTTTCTATGCACACATTGAAGGGCCTGGAGGGAAGGGGATGCCCAAGGGATCATATAGTAGAGAAAGGGTACCTTCCTTGTGTTCAGTGTTGTAGGTATTGTGAGTTCCAAGGATGGATGAAGCCAAATGAGATGCATGTATCTCAGAGGTGATCTCACCGACTTAGCATTCTATTTCTCTATCTCTTTGAATGATTTATAAACCCAGTTGTGTGATGGCTTAGCATTCTTCCTTGTAATGACCTGATAAACCTAGCTGTGTGCTAGCTTGGCTAAGTGAAATCATTGATGAGAAAGACTGTGAGTGAGCCTGTAGAGTTCCCTTTTCTATGGAAAGAATTGCCCAGCTTGGGGGTGGCCTCTTAGTAAAAAGACTATATGCTGGACAGAGTGCCTACGGTTGGGTGGAACATTGTTCTTACACAGTCAGTTGCCCAAGACAACATATAAGGCTAGTTTATTGATTGATAATTCACCAGGATAGGGCGAGTTGTCATTAGGTAAATATTCCAAACATAAGGCCAAGTTCACAGAGGATAATCTCCCATCGACTGTCGCTGAAAACAAGCAAGAAAAAGTGAAAGATGGGAATCCAAGTGATTGAAGTGTATGTCACTAGGTAAAGAATGTTTAATGAAGCCTCACTTGTTTAAGCAATATTGTAATTTATTGATTTCATAAAGTAGTAATTCTCACAATTGTTGAAATAGGAAAAGTGAAAATAAGTCGAATTTCGTAATAAGTTAAGAACTAGAAACTGAAGAGTCGTCTAGGGTGGCTTAAGAGTAATCTAGGATGGCTCAAGATTCAGGGAGTTGGAAGGCCAAGAGACATGAACTAAAACTATAAATAGAGCTATTGCATTCAAGCAAAGGGTTCTCTTTTCAGGTTCTAATTTTTGCATTGTAAGTTATCTTTCTATGTTAATCAAGAGACTATTAATTATCTAGTGTGTTTTGACTCTGACAAAGTTTTTCTTGGTCTTGGGACTATTCTATCCTCTCTCAGTTCTCTTGGTGCTTATTAGTGTGAGCATTCTAACCTATTGGAGCATTCTTGTGTTATGGTGTGTATTCTCACTTATCTTATGCTCATGATCTCTAAGAATAGTCCAAGCGGTTGTCCTCTCTCCGCAACTGGGCTTGGTGGGGGCTTGGTGACTTGTTCCTTTCTTTTCCTCGGTCGAACTGGCATAAGAGCTAGTGGCTCATGCACTAGAATAGGAACCTGGTTGAAGTCTACATCTTCCTCGCTGAGCTTATTCTTTGGGAAAATGAAAAAGCTTACTCCCGAAGAATGAGGGTGAGGAAGGAACTAGCTCGACCAACAGGAGAGGAAGGATGACTCAAGGAAGGCCATTCATTCATAACAACTCTCTCCCTTGAGAGTGACTCTATTACTATCCCACCCCAATAGCAAGAGTTGTTTTTATATCCCTACCTCCCTCTTCCCATTCTAAAGTTTCGGGTTGCTCATAAATGGATTTATATAACCTGCCTGCAGATGGAGATTTCCCCCATTCTGCTTTGCTTATGTGAGATGTTTCCAACTCGTATATCCAAAGATGTTTCCCCCAATCCGCATTTTCAAATTATCGATCATGAAATATGGAGATAATTGTGCATGGATATAGATGGATGTTGTAACCCTTCCTTATGAGCCTTTTTCCGCAAAAGCTAAATAAGGGGAGGGAGACTATTGTATGTACTACGCTGCTACTGGTGGTTATGAAGGGAGTAGACATTTTAAAGGTCCTACTACTTTTAAGGTGTAAGGGTGGGTTAGTGGTTCGAGTTGGTTTCGACACCTAAGCGAGTGCCTATACGAGATCCATGTCGTTAGTAAGGACTTGATGGAGTCTCTTGAAAGATTCATTCGCTAGAAAGAAGTGTTCCAAGCTATGTATAGAAGGGGTCAAGGGGAGGTGGAATCAAATATGGCCAATAAGTATTCGAAATGAAGATATATATATATATATATATATGTGTGTGTGTGTGTGTGTGTGTGTGTCTTTTAATTGTCACGATGTTCGGTAGAGGTGATATAACTATCACTTCATTATTAACTCAATATTGGGATGGAAGATCAACTCTATCCATCTCTCTATCCATCCCCAATCCCTCCATACCAGAGGATCCCATTAGAGATAGATATAGAGATAGAGATAGAGATAGTAATGTATTGGTAGTTGTTAGAAAACCTACATTATATCTCTTTTAGGGCCCTAGTGTAGGATTTTAGAGTGAACTCTCCAAGGCCATCTAAATGAAACTAGTAATGAAATAAAGAGTGAAAAGTATAATAGTAATGAATGGTACTTTCCAGGAAATCACCTCTTACATAGGTGTCAAGCGCTAGGTCAAGATGACAAAGTACTGAGACTATATATTTTTTCTTATTCAATGGGTGGATGCATAATAGGGGACTTTGGTAAATTTGGCATGTTACTCGAAGTGAGGCCTTCTTGCTAAAGTCTCGGTCCTAGGATGAAGTCCTATATGTCCCATCCCAATGTAGAAGCTTGACCCATTACTCTTTTTCCTATTTAACAATTGCAAAGTGGCATCCTTTGTGAATTTTCCAATGGTGTTATTCATAAGTGATTGCAAGTGGGAAGTGTTTGCGATACCTGAGGATGATATGTAATCTTTCTCTCAGCACCCCTAGAGGCTTACCATCTTCATGAGGGAGATTTCACTTTGGGTTATTATTTTTTGTAGATTTCTATAAATGCTTCTCACAGCTTCACTAGTTGGACTTGGGCCCTTATCATTCCAGACTTACTTTTGGAAGGACCTATTCAAGCCTTTACTAGTTGGACTCGTGGATTTAATGACATTGGGATAGATTTTGGAAGGGTGTTCTTGACTTGATTGGTGCTACCTTTAAGGTGTTTTTGTATAGTAGAGTGCTTATTGTTGTAGCACTTAGATGGCCCTAGGTTTCTTTTGCTAGAGATGTATGGTTCATCTCTTAGGCCTAGTCTTCAAAAGTGGTTGACTAGTCACCCTATAGATCTAAAAGGAATAAGGGTCTTCTTCCTAAGATAATGGAGCTACCTACAGTGAGGTACAAATTAGAAGTCCCAGAACAATCAGGGAGTGATTTTGATGACAAAGTGTGTACTGCTTTGAATAACCCTGTCAGATAACAACGCAAAAACAATTCAAAGGATTACTTTTTGATATATTTGGATGATAAAATAATAAGGCTAGAAAGGGTTCATCCTCCTCCTCCACATGACAATACTTACCCTCTGCAAATAGAGGACATTGAAAACTCTTCTTCAAGAAATTGAAACCCTCCTTTGGTTGATCCACAAGATCCTCTTATCATTCAAATGGGTGAGTTCTAGCCCAAAGATCTGTCTTCTTTCTTACTCAGTCTTCCTCATTCCTAGTTGGGGATGGTGAACATTGAGGGATCATCAGGTACAGGAGGATTCAACCTTGCTAACCCTAGGGAATCTACAAGGGGCACCAACACCTTCATAGGAGTGTTAGTTGGTGGAGCTAGCCCTTTTATTAGTATTCCTTTGTCAGGTAGAAACATCTCTGTAGGAATGCCATTTGCTAGCACAAATATCCCATCTCTTGGATTCCATATACTTAGAATGCCTTTTGGAGGTGGAAACCCTTCTAGTTTTGGAATTGTGTTTAGGGGTGGAAATGTCTTAGGTGCCACATAAGTTTCAGGTGGGCGACAAAATTTGGTTGCACTTGCAAAAAGAATGTCTTATAGGACCCATTCAGAAGCTTCGCCCACTCCGTTATGGGTCATACACCATTACCAAGGTCGTGGGGGATAATTATTTTGAGCTCAACATTCCTCCTTTCCTTGGCCTGCACCCAGTGTTCAACGTGGATCTCCTTCGCACTTATTTCCCACCATTATTGGACACCTCAGAAGTAGCAGAACAACTGACACCAACAGAGATCAACCCCAACAGCATACAACAGGAATCCAATGATCATATTGTGGATACACAGATAAAGGGCACTTGAAAACAAAGGATCCAGCTTTATCGAGTCGTCAAAGAAGGGCAACTCCTGCACCAAGGCAAGTGGCTCACCCGGGGCCAAATTCAGTAGAAATTTCTTCATCTGATGGGGGACCTCAACACAATGGATACCATTAGTTCCTAAGGAGGGAGTATTGATCCAGGTGGATATCGGTGGCCACCCACCTTTTCCAACTGTCTCAAAACAGTTTCTGGCAATTTTGGTAATTTACTATTTTTAGTGGTTTTCACTTTTGGAGCCGTTTTGAGGCCCTAAACGATGTTTGTGGGGAAAATAGGTTTTCAATAGCATAGTTCCTTTGATATTTTACCTAAAATTAATCTCCTCTACGATACCTCTCCAGCGGGCTACCATATGCCTAAAACAGATATCGTATGCAAAAGTTATAACCCCGGGAAGTTGATGTACTAACTTACCCAAACGGGGCCCACATGACTGTTGGGACTTCATCTCCTAGGGTTAGGTTTTTGGATGTCTAGGGTTTTTGGAATTCCTACTTATTGTAAAAAATGCCTTTACAACCTCATTGTAATCATCTTCTTTTGAATGAGCGTAGTCATCACATCTCTTCTCAGAGATAAGCCGCCACCATTCCAGCAAGCTTGTTTCCACTGCATTTTACAGTTTCATCTTATTTTGTTATTGAATAGACAACCAGTTTTATTGTATCTCTGTTATTTTATGTTAAGCACCTGTTAATAATCTATATTCATTTCGTTCTTCTCATAAAATCTGGATCATCATGTTAAATCTCATTGGTTTCAAACTAGGGAGGATGGATACTCTATGATGCTCATCTTCCCTAAGTTTATTTATAGAGGCCATGAATTCCAGGATGGCCTCCTCTGAAGACCACTCAGTATCTAGGAAATCATGTGAACATGGAGAGTCAACAACCCATTCATGTAGAGTAGTTATATGAAACTCCATATGAGGATGGAGTTGTTGACTAGTATCAATAGATGTTGATAGGATTGTTGAATAGACAATATCAATCATGGTGGGCATCAGGGAAGATCCATAAAATTCAACATCCTTAGGGTGAGGTACCACCCAAGGATCGACAGACCC
>JZKD02S1815157.1:160215-172581 GCA_000966675.3 Picea glauca
TTACTCCAAGTCGCTATACGCGAAACCCCAAAATGGAGTCTTTGACATGCTCTGATCTTCTGCCACGTGTCCCTCTTGGATCAATGGTCAAGATTTTATCTAGACTTCGCAACTCCATGAGCCTTCGTTGTTCCTGATCAACAGTCCATATTTGGCCTCGATCTAACGGTTGAGATTATTTCGCGATTTCGCATATCACGAATTCGATAAGTTAGGGAACCCCATTCCTTTGAATTTCCAGTCAGTGACATGACGATCTTCTACCACGCGTCCTCTTGATCAACGGTCCACGACTATCCCCCATGGACCGCCAGGATTCCTTCACAGTTTTGGAGAGTTGGATGACTCTTGGACTTATCCGCCTTGTAGCTTCACCATATCTAACGACTATTGAGCCTTCGTAGATACCCCAGATCCTACGGCCCAGATCTTATCGCGATTTCGCCACTTCGCAATTTCGCTGCTTCGTGATTTCGTCCACCTTCGCGATTTCACTACTTCGCGATTTCGTCCACCTTGCGATTTCGTCACTTCAACTCCCGGTATCCGAAATTCTAAAATGGAGTTTACTCTTCCATTATCACTGCGTTGTTGATCATGCTGATCTTTGCCATCGCTGCTCTTGCCACCAATGACAAGCTTACTCCCAACTGTAAACCTTCCAACAAATATAAGCCATCAAAAACACCCAGGGATCGCACTCGGCCTGAGCCACACCAACCCTTAACATGGTTGTAATTTTTGTCCCAGCAGGTTTCGAACCGGTGACTTAACATCACAGAGTGTCTTAACAACACACTCCCTCACCGTTTTTCCTACACCTCGAGGACTAATAGAAGTAAATGATTAAAAAATTTTTCTTGTACTATATAAATTTACATGACTTCAATTGAAAATTCATAGTTTTCCCAAGAGTAGTTACTACTAACTAATCATCCATATGTAGCGAATATACACAAATAATTGGGTTGCATAATCATTGATTTGACGAAAATATTAAGAAAACATATTATATGTTCATGGAAAATGTTTATATTTAGGTGAAAAATATAAGTGTATGCATAAATATAATCATAAATTAGGCTACAAGTTTTTCATTTTTAGTGAAAAAATGAAAAAATGTAACCTAAATTTCTTCCAAAAAATTGAAATTTATCCAAATTCACGAAATTTCCCTTTAAAAAAAGCATTACTCTTTGGAAGCTAAGACACTGTGGAATTTGATAAATAAGGACAATCTTTGGAACACATTGATGGAACAAAAGTAGTTGTCTCTTGATAATATCCTAACTTGGATTAGGAAAGAGAAAAAGTCATAGAAAAATAGCTCCCTACACTAGATAAGGGTGGGGCTATATGCCATCATGGAATGAGGGAATCGAGTTTTTCTTGTAGAAGACCTATTCTAGTACCTCCAACAACATAACTTATCATCTCTCTCACAAGTTAGGGATCCATCTAGGATGAACATATGGTCACAAGGGTTGAAGAACTCTGAAACCTTGGGATTACAAGGGGACTATGTGAGATCTTGGGATGACCTAGTCACGGAATTAAAATGGCCCACATACGCCTAAGGGAGGATGAGGACAATATTGTTTGGGTTGGAAAAAAGATGATGGAACTTATGAGGAAAAGTTGGGCTATCCAGTCTTGATATCCATTGTCTGTGGCCCACCAGTCTGGTGGTGGGACAAAATTTGGAAGCAAAGGGTTCCAAAAAAATCCAAAATTTTTATGTGTCTAGCCCTATAGAACAAAGTACTTACTTGGGAGGCTATGCAGAAAATAAATTCTTAGGGTCCTAGGGCATGCGTATTTTTTTACGAAGCAAAAGAAACTATTGTACACCTTTTTGTCCATTGCTCATATTCCTAATAGGTATGGAATGATATATGTCAATGGTTGAGAATACAAGATCTTTGGATTGAGGATTCTCTTGAAAACTATCTACACAACTGGTACAAGCATCAGGAGCTCAATAAGTATATAGACATGCCCTATATAGTTTTGTGGGGAATATGGCTAGCTCGAAATGGCAGGATCTTTGATGGTTCACAAACACCAACCTTCCAGGTCTTCTCTTAGGTAATTACATTATTCATTTTTTGTAGAATCGATCCTTGTCTTAAACCTATGAGACAGGTAGGGAACGTGTTGGTGGATAAAAAAAATTGTTGGGGCTTCTTCGATGGTGCCTACCAAGAGTAAAAAAAACTATGTAGTTTGGGTGGAATTCTTTATTTTAAATATTCTCATTTTATCTTATTCAAGGGGAATATAGGAAGGGGGTCAAATAACCTAGTGAAGTTGAAGGATTTAAAAACCCTTATGAAAAAATATTTTGATAGTGTGATAAGAGAGTTTCATGTCTTTGGTGATTCTTCAATGGTGGTGAAATAGATGCAGGGTTCACAGGAAAATAATAATCTTGATCTCATAGCAGGTGCAATCCATCTGAAGGAGATCACCTCGGTGTTCTCTAGGTTTAATATAATTCATATGTACCAAGAATTGAATTAGGAGGTCGATGACCTCTCGAAGCAAGGTCTTTCTTTGGCATCGAGGGAACTACTCTTTTAGGAAACCAACAAGGATACAACAATGGAGACTCAAGAAAATGTTTGATGTTTTGGCCTTTCGTCATTTTGATTTGTAAAAGTATATAGGATTTTTAAACTATGCACAGTGATGGACTATTTTTTTTTTGTTTTTTGAATAGTGAAGGGATAAGTCAATCTACCCAACCAATGGCTGAAATAGTTGTATTTTGTACTATACCTTTGAGAAGCTAGAAAACAATTTGAAAACAGAAGACAAAACTAGGAGCGAATTTTATATCAATAGTGTAACGGTGACTTAACACATGAAGAATGTGTTTTTATACCATCTAGTAATGAAAATGCAATTTTTTCCGTGGAAAAAAAAAAGTATTATGGTGGTAACTTTTTGTTCTCGAGTACAAGAATTATGGTTGTAGCTTTGAGTTTTGGATTCTATTTGATTAATGATATATAATGATAATGGTGGAATACACATATCATTCCATAATTTTCACCACATATGTTAATTAGAAAACCACCCATCTTGATTATTCATAATAAAGGAAATAATTAATATATTTCATTCTTGGGCATGCAATAATAGAGATCAAAGATTCATTGCAACTTTGTTTGGGTAAGTCCTCTAGATGCCAAATTGATTTGTCACTTTCTGAATGACATATTTTCCTCTCAAAATGATTTTGGGTTTGGACTTGTCCATAGTGGATATTGAATGTTGAGTGGCTCTATGTTTACTTGGTTCATTCTTAGATTGTAAATCAACTTATGAGGGCAAGTACATCACTACCATAAAATAGTACTAGTTTCATATGATATCAATTGGTCTTGCTAGAAAGAAATCGATTTATTATGATCCTTGAGTTAGAAGGAATTGTTCCACAAAGAATGAATAATCACTTTTAAGGAAATCAATTTACCATGGTTATGTTAATGAAATTAAATTTGCATCTTAAACACTACCGATAAGAGAGTATTTGACTCTACATTAATTTTCAAAACCATGTACATTAAATGTTTGTTTTTATGTGCCAATGAATTTTGGCTATATTTTGAATGTAATACCCATGTATTTTGATTGTAATACCCATGTATGTGATATATTTGTCTTTATGTTAAATAATTGTGGCTCTTTGTTGGACATAATACCCACGTATGTGATATGTTTGTATTTATGTGAAAGAATTTTGTCTCTCTATTGGAACTAATACCCATGTATGCAATATGTTTTTCTTCATGTGCCAATGAGCTTGAGAAAATGAATATTTTGTTGTATACATCACTTCATATATTGAAAATATTTTTCCTTTGGGTTTAGCCTGTAATGATATAGTATTCAAGGATTGTGATGAGTTGTTTTAGCCCGTGTTTTGCATAAGAAAAGAGAGGGTTTCCTAAGGCCATATCCTCACACTCTTTTTTCTAATTTCACACACACACATGGTTTTTCCAAACCAATTCAATAGAACACCTTTGACTTGAGAGTTGAAAATTCTCTTTATTTGGTAAGTTGATTGTTGCGATGTGCAAGGGTTGCATGTGTGACTAGTAAGTCAATAATTTTGGAGTACATTCATTATCTATTTGTAAAAATACCTGAATGGGAAACGTATGTGAAATTGGGAAAATAATTGAAATAGAGGTCAGAATTTCGTAATTACAAGAATGACTATTTGAATAAGGTGTAACTCTGTAGAAGAGTGCATCTCTTCAAGTCTCAAGAAATCTAGTTATGTATTTTTTGTGTAAACATTAGTTTTGAGTTTGCAATTCAAGTGTTTGTAAAGATTCCAAAAAGAAGAATATTGTTATTGAAGTTCACATAATGTGAGAATGATTTATTTTATTCATCTTAGGCTGCTTATTGATAGAATTAGGTTGTGGGGCCATGATAAGCGATTATGGGAGGGAATTTGCATGCTTGCATTGGAGTAAGAGCTAGAAATTTCATGACACGTGATCTCCTTTTAAGAAAATACCTCCCTAGGAATTTTTGTATCGAATCTAGCAAAATTCAATGGGTATCCATGCCATATGGACCTGTAACCCCATTTTGAGTCCAAAAAAAGGCTTTTCTGAGCCCAATTCTAAATTTTGGGTGGTTTTTGAAAAACATAGAATACTCTATGAGGATTATTAGTTGTTCAGATCTCTAAGTATGAATTGGTTTCAAGTATCCTTTCACTTGATAAGTTATAGGTATGATGAAAGTTTCAACAAAAAACTGTTGTAGGTAGTTTCATGCTAAGTGTTTGACAAAAGTTGTTACCCAAATAGCTGATGTTCAAGGCTTGTTTGAAAAATGTTCGAAGTAATGTACGACCCAAAAATATATGAATGGAATCACTGATCATGAATGATATTTCAACTCATAAACCTTGTGTGAAATTGACTAGTGACTCTGACTAATGAATCTAATTGTTGCATCTAGTGTTTGATTCTTGTATGATGATGTATCATTTCTAAGTAATAAGACTTGTATATGTGCCATTTGTGGGGAGCCTTGAGTACAAACAAGTTGCAAAATTATACTGCTTGTTCTGGTTTATTGTTTCTTTTTTAAATAAAAATAAAAATTGTCCATTCTTGGATTATATTTGGCCATTAGGCCTTCGTTGGTGACTTAGTGCAGAAGGGTACATGTGGTATCAAAACCAATAACAATAGTAGGGCATATTGGATGTGTCTTCTCACTGGTAGTTTGATGTTTGCATGGTGATTATGAAATCATTATGTCAAGGTTGTTAGGGAATGACCATGAAGAGGGAAATGTTTTCCTACCTTGCTTTGTAACTTTTGATAAGGCCAATTGTTGGGAGGGTGTTAAATATATTAAAGCAATAGTTGTAACTAATCTTTAAATCGAAATGATTGATGCAAATTGTTGTCTGGTAAAGAGGAAAGTCATGATTGAAGGATCCTACCTTTATCTAAAGTCCTTATCTTTTTAGGACCCGATATGGTCTAGCCTTGAACAAGATCTCTTTCCCTTTTAATTCAACATGAATTAATTTCATGGTTGGGATGGTCTTAACCTGGGAGTGGAACCAGTAGTTATGTATCTTTAGTCATATGTGAGAGTATGGCTTATTTCTTGTATGATTCTATTGAAAATGCTTTTGTAAATGGTTAATGCTACTTGCATGAAACTTGTGGAAATGTTGTGGTTATTTTCAAAGAAGCATTTAGAATGCGCATGGATATCTTATGATTTTTGAAATAAGTTTTATTGATAAAGCTTTAAATTTTGTGTATGCTTGGTTGATATGGGGTAGTAGGGATGCCACAAAAAGATGTGCCTTGTGTTTTGGTATAAATCATAGAGAGTGAATAGCTTGTATTTCTATGGACAATGACAATGGTAAAAGCCTATTGATATAAGTAAATAATCACATTTAAGGGATAAACCCTTATCCAGCAAAATCATCTCTTAATATGAATAAAGTATGATAGATTTAATTATGATTTTGTAAGCATCTACAAAGCTTGGAATTAATATTTTGTTCTAGCATGGTAACCTAGATGCTTTAAGTTTAAACTCACAAGTTGAAATTTTATTATTAAAAGTGGATTTTTTATTTTATTATATATATATATATATATATATATATATTTATATATATATATATATATATATATAAATATATATATATATATTTATATTTTGTGGGGGGGGGGGTGTTGCATGACTTAGTACCTTGGGGTTTTAGTCTCAATAGTTTGATAAGGGAATCAATGCAGGACTACTATTTTAAATATTAAGAATCTAATATCAAAATTATGTTGTGATTATCCATTAGTTGAGTGAGTATGGACCTATTGTGCTAGTTGATGTTAGGAAATAAAATACCAGAGAAAAAAAATATTTCAAATCATAGCAATAACACACATAAATAACACAAGATTTACTTATGGAAAACCCTTATGGTACAGACCAACCAACAATAGATATGTTATTTCCCTTGGTCAAATCCGACCAAGACGACCAATGACCAAGTGAGTCTTCACCGCTCAACTATAGACACATTACAATGGAATATCACCAGCTAGTCTTGGAATATTACAATGGAGTATCACCAACCTTTTATAGGATTTCATTACATGTAATCCATGGGCTCAATAGCACAGGTCACCAATACCATGTGCCTGAAACCACTGTCATTGACTTAACAACTTTGACTCTTTAACCAAGTCAATTTTATCCTGACATTCCCCCCTTTAAACTTGACTTTAGGTTTCCCATGACCAAATCCAGTGAAACCTCCCTTAAAGTCAGGGTATTCAAGAATCTGGAATGCTCCCCCCCCTATCACCTAGGTCTATTTCTAGACTTTACCGGTGAAATTACAAACATCGAGTATGCATGCCTAACCAGGTCTTATAGTCATATCCCATTTACATTTAACTCCATCAATTTTGTTTTCATTGTTTCTATCCCACACTTATGTCATCATCCTCTCACCTTGCCTTTCCTTCGGCTCTTGATGCTCAATTCTTGGTATATCTGCAACCACACCTAACCACTGGTATCCAAGCATCCAAATCATATATCCTTCACACACTCTGAGCCCAAACTCGGTGCTCTTCAAATCTCAATGTCGAATCCTACCTTGCTCTGATACCAGTTGTTAGGAAATAAAATACTAGAGAAAAATAATATTTCAATTCACAACAACAACACACTTCAATCACATGAGGTTTACTTCTGGAAAACCCTTACGGTAAAAACCAACCAACAATAGATATATTATTTTCCTTGGACAAATCCGACCAAGCCGTTCAATGGCCAAGTGAGTCTTCACCACTCAACTCTTGACACATTACAATGGAATATCACCATCCACTCTTGACACATTACCGGATTCTCGGACACCCTGAATTTGAGGGAGGTTTCATTGGATTTGGTCATGGGAAACCCCAAGTCAAGTTTAAAGGGGGGAATGTTAGGGTAAAATTAATTTGAGAATCCTTATATGTCAATTAGTTCTTAAGAAGACACTAACATCCGACCAGATTCAGGAAATTAAGATCGTTATGACTATTTGCAAAATATCATGTGAAAATGCTTACTTATCCATAAACTTCATTAACTAATAATAACTTGCGGAAATAAAAATGCAAACATGGAGATAAATATTAACAACAAAGACCCATGCGCATTACACTAGTTGATAATGGAATTCACCCATCTTGGGCTACGTCTCTGGGTCTGATTCAAAATGAGAGACTGCTTTATTAATCCTCAAATATGATTCTTTTACAATGACCTTTTGATTTGTTTCTCAAACACAAGTGTAAATGTCAAAATTGGCACCACCTCGGAAAACCAAAACTTTTCACTGTAAACACCTTATACTTCTCTCAAAGAGTCCCAAAGCTCAAAATCTCATGAGCATAAACTATTGGCACACAAAATGATGCAAAACCCGCTCCTGGCACGAAAATCCATACAAAACGAACTCGCTTCAAGTTCTTGCATGAAATAACATGTCAAGGATATTACAAAGAGTCTCCAAAAGTCTTTCAAAAATATCTCGTTCTAAAACCCTCTTAGAAACTTTCATACACAAGAGCTTTTACAAACACATAAAAAAATCTCCACACAAAAAGTACTTTGGTTCAGAACTTAGGCATGACCCAACTCTCTGTGGTGCAATGGTAAAAACACTTGTTTATATAGTGGATGTCGGCGGTTCAAAACTCGTCTGACCCACTATATTCATGTCGACATATTAGCTAAACATAAATATTAGTTTTTTGGTTGGTTTAATTGACAAAATTATTTGACACAATGGTCGAAGCATTGGTTTAAGTCGTTGGCATATATGGGCAGAGGTCACAGGTTCAAATCCACAGACCTCCCCCTTTGGGATTTTTGTCGTAACAATACATTTTAAATACATTAAATTCCAATGGACTTTTCAATTGACACGATATCCCGTATGGTTCAATGCTCAGTTAAATTTGTCGGTTTGATGCAGATAGGTTGAGGGTTCAATTCCCTTCGACTCCAACAACTTTTGATGCTCCTTTAGCCAACATTGTCCAATCGTAGGGTTCCACATGGCACATTTTGATTGGTTGACATCATTGCCACCGTACGACACTTTTTACCTACCCTATCAGCATGCCATGTCACCACCGTACCTGCCATGTCATCACCATACCTACCATGTCACCTGTCATACTACGACATGTCATTTGTACTATCCACATCATCCTTTCATACTCCCAGGTGTCATCCTTTCAGTGATTCCATGTGGCATCCATAAAGTTTTTGTACAATCCATGTGTCGTCTCCTAGTGGTGCTACGTGTCCATTGATGATGCTACCACATGTCCTCGAGCTCTACACAACGAAGTTATTTCCATCAACATTTGAGACTATCAATTTTTGAGCGTTTAGGATACTCCCGAGTCAAAAATTGACTCGGTAAAAGAGTCAAAGTTGTCAGGTCAATAGTGGTGGTTTCAGGTACATGGTATTAGTGACCCATGGTATTGATCCCATGGATTACATGTAATAAAATCCTGTAAAAGGATAGTGATACTCCATTGTAACATGTCAAGAGTGGCTAGTGATACTCCATTGCAATGTGTCAAGAGTTTGGCGGTGAAGACTCACTTGGACATTGGTCGGCTTGGTCGGATTTGGCGAAGGGAAATAATAGATCTACTGTTGGCTGGTTTTTACCATAAGGGTTTTCCAGAAGTAAATCTTGTGTGATTTATGTGTGTTGTTGCTATGATTTGAAATATTTTTTTTCTCTGGTATTTTATTTCCTAACAACTTTTTAATTTATTTTTTTGTTGTTGTTTCTATCCCAACAATTACTCCCCATGGCTTGGCCACGGGACTGCCCCCCCGCAGCCTTGTCATTCCTCTAGCTCTTTATGCTCACTTATTGGTGGATCTGCAACCAGAAAACAAATCCAACCACACCTGACATATCCATTATATCCAAGCATCCAATTCATATATCCTTCGCACACTCTAAGCCCAAGCTTGGTGCTCTTCAAATCTCAGTGTCGAAGCCAACCTTGCTATGATACCAATTGTTAGGAAATAAAATACAAGAGAAAACTAATATTTCAAATCATATCAACAATACACATAAATCACGCGATATTCACTTCTCGGAAACCATTACGGTAAAAACCAATCAACAATAGATATATTATTTCCCTTGGCCAAATCCGACCAATCTGGTCAATGGCCAAGTGAGTCTTCATCACTCAACTCTTGACACATTACAAGGGAGTATCACTAGCCACTCTTGACACATTACAATGGAGTATCACCAGCCTTTTATAGGCTTTCATTACATATAATCCACGGTTTCAATACCACGGGTCACCAACACCATGTGCCTAAAACCATTGTTGTTCACCTAACAACTTTGACTCTTTTACCAAGTCAATTTTACCCTAACAGTTGAATGATCTTTTCTTGTTTAAACGTTGATTTTATGTTTCATAGGATTGATGTGAGATATCAAGGGTGTTACAAATTTGTATATCTTGTGTGTTTTTTTTTGTTAAACCAAAACTTGAAATTGATTTGTTCATCAATTGTCAACACTGGTTGGAAAGAACCTAATGATTTGGTGTTGGTTTTTGCATATGTTTTTTTGTGTTTTCCTATTGTATAAGAAGCTTGACATTGCTTTGAAAATGCCAATATTTAAATGGTTATGTTTTAGCATGCGATCTTCATGCTTAAATTTATTTTCAGTAGATTTTAGATGGAAATTGTGGCACCTGTAGAGTGTTACCTGCGTTTATTGCAAAATGTTGGTTAAGAATGGATTTTTGGTGTATTCCTTGATAATATTTGAAGTTGAGAATGAATTGACCTTAGCAATTATGTCTTTCTTGAAATGATTTGAGGTAGCAAGAGCGATACATATTTGTACATCTTGAGTATTGAATCAAAATGGTATAATGAATGAGATGTGTTGGATGGTTGTGGAAACCATATGAAGCAATGTATGGAGGATGTAGTTGTCTTAAGGATGAGAATTCCATATTGTAATGTGAGTTATGGTAGTAACTTTTTAGATATGTATATGTTGAAGAATCTATGTTGATGAATATCGCATACATAATTATATTATGTAATATGGTTTGGTGTATACTTGAGGATTATGTGGAATACAAATTCATCATATGAATTTGGTTAAGAGATGGATGCTTGGATGCTTTATTGATCTCGCTTCCAAATCACAATCTAAATGCAATAAGAATTACTTGACATATTTTAATTGTCATAGTATTGTGAAAACAATGGGTTATGCTCATGTGCCCATGCATGTATGCATGCTTGATTACCTTGAGTACAGGTTTTTAAAGAAAGGTCTATATTATGGAACTAGAAGACAAATAAGGTTTATTTTATTTAACCTTATTCTATTGAATTTTACATATAAGCTTTGAGATTAGAGTTAAGACTATATGTGATACCCATAACTAGATTAAAAAATAAATAAATAAAATTTCTTGTGGAATGCAAAGATGCAATGGGATTGTGAAAACAAGTAGCATAGGGGAATGTGAGAATGGTTTGTCATTGTATGAATGTGAACACTAGCATATATTAATTGATTCATGTAAATTGCAAATGTTAAGCATAATGTGTTGTGTGTAATTATGTAGATCTTGATTTAGGATTAAATGGCTCTTTATGTTTATCCATGAAGCTAACATAGCACTAGTTGTAGTTTGGTAAGCTTTGAAATGCATAAGAATGAGACAGTAATCTATGGAAACAAGAAGGGAAGTTTATAATTGATGCTTCAAATAAAAGTAATGATAAAAATGCATAATGAAAACTCAATAGTGATTGAATTAGGTAAGTGGGTTATTATTTATGAGATGATATATTGAATATGATGTCTCAATTTATGGTATGTTAAGAGTTGTCCAACCTGTTGGGCCTAAGATATGATCACTTTTACGACGGTTATTATACACTTTTACCACATGTACATATGCGTTTTTCATCTTTTAAAGGAGCTTTTTGAAGAATTTTATGATAAAATAGTATGATCAACATAAGGTACGTGTAATTCATGTTTAATGATTGTATCAAGTGTAATTCATCATGTTTTATGATTTCCAAGAGCTAATTCACGTTTTTCTGGTGTTACAGGGAAAAAACGCACTACGTTTCTAGTTCCGGCACTTGATCTGTCATTCATTCTGGCACTCGTTCCGGCACTCGATTCGACACTCCGTCCAACACCTCTTCTGGCACAAAAACGGAGGGCGATTTGGAGGTTATGGTATTGGCGGCCAGTGGGGGGCGAATCAGAGACATGGGTTTTTTTCATCCTTATCGCCTCCATCTACTGAACTCTTGACAA
This sequence comes from Picea glauca, assembly GCA_000966675.3. Classification (NCBI taxonomy): domain Eukaryota; kingdom Viridiplantae; phylum Streptophyta; class Pinopsida; order Pinales; family Pinaceae; genus Picea; species Picea glauca. The sequence goes on from JZKD02S1815157.1 coordinate 172,142, forward strand.
CTCGATTTTGGGTTGTTATGGTGGGTGATTATTGGCTAGATCTGTTTCGGCAGTTAGGGCACCATTAATGAAATTTGCCAATTTTAGAAGTGGTTCGAACCTCCTGTGGTCGACCACTTGGTCTGTAAACATTATAAAAACCATTGTGGTGGTCATATAATTGTTAAGCAGTAGAAGAAGTCGTGTGTTAGAGCCAAAAACGATTTTGGCTCTGTTTTTGCAATTTTCAATTGCCAGAATTGTATAAAACTGTGTTTCTGCATTTTAATGGTGAATTCTTTTTGCTGAGCTCATGGTGTGATTTTAGGAAGTGACCACGACTTGCTGGGGGGCCCACCAGCAGTCTGGTAACTCTTCCATGTGTTGTTTGTACATTTCATAGCTTAGACATCTCTCTTTTTCATTTCCTGTACATGTATTGCTATCTTTCTTCTGTTATA
>JZKD02S1815157.1:189255-201233 GCA_000966675.3 Picea glauca
TTGGCGAACTAAATTTCTTCCTTGGATTACAAATAATACAGTCCAAAAGGGGAGTTTTTATCCATCAGTCTAAATATGTTAAGGATATTCTTAAGAGATTCCAGTTAGAGGATTGAAAACATGTTATTACACCTATGACAGTTGGATGCAAACTAAGCAAGGATGATGAGTCCAAAGCTGTAGATACAAAATACTATAGATCAATGATTGGCAGTTTTCTCTATGTAACAGCTTCCAGACCTGATGTCAAGCAAGCTGTTGGGATGGTGGCTAGATTCCAAGAAGAACCAAAGGAGAGTCATGTTCAAGCTGTAAAAATAATATCTAGATATTTGAAAGGAACCATAGATCTTGGTTTGTGGTATCCTAGCAAGGACTCATTCACATTAAAATCCTATTCAGATGCTGATTGGGAAGGAAGTATAGATGATAGAAAAAGTACGAGTGGAGGAGAATTCTTTTTGGGAGAATCACTGGTTGCTTGGATAAGCAAGAAACAATCCTCAATATCTTTATCTAGCACTGAAGCTGAGTATATTGCAGCAAAAGAACGTTGCACACAAGTGGAATAGATGAAACAAACTCTACAAGACATCAAAATAGTATTTGAAGAACCCACAATTATCCACTGTGACAATGCAAGTGTGATAAGTCTCTCTAAGAACCCAGTCCAACACTCAAAATCAAAAAACATTCCCATAAAATACCACTATCTAAGAGATCGGGCTGAAAATAAGAACATTAAATTGGAATATGTTCCGACACAAGAATAGGTGGCAGATATTTTTACAAAACCCTTAAGCAGAGATGTATTTGAATATCTCAGGCAAAAATTGGGAGTAATCCTTCTTCCTACCTCAATCTCTCAAGGAAATAATGCATCAGTTGGCGCCAATCAAGGGGGAGATAGCAATCAACAATAAAAGGTGTTATTCAGTTATGACATAAAAAAAAGATTGATTACATGAGGCTTTACCTTTGGTCAAAGAAGCAACTATACAGATAGATCATAAGAGAAGAAATCCTTTTCCATTGATGTCAAAGGGGGAGAGAAACTTCATAAAAACTTCATAAGAGGAAAGCATCAACACAGGGGGAGTTTTGTATATGAAGTTAGTATGTTTCCCTCAATGACAAAGGGGGATATTGTTGAAAATATTTTCATTGATGTCAACAGTTGAAGTGATGATCTGTTGTTAGATGACATATGACATTGTCATTGATGTCAACAATATATTAGTCAATAAGAAGATAGATAATGCAGATATCGATAAATGAAATCTCATGAGGAGGAGAGAACAACAAAAAGAAAATTGTATGAAGACCAAAGCTCAGAAGTACATAAGTATTTTGTGTATATTGTTGATCACGATAGGATCAACAATGATTCGTTGATCAAAAGCCCCGGAGGAAGAACATATTGTAGAGATGTCGTCGGGATCAGTGAAAAGACTAAACGGTTGATCAATGCACATAAATGGTGAGAGGCTTCAACAATCGTCCGATCAGAGTGAGAAGCTCAACAACCGTCTGATCAAGAAGTTGACCGTGAGCTTGAGAATCGTAAAAGGATCATGACTGTCGAGTTTAGAGAAACGTGGGTTATTGATCTGATGAGAGTGGAATATCAGATATCGGGAAATCAGGAGTCAGAATAAGGGAAGTGCTCTAACCTATGAAATACCGAAACGTGAAATTGCGATTAGATCCAGACCATTGGTTTGAGGACTAATCTGAGTTTTCGATTGAACATGAAATGAACTTAAGAATTCACGATTCGCAAAGTCATTCTCGACCGTCAGATTATCGAAAAAGATCACAGTTGTTGATTGTACCAAAATGATCATAGTCGTTGATCGTCCTGAAAGCATCGAGACTGTCTGTTGTCAAGGATGGCACATGGAAAAGGGTCATCGTTTCGCTGACTCGAAGAATGGAATATTCAAATGTAAGCATCGTTGGAACTTGTGATATGCGAGGTTGTGAAGAGATCCTAGCCGTCGGTTGGAAGGTGGGCACGTGTCACTGGATCAACGAATTCGGGGATTCGTGAATTGGAGAAACAACGACGAGAGTTGTTTGAAATCCCAAAATGTGAAAATGAAAAACACTCAGCTCTGGGCCATAACCCATGGTCACGAGAAGGGGAGGATCTAGTGCAACTCAACTCTATTTCAGCGATTGTGACATGGAGTGTCGAGACTCTTCATCACAAGAATGTCGAAATGCAAAATTGCGATAGAAATCGTGGACCATCGGATCTGGAAAACGTTGGAGGGCCGTTGAATTGAACCAAGGAAAAATGACACTGCAAACCACGTCACCAAGACATGTTGATAGAACATGTCAGCATACCACATCAGCTAAGGACACGTGGAAAAATAGGACACTGACAAGTGTCAAGTTGATACATCATTTCAGGCATGTGAAAATCATGAATATGTATGACACGTGGCAGCCAATAGGCTGGTGACACATCATCAAGTGATGTAAGCATTTACGTTACTCTGGAGGTCCTACTTTGGGATATTTCACCACTAAGAAAATACTCTATAGTCCGAAAGTTTCATATGCCGAAACTCCGAAAGGGACATGCGTTAGATGATCCATAGTATCAGGAGTTACCACTTCAAGAGTTTTTTGTTATAAGAAAAAAATCCAACATCACGAAGTCCCGAACACCGAAACGCCGAAAGGGAATATTGGAGGTCACAAAGATTCGAAGGAAAAAACGTTGAAATCTCGATAGCCACACATCTCAACGCCTGATTAAGACACAATCGTTCGATTAAGGAAAGAAGGAATCGGATTAAGTTTTAAGGTGGACCGTTGATCTCTTCCATGGAAGAGATATGAATTGACTGATCATATTGGCGATATCACAACCGAGAGTTTTGTAAGGAGCAGTGTCTCGAAGTCCCGAAGGAAAAAAGGCCGAAACCCCGTGAGCCATCCATCTCAGTGGGTAATATGAGATGTCTGAACTGCCCGACGATATCGTGATCGTGAGTTTTGTAATATTGGAAGTCACAATGACTTGAAGGGCAAAGTGCCGAAATCCCGTCAGCCATCGATCTCGTTAGGAGATTGAATCATGACTGTTGGAATGATAAATGATCAGGAGCTCATCTTTCCTAAACGTCATGTCACCACCATTGGTCATATGGTAAAGAGGTTTGACACTACCGAGTGTAATGCATTGCCGAAATTGCTGAGCTAGTGGTTCTGTAATGCATGGTCATGTGAAATGGCTTGAACGAAGTGCCTCCACGAAATCTTGTCTCTGTGAAGTAAAAGATATTTGATACTGAGTATAAAGGATTAAATTGATCCATGACTGTCATCAATTTATGAAAAACCTTCACGGTGTAATGAACCAATACATAGTCATGATTAAAAGAGAATAAATCATGAAAATCATGAATAATGTATAAAAAGGAAAAATAATATTAATTAAAGTTTAATTATCATTTTAAATGAAAAGGTACAATGGTTCAAATAAAGGGACACAATGTTTTAAATTTCACACCCGTTTGAAGAGTATATAAATGAGAAAAAGTGGTGAGAAGAAAGTGTCTCTGCAGTCTAGAAAAGAAGATCAAAAGCTGAAGCAGATTCCAGGAAGAAAAGCTAATACCTATGCATTAAGGGTGGTTGGGTGGTGCAAGGGCAGGTTGGTGCCTGCAGAGGGAGTTGGTGCTTCCTTGTCAGTTGTAGCTGACTAAATAGGGTGTCATAGCCTCCTACCAGTTGGTGCTGGCAAACTAGGGTGTGGGTGCATCCTGATTAGTTGGTGCTAATCAAAGAGGAAGTACATCTTCCTCCTATGTAACATGTAAAACAAATTGTAGTTAATATAAAAGAGTTTGTGGTCTTGCCCATTTGGGTTCCACAATAAAATACTGTGTTAAGATTCTGTTTTTCATTAATAAGTAAACATTGATATAATTGTCTTGTCACTGATTCNCCCCCCCCCTCTCAATGATAGAATCTGATCTTTCAGTATTGTGTGCTTTGATTTGTATAGCACGAGTCTTTCGTAACTACATAAAAACTTAAGGCCAAGTTTTGTTCCAAGGGAGAAGTATGTAATGCTCCTCATTGCTTTACTTTTATTTGAGAATGATTAGGAGTTTAATGCAATGGTTGACTAAAGAGTTTAGTGACCATGTTTCTGACTATTCTCTATATATGTGACATATGAAATGTACTCAATTGACGTTATGTGTTTGATATTATTAATTGTTGAGTTGATTAGCATATACATTATGATGGATATATTCTTGGATCATAAAATGAATACTTATGTTGTGATCAAGTGTGAGTTGTGTTAGGTGGACAAAATTTGCAGGACTTCTAGGTAGAGTTGATTGAAGGAAGAGAAAGGCTCTGAAATCCAAATTAAATGTTGTTAAATCTCAATGAAACCAATTAAATTTCATTGATATTATATGGCTTATATTTCATATCTACATCAATGTGTTGTGACATAATTGTATTGATCTAAGCGGTCCAGAAAATTGGTGACCTAACGATGAAACAGGTGGATATGGTTGTTTGAGAGAACTCCATGTTGGGAGTCAAACAATAAATATCCATGGAGAGTAGTTGTAATATTAAGAAATTAATTATTATGTTACTTATAAGATATCGATCTACGTGATATATGTGTGATTATTGAATGTGCAGGGAACGAGGAAAATCTTGCCAACGACGTAGTCTAAATGTTCTACGTGTTTTACTTTTTCCAACTACTATCATTGGAATATGGCAATGCAATTGTTGGAAAAATCGCAATTCAACATTATTCAAATCGGATTTTGAATGCATAAATCAATTCAACGCCCTAAAAAACCCCCAAGACACATGGAATATGTAATCTCAATCATTGAAATATGCAATTCGAGCTATCTATCTAAATTTTTGGTCAGACTTTGGGAAAAACTCATTGAAAAATTTGCCATGAAAAAGTAAAAACATAGAACATTTAAACTATGCCCTTTCCAACAAATGGGTGTTGGTCATAAACCGACGAATCCTTAATGGAGGTGTGGAGTCTCAATAAAGTCATGTAGTCTTTATTTGCATAATATATGGATTGTTATGATTCGGGGGCACATAGTAGGGTTATAAATTCCTACTCCCCAATGGCTATACCTTTCATATTATGAACTAAGCCACATAAGTCAAAGGAATCTTAATGACGAATTAGTTAATATTTCAAAGTAGCCACATTGAGGGGGCTCTTGAATACATTAATATTTTATTTAAAAGATGAATTATTTTATTAAGGAAAAATAAATAATTAAGAAAATATGGGGCATTAACACCTCAAGGGAGGTGATGAATAATAAGGATTAGATAAATAAAATAAATGAGAAAATTCCTAATTTTGTATGAAGGGGGTGAGGTGGCTAGCCTCAATGGATCTATAAATAGATGGGAGAATCCATGGTTTGGGGGGTAAACTAGATAGTAGAGTAATGTTGGATAAGTTCAACTAATATTAATAACTTAACTGGTATGGTAAATGGGATTTGGAAGAAAGTTAGCATTACTATTCTGGATGTTTATCAGTGGATGGTATAATCCACGTTAAGTATATTCTGCAACCAAAACTGGTTATGAACCCACACAACGCAAAGGTCTCAAGGAAATAAGTTTTCCTTGAGTATGGTTGGGAAGAAACTGGTTGACACCATGAGAGTTGGCAATGATGAGGAAATTGGAGCTAATGGATGGAGCATTGCTAGAATTGACAAAACCACCTACTAGTCAAGGACATAGGCCAATTAGGAGTAAGTGTCACTTATAAAATGAGTTGAATTTGGATTGGAACCCATTACAACCAAATACAATAAATGGTTATGTATATGGTAGTTATGACCACACTTACCATGTGAAAATGATATATTTAGCTTTCTAGAAATTCTAATTTGTGATTTGTCTTGAGAAACAAGTATTATGGTTGTAACCTTTGACTAAAAGTATTATGGAAGTAGCTTGTTGTTTTTCAGTACAAGCATTATGGACAATAGCTTTGAGTTTTGGATTCTATTTGATGAATGATGTATCAAGCTATGGTGGAATGCATAAATCGTTCCATAATTTTCACCACATATGTTAATTAGAAAACCACCCATTTTGATCATTCATAATAAAGGAAACAATTAAGATATGTCATTCTTGGGCATACAATAATAGAGATCAAATATTCGTTGCAACTTTGTTTGGGTAAGTCCTCTAGATGCCAAATTGATTTGTCACTTTCTGATCTATTTTCCTCGCAAAATGATTTTGGGTTTGGAATTGTTCATAGTGGATATGGAATGTTGACTGGTTCTACATTTACTTGGCTAGTTCCTAGATTGTAAATCAACTTCTAAGACTAAGTACATCAATTCCATAGAAGAGTATTGGTTTCATATGATATCACTTTATCTTGTTGAAAAGAAATTGATTTATTATGAACCTTGAGTTAGATGGAATTGTTCTACAAAAAATGAATAAGCATTTTTAAGGAAATCAATTTACCATGGTTATGTTAATGAAATTAAGTTTGCATATTAAACACTACCCAAAGGAGTGTATCTAACTCTACATTGATTATCATAACCATGTACATGTGACAATGAATTTTGGCTCTCTTTTGATTGTAATACCCATATATGTGATATATTTGTCTTTATGCAAAATAATTGGCTCTATGTTGGATGTGATACCCATGTATGCGACATGTTTGTCTTTATGTGCTAATGAGCTTGAGCAAATTAGGTGTTTGTGGCATACATCACTTCATATGTTGAAGAGCTTTTTTCTTTGGGTTTAGTGTGCAATAAGAGTATTCAAGTCTTGTGATGAGTTGTTTCAACTCATGCTTTGCATGAGAAAAGAGAGGGTTTCCTAAGGCTAGCTCCTTTCACTCTTTTTCTAATTTCTTATATGTGTGTGTGTGTGTGTGTGTGTGTGTGATTTCCCTAAACTAATTCAAAAGAACACCTTTGAATTAAGAATTGAAAATGTTTTTTATTTGGTAAATTGATCGTTGCAATGTGCAAGGGTTGCATGTGTGACTCACGAGTCAAGAATTATAGAGTATTTTCATTAATTGTTTGTAAAAATCCTTGAATGGGAAATGTATATGCAATTATAAAAATAATTGAAATGGAAGTTAGAATTTCGTAAATTCAAGAATTGACTATGAGAATAAGGTGTAACTCTGTAGAAGAATGCATATCCTCAAGGCTTAGGAAATATGGGTATGTATTTGTTGTGTAAACATTAGTTTTGAGTTTGCATTTCAAGTATTTGTAAAAATTCCATAATGAAGATTATTGTTATTGAAAGTTCACATAATGTGAGAATAATTTATTGTATTCCTCTTAGGCTGCTTATTGATAGAATTATGTTGTAGGGTTATGTTGATCAATTTTGAGAGGGAATTTGCATGCTTGGATTGAAGTAAGCGCTCAAAATTTCTGACATGTGTTTTGTTTTTAAGAAAATTCCTCCCTACCCATTTTTGTATCGATTCTAGCAAACTTCAAGGGGTATATGTGACCTATGGACCTATAACTCCCATTTTGAGTCCAAAAAACAGTTTTTAAAGCCCAATTCTAAATTCTGAGTGTTCTTCAGGCTCTTTGTCCTGAAGATGGATCCTGATCTGGATCCGAAACGTCGACAATCTATTGACTACATTGTGGCTTTTCCGATCAAAACCGAAAATCCCACCCACAACAATCTCACTCAACATGGAATACTCTGTAAGGATTATTGGTTGTTCAGATCTCTAGGTATGAACTGGTTTCTCATCTCCTTTCACTCGATAGGTTACAAGTATGATGAAAGGTTCAACAAGAAAATGTTGTAGGTAGTTGCATGCTAAGTGTTTGACAAAACTTGTCACCCAAGTAGTTGATATTCAAGGTTTGTTTTCCAAATGTTCGAAGTAATGTATGACCCAAAAAACTATGAATGGAATCACTCATCTGAGCTGATATTTCAACTCATAGATCTTGTATGAAATTGACTTGTCCCTCTTACTAATGAATTTGATTGTTGGATTCAGTGTTTGATTTTTATATGATAATATATCATCGCTAAGGAGTAAGAATTGTATATGTGTCACTTGTGGGAAGCCTTGGGTATGGGCAAGTTGTAAAATCAGTCTGCTTATTTTGGTTTATTGAGTTAAAAATAAAAAATAAAAAAAATTCCCACTCTTGGATTAGAATTGGTCATTAGGCCTTGGATAGTGACTTAGTGCAGAAGGGGCACTACAACATCAAACACTAGGACAAGATATTCAGTTTCCCAAAGGGGCACTACACCATCAAACATTGGGACAAGATATTCAATTTCCCAACCACAAACAAGGCCATGAATAATGAAAGGCAATGATGACTTTGATTCCATGTATTTTATGGCACTTTTATGTGCCCATGTTACAGATGATATGTACTTGTAGTATGTACTTTGATTTTCTACTATCTAGTACATATGTCATATATCAATGTTCATATATTTTCAATCTCCAAACTATATGTTTTCAACCTTATGGGATTTGGCTTATGAACTATCATGTATGTTTGTAGTACTAGTTTTATTTTCCTATTTAGATGATAAAATGCATATTTTGATGTCATATGGTGGACGATCATGGTGTATAATTGACTCTATTTTTTTTCAACATTTGAATAGTTCAAATATTTCTAGTTTGTCTACTTATCACTAAGTGTTGAGTTGAACCTTATTCTTTATCTAAGTGGTTCTCAAGTTTGAGTTGTGTCTTTGAATAATAAAAGATTTTTCAAAATGTCAATCATTATTTTTGGTACTGATTTTAGCATGTCCCTTCATTCTTATAAGGTAAAATTTATAACCATGGAAAGTAGGAATTTACATAATCTAAAAAATTGAATGGGAGAAAGAAAAGGTGTCTAATTTTTTTGTCTTTCAAATCACTGATCTTTTTTCCCTTCTCTGTTATCTTCAAATTGACTGTAATTTCCCTAGCCCCAAGCCAAGGCACGCTCCCACAAAATTTCTCTTTGATACCAACATTAAATTTTCCCAGCATGGCTCTGTAAAAACTATTGTACAAACTGATCTGCATAAACTACAATTATCCAGCCCAACAAACAAACCAAACCATGTAGAATTCATGTAAAGGCATATTAAAACATGTTGAGAAATCATCAATGCAAGATGCAATATATTCATTAAACACAACATAAAATTAAACACAATACAACAAATTAAATCAACAATTAAGCGTTCAAGACATGGTGCTTATGTTTTACAAGAAGCACCAACTAGATGCAGACCTCTAATGTTCCTCATAGTCATATACATTGTTGTTCCAATTCTCAACAACATGTCACCCCTGAGCCATGGCTATGACTCCACCAGGGAAAAGGTACTTTCACCATTCCCATTAAGCTCTGAAAACACACAACAAAGCAAGACAAAGGCCAATGGCACCAACTCCAACAACATTTCCCATCACAACTTCTCAATCCCCATAGCTTGTCCCACCCAAGGAAGTGTACCCCTTCATTGCTCCACAGTCCTTCGGTTGTCCCACTTCCCTTACATGGCTTTAGAAACATGTTGTCCAGGAAGTCTCATAGCTCTATGGTACTTGGAACACAAGGATTCTTTCATGGATTTATAGGCACCCACAAGGCCAACATACAGGGAAATATATCCCAACAATCCCCCTCGCTGGTCTCAGCCCTTCCCAAGGCAACCCAAGGATAAAAGCACACCCAAACCACCAAGGTTTTACAGGATGATAGCTCCAATAGCTCGCAACTCCACTCTTTCCTCCAACTCCCTCCTTAGACTAGAAGAAATTCAAATGGTTGACATAAGATCCCCAAACACACTAATCGTCTGACTCAAGTATGCATGTTAACAACTTGACAAGTGGAACCGAAGTAACCACTTCCTCTCTCTTGGGAATTCATCCCTCCTTAAAGACTTAGGATACAAATGCAAGCATGACATAACTTTAGGCTGGGACTTTTCTTTAGTAATATTTTATTATATTCTGACTTATCCCCCCTAGCTTAAGCCCCTCTCATAAGTCCCTTGGCCCCCTTTCCCTCTCATGGAGTCCTATCACCCCATAATATTTTTGTCCCGTGGTTTGCAACAATGATGTATTTTTAATTAATTTGATAGTGTAATTATAAAATACAAAGCTTGGTTCACTGGCCACATCTTATAGGCTCACCAGCCTTAAATATCATATGCACCCTGGCCTAAAACATCCCAACTCACCAACCTATATGCACAGATTTGCATTCATATATACAGTTGCTACTTGGGGGTATTACAATTCCCTCCCTCTTATTTTATGCATTGTCCTTAGTGCATTATGTACAATGTTCCTTTCAAAATTATTCAAAATGCTCCAAAAAGATATGGGTACTCTTCCTGCATGATGTCCTCATGCTCCCATGTAGCATCTTTAGGACCCTAACAGGTCCACTAGACCTTTACTATTCCTATTTCTCATTTCCAGAGAAACTTGATTTTCATGTCCAGTATGCACACGTGATGAACTTGGAAATATCCTTCTTGCTCCACCCGAATCATAGTCCAATCAATAACATGATTAGCATCATGCACATATTTCTTAAGAAATGACACATGGAAAACGTTATGCACATGTATAGATGAAAGTAACATTAACATATATGCAACATGCCTAATCTTTTCCAGGACTTCAAATGGCCCATAATAATGTGTTGTCAACTTTGAACAATTCCCCAACTTCAGGGAACTTCTCTTGGCCTTCACTTTTAAGAACACATGGTCACCCACTTTAATCTATTTGTGCATTCTACCCTTATAAACTTAATTTTTCTGCTTGTCTTGAGAACCTTTCAAGTTCTTCTTAATCTTGGTCATATGCTCTTCCATTTCCTTGAGCATCTCAATCCCAACCATTGCTCTATCTGTTGGGTTATCCCAACACCCTAGAGTGTTGCACTTCCTGGCATAAAGTGCCTCAAATGGACTCATATTTAATGATGACTGATATCCATTGTTGTAGGTGAACACCACCAAATCGAGGTAGTCTTCCCATCGGGGAGTCTTGTCCAACACATACATTTGCAACATATATTCAATCACCTGATTGATTCTTTATGTCTATCCATCTGTCTATGGGTGACATGTATTGTATTTTAGATTTGTTTTTAATCCCTTGAATATACACTTCCAAAATTTCAAAGTGAACTTAGGATCTCTATCTTCAAGACTTAGCACCTTATCCTTGGCTACTTCTTCCATGTGAACTGCATACATTTGGCATCTCTCCCTAACACTTATTTTTAGTTGCCTAGATGAAATTTCTTTGATTTCCACTACTTTTGGAATTCCTTGAACTAATCTTAAGTTTCCTTCATCACCGAGACGAGTGAAATCCTTGTTGTAGCACTCCAGGACAACAAGATGCTTGTCCAACCAATCCATACCAATTAGGCATTCATAAGACCCTAATGGTATGATGTTCGGATATTCTTTTTTACTGAGCCCATTCATGTCTAATGGACTGGTAAATACCAAGACTTGAATACAGAAACACCACAAAGATTCAGAGAACAATATAGAAGAACCACACTATTATTATTATCAAACCATTAGGGTAGGGAAACACCATACAATGGATCATATTATGGAAGGAATCCTCTGTTGTTCACATACCAAAACTTGAATACATAAACACCACAAATATTCAGAGAAAAATATAGAAGAACCACACTTTTATTATTATCAACAGCGTATGGTGGGGCAACACCATACAATGGATCATATTGTGGAAGGAATCATCTCATGTTCACTTGCCTCTTCTAGGGGGAATCCTCCTACTAAGGTACTAGTCCAAATACAATACTTCTCTTCACCCCCCATTACATTGTTTGAACCCCTTTATATAGTGCTACCAACCACCTAAGTGTTGG
>JZKD02S1815157.1:234893-258159 GCA_000966675.3 Picea glauca
GGTTTGTCCCTTTACCAATGAAACCCTAGTTTCTTGAGGAGCACACTATTGCATCCATCTATAGCCAAAGGAAAGAGAAACTACAACCACACACTCAAGGAAATCAAAGAACCCTCTGAAGGAGAGGCCAATAGAAGATAAACACCTTCAAGATCTCTCCACCAATGATATTATGAAGTCTACCATTGGGTAATGGATTCGTTTATTTTTTGATCAAATAGTTGTTCTTGTCTTTTATTTTTTTGTTGCATTTTACTTCCATATATAGGAATAACATAGCTTAGAGAATAAATTAGTTCATTGAAATATAGGGTTTTTAGTATTCTAACTCATTTGTCTGTAATCTTGTAGAAACCACAAGGTTTGCAAAGTTTCTCACTCTGTTTGTACATTTTCACCAGTAGAGTGGTGACTCCACTAGGGATATGAGCCAATATCAAGATCCTTGATTGTGGGTGTGTGGTAAATAAGTTTATTTGTTTTTTATGATTTTTTTAGGTTTTTCTGACTTCTTTTAGCTTTATGTGTTGTGTTTGCAAGTGACAAGGGTTGGAAACCACAAAGGAATCCCAAAGAGTTGAGATCCCAGGTGCAGGACACCCCCTAGAGACCATCACACTTATTGGGGTAACCAAGTGAATTAACCAATGCATCAACAAGGTCTGCTTCCTTTGTTTGTCAATGTAGGAAACATGGTACCTTTCATCATGGGCCAACACACTTTTTGAGGTAACTTTCTGTAGGGGTTAAAAAAAATATTTTTTCTAGTTTTTATCGCTTTYGTGTGTCTACTAGGTTTATATTTAGGGAATGTGGATGATTAGTTAGATTTTAGTTTGTAGGTTTGGCTTAAAACCCTTAAAAATCCAAACGATTGAGGAACAAACCCCCCTATGGTTTTACTACCTTTCCTTCAAGAGTTTTTTTGAGGGTTTGAGTCTTTGTTTGTTCTCTGCAAATAGGTTGTAACTTTGCATTTCAATGGTTGTTTACATCTATAGGTTTCTTTTCTTGCAATTCATTTCATTTTAATTTGAAAAATCAAAAGAAACATAGGCATATAGATAGTTGCATTGTAATTTTTTTAATTTTCTGTTATAGTCATGGACCATTTCATTTTTTCTATTAAAGAATGCTCATGTAGGTCAGATTTACGTAGATCCTATGTGAATGGCCTAATTGTTTAAAAAAAAAAAACCCAATATTGGTCTCTTTAGCGACCAACCTGTTCATTGCTAGTATATCCAATTGGTCGCAAACATCAACGTGTTGGTCTCTTTAGCGACCAACCTGTTAGTCGCTAGAGAAACCAACCTGTTCGTCGCTAGTATAGCCAATTGGTCGCAAACATCAACGTGTTGGTCGCTTTAGCAACGAACCTGTTAGTCCCTAGAGTGACCAACTTGTTCTTCGCTAGTCAGTTAGCGACTAACTAATCCTCCTTATTTTGACCTTTTTAACTGATGGTTTGGTCATTCTAGTGACTAATATTCATCGTTCTAGCGACTCATAGTGGTTTATTGACTATGTTTTCTAGGGTTGTTTTGGTCACTCTTGCGACTAATATTAGTTGTTTGACTAACTAAAATTCGTTGCTAGACGAACATTTCCCTATTGTGAATAGGCTTCTTTTTCCGGTCTCTAGACCGGTGAAGATCCATGTATGGTCGCTAGACTGACGAATTAATTCTGACGATTTTTTTTTTTTATCTTGGTCGCAAAAACAACTCTATGCTGACGAAAATTCGTCTCAACTTTGTCACAAAAACGTTCAAATTTAATAGTGTGGAGTGTGAATCACTTCATTATCCTTCCTTTGATAGGTCTAAAATATTTTCACAAAAAGGTGGCACAATTCTTTAGATACCAGAAGGATGAAATTCTCCCAAAAGGGGCTTGACTCTCCCAAAATGGTATTACACACAAACCACAAGCATGATTTATTGTTTCTTTCCTCAAAGAGATCTCCAAAAGAGCTACTAAAGGGCCTCCAAAAATCCTCTCCTAGCCTTCTCCCCCAAGGATTCAATTAAACAGATTTAAATAATTTTTCCTAGCTCCATAATACAAAAAGACAAGATCCATGAATTTAGGATCTAGTACCTACTTAATGACAAAAATGAGAAAGACCCTTAACTTCCTCCTTGAGACTAGGAATTCACTTGTAATAAAGTGAGGAAAAGTCTAAGCCAACTCATAAGACCCTTAACTTCCTCCTTAAGACTAGGAAGCTAATTTCCCATGAAAATTAGGAAGTTAATTCGTGAGTTGTATTCTCACAACTGATTTCCCATTTTACAATTAAATGAATATTACGTGAGATTCTAAAAATCACTTTAAGAATTAATCATTTGTCTCATATGAATGAATAATACATGAGTTTTCTCAAGCTCATTTCAAAGTATTAATCACCTTTATATTTTAAATAAATCATTTATGTGCATTAATTATTCTTTGTCACCTTATTAATTAAATATCATTTTAATGATTTATCCCATGGTGTGCAAAGTAATAATTATGTGCATGGGGATCCTCCTAGATCATACCTCGCCACAAAAAGAACTTTTTGTCCTCCAAAAGTATCGATAGAAAATTGAATCTCCACAAGCAACTTCTAGGAAGAGTCTTACACTCTATGATGCACTTCCTACTCCTTGATCTGCATAACAAGTCTCTGAAAGTCACACCCTTATTCTCCTTTACCTTTGTAATTCAGAGTGAGGACATCAATGTTGAAACTTGCATCAATACAAATATGTAGCTGACAATGCATAATCATTTTTTCAAATCAATACCATACTTTCCATAGTTTATAAAACATGCATGGACAAGTTTCAACTGATTTCCCAAACATGCCTTAGACAAAAAAATGCCTCTCACTCAACAATAGTTACAATACCCATTACAATTTTTAGGCATAAGGAAAATTCCACTCACTCAATAGTGGTTACACAACCTTTTACAATACAAAGGGACTAGATTCTCACAAGCATTTGGCAATGTCTCTCCTTCAAAGAGATGATCTCCTCGAACAACACAAGGAAAAAGTTCTCATAAACATGTGGCAATGTCTCTCCTACAAAGATATGGTCTCTCCTGACGAAGGATAATCTCTTCTGATGAAGTGTCAAAATGGCCTTATCAACCCCACACTGCCTTGGTTTCTGTGCAAACACTTATACAATGAATTTCCTGCATTAAATCAGATCTTGTTTCCTTGCTAAAACACTCAAAGATCACTGAAATTTGTAGCATACATTCATCCCTTTGAAAATTACAAAAAAAGACAAAAACATAAATGTATAAATCTTACATTGGTTTTCGTGCCAAGGTGCTCAAACTGTGGCTCAAAAATCAACATACACAACACCAACAGGTATGTCTCATAATTCTACAACTTTTGATTGTAGACATGACCCTGTTCTGAAAAGTGAAACTCTACCTAGTAAAGAGTGTCATGCATTAATGGAAAGAATGGGATTTATCCATAAGCCCTAAAAATTCACTATTCGGATCAAAACATAGACTGTGCCACTAAATTTGTGGTGAAAAATTGTGCAAAAATGATTGTACTTTCATCAAATTTTGACATTGTAACTTCTGGACCCCCCTAGGCTCTCTGCCTCGATTTGTGTGCCAAAAAATTAATGAAAAAGGTGGGATTCTACCATATCCCTCAAATTTTGCTTTTCATATCAAAACATGGACTATGCCATTGAATTTGTGGTGAAAAATCATTCAAAAACTACTATACTTTCATCCAATTCTGTCACTATGACTTCTGGACCCCCTTGGGCTCTTTGCCTCGAAATGTGTCCCAAACAAGGCATATATTATGCAATAAATGGACCTACACCACTGCCACATCACCTCCATACTACCACATGGCATATGTACAACAACCATGTGGCACATTCTTCTTGGTCCACTTGGACCCCTAAAAGTTCCAAAAACACATGACATGTAGAAGCCCGTGGTGCTGCCACGTCAGCATGATGACATCACCATATGCCACATCATTCACCTAATGATTGTGCTATATGGTTCCACATGGTGATCTATGGGTGGTTCCATATGACACCTCTTGGGGGTGCCATGTGGCACTTTTCTATTTGCCCAAGTGGCAGTCAAAAGGTTCATTTTTGGGTGACACGTGGCATCCTATGGTGTTTCCATGTCAGTTGTATGGAAGCTACATCATCGACCCAATCAACTTCCACGTCAGCTGTTTGGATGCCACATTATTGACCCAGTCAACATGCCATGTCAACTATATGAATTTCACGTCATAGTCCCAGTCAACAGGCCACATCATCGTACGGTCAGTGCCACGTTAGCCTGTATGGATGCCACATCATCGACCAGTAAGTTTCCATGTTAGATGTATGGTTTGCACCATGTCAACATGTATGGATTCCATGTGGAATCATTTGTGTTGTCATGTCAGCATGTTGACATCAACATTGTATAGATTTTGCCAGTTTTTCTTGTTTGGTGAAAACTTCAGATGGTGATACATTTTGCATTGTGACTCCATTTGACTCTTCGTTTACGTCATTGGAAAGATTATGATGATATATTCAACATGGTGTTGGTTTTGTCGAATTCTGGTCACTTTTATTTTTGAGCTATTTTAGATCCCCATGGATCGATTACTCAAAATAGGATTCCCCTATCAACTAAATCAAAGATTTTATTTATCCTTTCAGTGATCAAGACGAATATATCCTCCTTTCCATGTTGTTTCTTTTCTAGTAGCTGGTCGTTTTCCTATATATGGATTCCTTTTCCCTTCTTGGGATGCAACTCTGGATGGAGTGTCCAACATGTGGCTTCTTGATGTCCACTCTTGTTGCAATGGGTGCAATGGTTCTTCTTGATCCATGTTTTCATTCCCTTCTTTTTCTTCCCATGTAGATAAGAGTAATCATGTTTTGGCTTCTTCCTAGTTGCCATAACCTTCCTATACAAGGTCATTCTTTTCCAAAACTTGGAAACAACATGGTTATCCATACCATAAAATGTACATGGTTTTCTATGCCATAAAATTTGCTAATCATTGTCAATTTCCTTATAATAAAAAAAAATGTTTGAATAATGCGACTTTTTATACCTTGCTAGGTTGTCTCTGGTGCAAGCCTGGTGAGGAGAACTTGCATTAGCTCTTTCTTCTAACTTCTCACCTCCCTTTGGAGATGACTCATAATCATGATCATCAGAATGGTATGATGTTCTCTCATCCTTCACTAATTCGTCACTTGAAGACTCTCTTTCTTCTGCTACTTTCAAGCACTCTCCAACTTCCTCTCTGACAAATTTTAGTCTTGCATATCGATGTAATTCCACAAATTTGATGGGATTCACAATTCCTTAGCCATTGGCTCCAAGGTATCTTCCTTCATACCCCATTTTCTTCATTAGATTCAAGCTAATGCATGTAGTGTGTTGTTCAAAAGCACCAAAGTCATCATCATAATGAGAAGAACATGAAATTGAATAAGCATTGTTTACCTTAGTTACCAATTTTGGATCAAGTGTGGGGGATGGATTTACTAATCCTTCATCACTTTGCAACTTTGTAAAATCCTCTTTCATTGCTTGTAATTGAAGTCACAATCTTTCTCTTCTTCTACATCTCACAACATATTCATCAACTCAACATTCTTTGCTTGAATGCTCTACTTGATTTCATGTATCTCATTGATCCATGCATACTTTGGTGTATTTTCCATCTTTCATTCAACACCTATAATCCTTTTTAATCATGCTCTGATACCACTTGATATGATATCAAGGTGACATTGATACCAATCTTTACTTGGTTCTAGGCCCCTTGATAAAGCCAGATTTAAGACCGTTTTAATTGAACTTGATTGCATTAAAGGTGAAATTGAAGTTGTTATGAAGACTTGAATCCAAATTCAATATAACTTGGTGAAATATGGTGTTTGTCTCATAATCCATTTCTAAATGCATTTAATAAAACATAACTGCGGAAATAAAGCATGCATAAGGAAACATGAGATGAAATAACAACACATGACAAGAGATCACCATTGTTAATGGAGTTCACCAGTATGGCTATGTCTCTAGATCTGTTGGAATGAAAATATCTTCATTACCCTTCCTTTGACAGGGCTTAAAACTTCTCACAAAAATGTGGCACAATTCTTCAAAAAACAAAAGGATGACATTCTCTCAAAAGGGGCTTGACTCTCTGAAAAGGGGATTACATACAAACCACAAGCATGAGTGCTTGTTTCTCTCCTCAAATATCTCTCCAAAAGAGCCTCTAAAGGGCTTCCAAAAATCCTCTCCTAACCTTCTCCCCCAAGGCTTCAATTAAAGGGGTTTAAATGATTTTTCCTAGCTCCATAATATAAAAAGACAAGATCCATGAATTTAGGATCTAGTACCTACTCAAGGAAAAAATAAGAAAGACCCTTAACATCCTCCTTGAGACTAGGAATCCACTTGTAATAAAGTGAGGAAAATTCCAAGCCAACTGATAAGACCCTTAACTTCCTCCTTAATACTAGGAAGCTAATTTCCCCTTAAAATTAGGAAACTAATTCGTGAGTTGTATTCTCACAACTAATTTCCCATTTTTCAGTTAAATTAATATTACGTGAGATTCCCAAACTCACTTTAAGAATTAATCATTTGTCTCAGATGCATGACTAATAATGAGTTTTCTCATACTCATTTTAAAGTATTAATCATCTTTATATTTTCAATAAATCATTTATGTGCAGTACTTATTCTTTGCCACCTTATTAATTAATTATCATTTTAATGATTTATCCCATGGTGTGCAAAGTAATACTTTTGTGTGTGGGGATCCTCCTGGATCAATCTATGATCCATATTAGATATAAAAAACTACCCAATCTAACTTCTCTATGTTCTTGAAAAACCATATTTACCTTTGTATAGTTTTTCACTAGGATGTTCTTGTCCCATTCCTCATTAGTAAGAAAACTTAAGCCATTGATTTGGGTAAAATATGCTATCATTACTTCCTAGATGATTAGACATCTAAACTATAATTGCAATGACCTAATTGCAAGAGAAAATCCCTACCAACTGAGCTATATCCCTCATACCTAAGACAAGAAGCATACATGAACAAATAGGATGAATATTTTTCTTCATATGATTTTTCCTAGCACAACTAGCTTATCCCTAGAGACCTCACTCATGAAGTGAATTCTTTCACCTATGATACTATCCAGTGAACTAATAGGAAAATAATCAATAGATTATTTTTTAGAAGCAATTCATCCTTTCATAATGCATCACACAAATTCCTATACATTGTACTATGCAACAGTATGCTCTTCAAATTTCCTTGTTCCCCATCCTTTTCTTTTTATTTCATCACTGATCCAATGATGAGAAAGTAGAAATAATTTTTTTATAAGAAAAGGTGTTGAAAGAGTCTCTTATCCCAATCTTAGGATACTCCAAGATCCATTTTCAAACCTTCTTTTATCCTATCATTAGGACATGGATAAATACATCCCATTGCACTAATAAGGGTTCATTTGTAGTGGGGGGTAAAATACTAAATATTTATTTTTATTTACACAAAACATTCTTATATTCTTATGACTAGATCTTATCTACCAGTCTATGCGGAAAATGAATTGATAAAATTTCATTTCACATTATTACTTTAGGGAATAGTGAGTAAATCCTATCATTTATTTCATTTTATGGAATTCCATGAAAATAATGAAAATTATTGAATGGTACGATCCCTCTATCACCCTACCTATAATGAAAAGGGTGATATTGTAGTTCTTGGTCTATGAAGATGTATTGTTAGGTGCTCCATTTTCCACATCTAGTATGAACTTCAATATCTGACAAAGAGATAGCCATCCATACACTAATAAGGTATGTATGGATTCTCAATAAGATAGGATACATGGTGGATAACTAATTTCCCCTCCAAACCACCTAGATTCACAAATGAATGTCACCTAAATTTCCCCTTGTATCCTCCTGATGTTAAGCTTAGTTCCAAATCTCAATTTAAACAAACAAGAGGAATACACCATGTTAATGTGCCTTGGATGATCCACATATCTAATTTAGGTTTTGATGAGCACATTTAACTATCCATGTGACTGGGAGGCTTCACAACCCAAGAACAACAACATAATTATTAGGAGCATGCTCTACCATTGAGATAATATCCCATTGTGCAAGCCTCCTGGGGATGGATGCTTGCCCCTACACCAACACCAATATATTGGAAAAAATATATATAAAATGAGATAATATCCCATTTTTCATTCCTCCCAAGGATGGAGGCCTCAATATATCCAAAATAGTAGAATTCAAAACCTACTTTGTTTTCCTTCCCATATCCCTACCTTAGTGGAAATATGGGGAGGAAAATGGGAGATGGGATCCTATAAACTTGTTATGACCTTGGATGACAATATCATGGTGTCAATTCATTATCGTGAATCAAAAAAATACTTCCACTTATGAGATTGGTGTTAGACAGTTAGCTTAGGTTGATGGACAGTTGGTTTTCATTGATATAAACCCTTGGAGATTGATATTGTAGATTGATGTCAACCCTTATAGATTGATGTCAACCATTGGAGAATTCCAGTAGTGAAGCCCGGTAGCACAAAAGTATGGGTAAGGGACTCAAGTTTATTTGAGGTATAAAAGAATGAATATTAGTGTATTTGTAGGCAAGAATGTTATAGATGGATAGTACATGTCATGCCATGTATGGTGATATGTGGAAAGTCACATAACTCCTCATGGTTAGAGAGTTATGGCCATGTGACATTAGAGAACACTCATTATTTATCTAGAATCCCCTAGAAGGTCAAAGATGCCAATTATTATAGAAGATCCTAGGAGAAGTGTACTAGTCAAATTGATGGTAACTAGGAGTTAATCATGGGTATAGTTGTTGCATTAAGAAAATAATTAAAAATAAATTAGTTGCAAAAAGAAGTTGTGAGTTTGGTAATTATGGTAAAGTAATTGCGATGAGAAGATTGAATAGTAAAAGTGGTTGACCAATAAATAAATTAAATAATAAAGTGGTTGCAACAAGAAAGTAGTTAAGGGCAAATAAGTTATGAATTGACTACTTATAGAAAAGTTAGTTGCAACAAGAAGTTGTGAGTAAAGATAAATCATTTAAACAATAAAGTAGTCAAAATGGTTGCAAAGAGAAATTATCTAAATAATAAAGTGGTTGCAACAAGAACTGGTGAGTTTACTATTTATGGATAAGTCAAATTGGTTTCAAAAGAAATTAATTCAAGAAGTGGTGATTTTACTATTTATGGATAGTCAAAGTGGTTACAAAAGAAAATAATTAAATAATAAAGTTACTTGAAACTAGAAGTGGGGAGATTACTATTTGTGGATAACGTGGTTGTAAGTGGACAAGTGGTTAGAAGTGGGTTGGCCCTAAAAAAAGGAAGTTGGGTTAAGTTGGTTAGAAGGAAACCCTTAGAGGAATATACTTAGAGAGTATAAATAAGAGAGAAAGGGTATCCCATTAGCACCTATTTAACATATTGAATATTTATCTTGTGAAAGGTTTATTGCAAGTACACATTGGTATATCTGAAGTTGCGCAAGTCTGAGAAAGAGAAAGTTTTTGTAGCTGCAAAAAATGGAAATTATTTAGCCACAGGTGATTTTGTAGCCGTAGGTTTCAGTAGCTGTAGAAAACAACAATTCTGTAGCCAGGGGTGTTTTTGTAGCACTAGCTGTAGAAAATGACAATTTTGTATCCATGGGTGTTTTTGTAGCCATAGGTTTTGGCAGCTATAGAAAATGAAAATTATGTAGCCATGGGTGTTTCTGTAGCCACAAGTTTTGGTAGCTGCATAAAACAACAATTCTATAGTAATGAGTGTTTTTGTAGCCGTAGGTTTCAATAGCTACAGAAAGAGTAGTTTTGGTAGCCACGGGTGATTTGGAAGATACAAGAAATTTGATAGAGGTAAGGTACAACAGATCTATCTACATGATTAAAAGGTATGGTATATTCTTATGTGTAGTGGGATGTTGGTGCTTGTGTGAGACATGGTTATGGGATATTGATTATTTGTCCTAGAAGGACTATTGGATGTATAATACTTGTTGTAGTGAATGGTTTTGAGGTAGATCTATTGAAGTATATTTCCAGTGCATGTCTGAGTCTTATTGCTATATCTTATGTTACATTCTGAGAGGCTTTTGTTAGTGGTCTTGATATATGATTGGTACAAACTTGAGGCTACATAATAGTGAGGTTTTGGAACATGATTTTGTGTGAGGGTTTATGGTATTTGGTTATGGATAGTGTGATGTATTTCTAGAGAATTTTTGATGGTTATATTGGTATATTTCTTTGGTATATGATTGAGATACATGCTGGGGAAGATAGTGGATGAGTGGCACATACATGAGGTGATGGTATGGTGATGTTGGCACATCTTGATGAGTCATAGTTTGATCTATAGTTGATGCATGATTGGTACATATTTGGTACATTGTTAGAGGCACTTGTTAGTGGTATTATTGGCACATGGTTTATGGATGATGTGGCATATATGACTTGGTATAATCTTAGAAGAACATATTGATTGTGATACATCTTGTTGATGTTTGTAAGTAGTTTTGGTAGATGCACATCTTGGTGATATTGTGCATATGGTTGAGATTTGTCTTGGTGATTGATCTTGGTGAATAGATATGATTTGGTTGAAGATATTGATGAGACAGGTTGATGTGACAGGTTGTTTTTACAAGTTGTGTTGTGCATAGTTCATGCACTTGTGTTGTTATATATTGTTGGTACAGGTTGTTACAGGTTGTTGGTACAGGTTGTTACAGGTTGTTTGGTGCAGGTTGATTGGTACAGGTTGTTACAGGCTGTTGGTATAGGTTGATAGTGACAGGTTGATAGTGGAAGTGTTTGATTTAGTGGTGGTGATTGGTTGTCTACATTTGGTATTTATATTTTAGGGTGGTTGGATGGGGCAAGGAAAGGGGGTTGTAGCCTCCTTTCGGTTGGAGCCTGAGAACTAGGTGGTTGTAGCCACCTTCCGGTTGTAACTAGAGAACATAGGAGTTGTATCATCCTTCTGGTTGTAGCTTGATAATTTGGGAGTTGGAGATACCCTTAGGTTGTAGATTGAGAAACTAGGGGGTTGGAGCCTCCTTCTAGTTGGATCTCGAAAATTGGAAGTTGGTGCTTCCTTGAATGTAATTCTTAAATACATATAAGAAAATCATTATATGGTTTTCTCCCACGTTGGGTTTCTGTTAGAAAAGTAGGTGTTCTCATTTAACCATAGACAATATAGAAATAATGTCACCCAACCATAGGTTGAAGCCACCCCTGAGCACCTTAACCTTGATAAAGATAATAATTCTGGAAGAAACCCTAGAACCAATAGCCAATCAATGTATCGTACCTCTCTCTAGAGTTGGCGCAAAAGGAAAAAATTCCAAACCATATCCAAGAGAAAGTCCAAAGACTAAAACTGATAATACTAGTTGCAGTAGTTGCAACTACAACTACTCTCCAAACTTATGCACTTACTAAATTTCTATAGTTGTGACTTGTGTGTGTCCAAATGAGCTATGACATCTTGTATTTATGCTGCTCTTCCTTATATTCCTGGGTCGACTTCTCTTTCTGGAGGATACAAACTCAATATTAATTATTTTCTTTAGTGGACTTGTCTTCTAGGGTTATGTCCAATGCTTTAGGGTTTCTTCTTGCTTCCCAAAATATTCTATTCTTATCAGGATTACACATGGAGGTTTAATATTTCCCATATATACCATAATACCAACACTCCCTCCTAGATATGGAGGTATTGAAAGAAATGGTCTTGATCACAAACATACCATTTGACCGGTAACATCATCATAGCCACATAGGATATCTCATGATTAAATCATGAGCACCATCATCACTATCAGTATCATCAGATAACATCAACTGCATCATCTCTCGAAGCCATACTTCATCTGAGTAATCAAGCATGATGTTGAATAAGTCACTCACTCCATAGAGTGATACAAGAACTATTATTCTAATCTAGACATATCTCCTAGAAGAATAATGGTTCCAACAGATGATGGAAACCACACCATGGGCTATAAAGACTATTCTTCTAATCCGAACATACGTCCAAGAATAATAACTATCCTGGACCATTTTTCGCCTGGAGAATATTTGTCCACCAACACACTGACTATCCATCTAGCTGGAAATCATTTCCAACACTACTGATAGTCTTCATGGAAATTAGAACAATGGCATTTAATAGAACACAACTATGTCTATCCATAGTAGTACACAGATACTATCCAGTGGTACAAAACCACACCAAGTAGCACACGACTATTTAACCATTGAAACATAGTCACAACCAGTGGAACACATCCACCATAGTGGCATACGACTACTGTCCAGAGACATACAATATCCACAGTAATAATATCATTTGACATCAACTTGCATAATAATATCATGATAAAAACTAAGTCATCTAGGTCATTCTTCCAATTACATCTATGTGATCGGGAAGATCATCCGCCCTCATGAGGTAAAACATCATCCATGGGCTATCTGGACTATTCTTCTTAAGCATAGAAGAATAAATTTCCCTGATTTCTAAGCATGGACCATTCACCTAACTGGGTCATTCCTCCAGCACTAATCATAGTGCAACCTGGAGAGAATGAGTCTCCCTTAGGGAATGCCTATCCCTGATTGTTGAATATGGAACATTCACCTATCTAGGCCATTCCTGCAGCACTAATAATACTAAAGCCTGGATAGAATGATTCTTCCCTAGGGAACGACTATCCAAACCATTTCCTAATGAAAATAACTATACTATACCAACCTCCAAAATAGACCATTCTTCGAAACTACTCACAAATATGAACTTCGAAAGAATGACTACCCAGCGACGCAAACCATTCTACTTGACCACTACTCAAAGTGACTTCCAATAAGAATGGAAATCCTATACCATTACCCCACATTGGATATAAGGGGAATATTTGTCTATGGTACATCAACAATCTATTGGACCATTTTCATTACGAAAATGATTGTCCGATCTGGACCATTTTCTAAATTGGAAAATGCACGTCCGTCAGAAATCTCAAACCAGTTTCTGAACTGGAAAGACACTACTCATCCTGGACCATTTTTCAAACTGAAAAATGATTTTCCATAAATCAATAGCATATCAGTGCTCCCTCCCAACCTAGTAGTAATCTCTTCCCTTTTCAATAAGGAATTCATTTCCACGAGCCCCAGCCTGTTTCTTGAGTATGCAAAATTTTCATCTTGGATAGAGGCTTTACCAAAATATCTACTATATTCTCATCTATGGAGATATATTGGAGAACCAATTCTCCTTTCTGGACTTCATCATAGAGAATATAATGCTTTATCTGAATGTACTTCAGTCTATCATGGAACACTGGTTTTTTCTGAAGGCTTCATATATCTCTAATCATTACAAAATATCATGGTCGAATTCAACGCTTATTTTTTCTGCTAGATCATGACATCATGGAAAGGCTCAAACTAAAATATATCCAAGTAATACTTCTTCTGTTATAATGAGATTTTTCCATGGATTAGCAATCCATCATCCCCTAGACTTCTGAGTAACTATTCTGACACACTATCTCTTTCATAGAAATATTTCACCATGGTTTTGTTGTATATGAGATACTCTGCATCAAGTTGTTTGAATCCATACAAGGTATTCTTATATATTCATACATGGGTCTCTTTTTGGTATAAGATTATTTCCCACTTGCTTTATTGGGAAGAAAAATATTTTTACATGTAAATTCCAATCCATGGATACTACAAGAGGTATATATGGTTTACTGGAACAAGTTATTGTCATAGTATTCTCCCTCCTTCTCGAAGAACCTATGAATGTTTCAATGCTTCCATTCATAAGTATTTTTCACATTTTCTTACATACATTTTTCTTTATCATAAATTCCATTTCCTCTCATTGATTTCTTCTTAGTGGGTTCAAACAAAGATGGTAGTCTTGTGATTCTTGTTATAATAACTGGTTGTTCTTTCTTTTCTTTCTTTCTTGGAATGTTCATGTTCTTCCTCATGTCTATATTTAGCTCTTGGGTCCATGGGTTCTTCTATATGCCATGAAGATTCCAACTTCTTCCTTTCATCATAGAATCATGGATGTATATGGACAACTAAGGATACTTTAAGGATTATTTTCAGAGAAGACTTCTTATAGAGTCAAACTGAACATGTGTTACTTATCATGGATGCTACTTTCAAATAGAGCATGGACAGATACTTCATAATCCTCAATGGATCATATCATTTAGGATTAGATCCCTTCTAATCCTTGCTTCATGCATGAATGCATGCTCTTCTTTTGGAATTTTGTAATTATCTCCCTCCATCTAAGAGAATCCACACTTATGTCTGCATCCTTATTGCCTTCTGCAAAGTGTCACGAGTTTTTTTCTAATTTCCTCTTGATTTTTGACTTCTCTTTGTTTTGACTTCTTCTGGGTTTCTTCAAGTTTGATTCTGATTTTGGCTTATCTAGAATTTTTTACTTATATAATAGCTTCCACATGAATTGTTACAAAGGGTTGTCAATGTACTTCATCTTTTCATGTGTATTACTTGACTTGTAGTCATCGTGATAGAAATCCTTATCTTGTTATTATTCCATAGGTATTGTTTCACTTGAACATCTTATCTTCTAAGAAATAGATATGAAAGATATGTATAGAAACTATGTAAGCATGGTATGTACAAGAACTTTGAAGAATATTGTTACCTTGACTTAGAAGAAGAAGTTTTCTTCATCCTGCTTAGCTTTCTTTTGAGCGTTCCTTTTCTTCAACAATTATTGTTTCATTTTTTCCCTTCCTTTTCTTTATCTCAGGACAATGGTTCTTGTAATGACCATATCTTCGATAGTTGAATCATTTTATTTTTGACATATCCTTTTCTTGATTTTTTTTCTTCCTTAAACCAAACTTCCTCTTGTTCCTGAAACTCTTGAATTTTGTTGTGATGGTTTGATCATCATATTTCTTTTGATATTTATATTTTGTGTTAATCCTTGATTCTTTTTTTGTAGAGAAATTCCAAATCTCTTAAAATGTGTGATACTCCTTTCTTGTGTTAATTCTTGTGGAAAATGCATCCCATGTCTTGGGAAGGCCATTGAGTACGATATTTACCATTTCCTTATATGAGATGATTTTTTCAATAGCTTGTAGTTGATATCTTAACTGAGAGATTCTAATAAGGTACGATGTTATGTTGTCATCATCATTCATTTTCATGTCACGGAGCTCATTCTTCATACTCATTACTTGTCCAATGTTTCTGACTGAGAAGAGGTTAGTTAGGGAATCATACATCTTCTTATATGAGTCAAGATGAGAGATGTATGGTATCAAGTGGTCTTTTACAGAGTCCACTATGATAATCATGGCATTGATGTCATTGTCCTTGAACTTCTCCATAATTGCAATGTTCTGAAGTTGCTTCTCTTTTCCTTCTTCAAACTATGGTTCCACAGTCTTTCCTTTCATGATATCCAACACTTTATTATTGGAAAAGATGAGGTCAATCCTTGTATTCCATGCTCTTAATTTAGAAGCCCCTTCTAACTTGTTTTCTGACTTCATAGAGTAAGTCATGACTGGTTTGACTTGGTCAACCATTGACTTTGAAAAAAAACTCATAATTGATGGCTTAGCTTGCTGAGAGTACCAGGAGGTGTGCTAGGTTAGGGTGCACTAGGATATCCATAAATTAGGTCAATATCTTCACTTAAGGTGCCTCAACAAGAGGGTTAGGGTTTCATTGTTGCAACAAAAAATTTAACTGCAACTGCAACTGTAACTAAGAAAATCCTCCCAATCTATCTTCTAGGGGATAGATTGTTTGAAGATAGTGTGGGCCTGTAACTTGTTAGAAAATTAGGTTTGATCGTTTAACCATAGACAATATAACAATATTTTACCCAACCATAGGCCGAAGCCACCCCTAAGCACCTTAACCTTGACAGAGAGAATAATTCTGAAAGAAAACCTAGAACTAATAGCCAATAAATGTAGCATACCTCTTTCCAGAGCTAGCGCACAAGGAAGAAAGTACAAACCATAAAAAAGAGAAATTCCAAAGCCTAAAACCGAAAATACTAGTTGCAGTAGATGCAGCTGCAACTACTCTCCAAACTTGCACACTTACTAAGTTTCTGCAGTTGCAAGTTGTCTGTGTCTGAATGAGCTCTGGAATCATGTATTTATAATGCTCTTCCTTAGTTTTCTAGGCCGACTTCTTTTTTTGGAGGATAAAAACTCAATATTAATTATTTTCTTTAGTCGACTTGTCTTCTAGGGTTATGGCCAATGCTTTAGGGTTTCTTATTGCTTCCTAGAATATTCTATTCTTGTCAAGGTTATATGTGGAGGTTTAATACCTCCCGCAACTACCATAATATCAACAATTTCCACGTAAAATACTGGTGTACTATGCATTTTTTGGATGTGTCTATTATTGTTTATTATGAATTGATAGATGGTAATGTTATATGATGCAATAACATATTAATGATGAACTGATGAACATTGTTGAATAAGTTAAAGGAATATACATTGTTGTTAAAAGGATTAATAAGCATAATAAATTGCTCATTTATGATTCACCCCCCTCTCGGTAATCCAACAATTGGTATCAGAAACAGTTCCTTCAAGAGACAGTTTAACCACTGAAAGGAGATCATGGAATATACTAAGAATGGTGTACCATTGTTTAATGGTTAGAATGGTCTAAAGTATGAGATGTGGAGCATAAGGACGAGAAATGTTTTAGAGGCATAGGGATATCATATTTCATATTCGGTTGTGACAGGATACAATGCTACAAAGAAATAAAATACTGCAACCAAGAAGGAATTGAAGAAGAATAACAAAATAACAATGGATTTCATCTGGGAAGGATTCCTTGATCCGATAAGAGAAAAGGTTGGTAAATGTTCATTGGCTAAAGAACTTTGGAATAAGCTACATAATATCTATTCTTCACCCATCATAGAGTTAGAGAATTTCAAAGAATATGTAGGTACATATCAAGAGGAAATATGTGCATCATGTCATATAGATTCAGAAGAAGAAGAGTATAAAATTGACATAAGTATGTTTTTTTGTTTTAATTGTGAAAAGGGACATCTTGAATTTGAATTCCCACATTTTAAAATTGAAAGTGATGAGATAGAAAATCAAAATGAAATATAAGATAATTCAAAGACTAAAAGGGAAAATAATCATGAAGTGGAATATAGTCAACGAGAAAGAGAACTTGAAGAATAGCTTGTCACCTTGAATATCCAACTTGAAGAAGCAAGAAGAGAAAAAGAAGTGATGAAGATTCATATGAAGAAGAAAGAAGAGGATTGTGATAATATTGTTGAGATTAAAAGTTTTCAAGATTAGTAAAAATGTTGAAGAAGCATTCACATCATCAACAAGGAAACTTGAAGAGAAATGTCACAGGTTACCAGAAAATAATTAGAATGAAGAGAAACCCAAGAGTTATGCAGAATTCATTAAAGTTTATATGAAGAAGGAAGAGTGCAAGCCACAAATAAACCTCAATCATGATCATGATTAGTCAAAGCATGAATTCAGAAGGAATACACCACAAAGAATATTGTTCACTCCCAGGTATGTAAATTTCTTTTATGATCATTATTTTTATTATACTAGCTTTGGACATAAGGTTGCATATTGCATGTCTTATGAAAGAAATGTTTATGAGGCCCCATAGAATATTGAATGCTATGAATTCCACAACTATGGTCATATAGCCCACAATTGTCGAAGTGCATCAATGTCATCCATGAAGAAAGAAACAAATATTAGATACACCGATATTTGGAAAAGAAAAGAACAAGAATATAAGAAAGTGAATATAGAACAGGTCCCAGAAATCGCAAGACATACAATAGCTCAAAAAAATGAAGTGAAAGAATAACATACTCTAGAAATTACAAGACTTGTCATAGTTTGAGAAAGATAAGGAAAACAAGAAAAAGAAGAACCAGTTTCAAGAACAATACTATCAGAATCTGAAGCAGAGAAATATCATAATAAAGAGTAGGTAAAGAAAGAGTAGGTCCCAGAGATCACAGGATTTGCAGTAGTATGAGAAAGAAAAGAAGATCAAATTTGAGAGATTGTACTTTCAAGAATTGTAGTGAAAGATGAATCTATAGATACAAATAAATAAATCATAGTTCATAGAGATGTTGAGTCTACCAATGAGGATGATAACTACATCGAAAATGTATTTTTCTTAGCCATCCATCTTGAAGACTCCCAGGTAATATGAATATTAGATAGGTGGAGTCTATGCAATAGTTGTGATATTTTAGAGAACCATATTTTGAGAATCTTACAAAGTTTGAGTAAACGGATTCAGAGCATTCAGTTAGCAAAAGTACAGTATGATAGATTGATTAGTTGACAAAATTACACCAGAATAAGTCTATGCTTTTATTCATACAAAGATATCTTCAACATAGGTTGTTCCAGGCATGCATATTTTCGGATTACAAATAGAGAATATCAATGGACATATTTGATATTTGATGATCAGTTGCAGCAGTGAAGACTTCATGATAGTACAATGACAAATGGGTCAACATTGTGGACAATTGAGTAGTAGAGTCTTGTATAGTATGTACACAGATATATTAGTAAGAACACTTAGAAGGTTTGGACAAATATATGAAAATGGATGAGAGCATGGATTCAGAGATTGATTCAGAGATTGGTTTAGAGAGTGGTTCAGAGATAAAGGAACGTTATCATTATGGATGATAATGACACATGAATATATGAATTCTTATTCTTGAATTCTTTTCATATATGTTAGTTGATTACACAAGGAAACACGAATGGACAAAAACTCCAAAAGGAAGAAAATATAGGAAGCCATGAATGTCATCTACACGACATCTTGCAGAAATTTCAAAGGGGGGTAGATTCTTCAAATGCATGGGGGGAGAATTAGATGTTTGGAGAGATAACTGAGGCATGATTCTAGGAGGAGCAATGGTAATAGAGGAAGCATGAGAGATATGCGTTTAGCGTTGCATCAGAGTGATACCCTTTTGTCAAAGGGGAATATATTATTCAGATGAAGGGAGAGAGAGTAATCAAAGGTGTAGAAACACATAGAAAGATCAAAGGCATTTAGACAGGGGGTGTAGTCCCAAAGGGAGATACCATTTTCCATTAATGTCAAAGGGGAAGAGATGGAAACATTGATGAGGAGTATGAGCATGAATTTTATCATGACTAAGTGTTTCCATCAATGTTGGTGTTGTCATCAATGCCAAAGGGGGAGATTGTCAGATAGTTGGCTTAGGTTAATAAACAATTGGCTTGGATTGTTGGTTGTCATTGATGTCAATCCTTGGAGAGTGATCTTGTATATTTATGTAAACCCTTAGAGATTTATGTCAACCCTTGGATAAGTCCAACAGTGAAGTATGGTATCACAAAGGTATGAATAAGGAACTCAAGTTTATTCGAGGTATAAATCCATGAATATCAGTGTATTTGTAGGTAATACTATTCTAGATGGATAGTACATGTCATGTCATTTCCAGTGATATGTGGAATGTCGCATAAATCCTCACGGTTAGAGAGTTATGGACATTTGAAGTTGGAGAACCCCCATGAGTTATATAGAAGCCCCTAGAAGGTCAAAGAAGTCCGTTATTCTAGAAGCTCCTAGAAGAAGTGTACTAGTAAAATTGATCGTAACTAGGTTTTAATCATGGGTATAGTTGTTGAATTAATAAAATAATTAAAAATAAATTAGTTTCAAAAAGAAGTTGTGAGTTTGGTAATTATGGTAAAGTAGTTGTGATTAGAAGATTGAATAGTAAAAGTGGTTGACCAAAAAATAAATTAAATAATAAATTGCTTGCAATAAGAAGATAGTTAAGGGAAAAGAAGTTATGAATTGACTAATTATAGAAAAGTTAGTTTCAACAAGAAGTTGAGAGTAAAGACAGATTATTTAAACAATAAAGTAGTCAAAGTGGTTGCAAAGAGAAATTATTTAAATAATAAAGTGGTTGCAAAAGAAATTAATTCAAGAAGTGGTGAGTTTACTATTTATGGATAAGTCAAAGTGGTTGCAAAAGAAATTAATTAAATAATAAAGTTAGTTGCAACTAGAAGTGGAGAGATTACTATTTGTGGATAACGTGGTTGTAAGTGGACAGTTAGAAGTGGGTTATCCCTAAGAGAAGGAATTTGGGTTAAGTTGGTTAGAAGGTAACCCCTAGAGGAAGCTACTTAGAGAGTATAAATAAGAGAGCAAGGGTCTCCCATTAGCACCTATTGAACATATTGAATATCTATCTTGTGAAAGGTTAATTGCAAGTACTCATATATATATATATATATATATATATCTTAAGTTATGCAAGTCTGAGAAAGAGAAAGTTTCAGTACTTGCAGAAAACAAATTTTGTTTGTAGTCGTGGGTGTTTCTTTAGCCGCAGGTGTCGGTAGCTACAAAAAACAAAAATTTTGTAGCCGTAAGAATTTTTGTAGACACAAGCTTCGATAGCTACAGAAAACGAAAATTATGTAGTCATGGGTGTTTCTATAGCTGTAGGTTTCAGTAGCTGCAGAAAATGACAATTCTGTCACCGCGAGTGTTTTTGTAGCCGCGGGTTTTGGTAGATGTAGAAAACGACAATTCTGTAGCCGCAGGTTTTGGTAGCTACAAAAAGAGAAGTTTCAGTAGTTGTGGGTGATTTGAGAGCTACAAGAAAGTTGACAGAGGTCATGTACAACAAATATATCTACATGATCAAAAGGTATGTTATATGTTTATATGTAGTTGGATGTTGGTGCTTGTGTGAGACATGGTTATGGGAGATTGATGTTTTTTCCTAAAGGGACTATTGGATGTATAATACTTGTTGTAGTGAATGGTTTTGAGGAAAATCTATTGAAGTATATTGTTGGTTCATGTCTAATTCTTATTGGTATATCTTATGGTACATTGTGAAAGACATTTGTTAGTGGTATTGATATATGATTGGTACACACTTGAGGATACATAACAGTGAGGTTTTGGCACATGATTTGATGTGAGGGTTTATGGTATTTGGTTATGAATTGAGATACATCACACCATACACATATACCAAAGACATCACACTATCCACATATACCATAGTGTGATGTCTTTGGTATATTTGGTTATGGATTGAGATACATCACAATATAACTATTTGGTTTATGGTCTTTGGTATATGATTGAGATACATGTTGAGACAAATAGTTGATGAGTGGCACATACATAAGGTGTATGGTATGGTGATGTCGATACATATTGATGATTCATAGTTTTATCTATAGTTGATGTGTGATTGGTACATATTTGGTACATTATTAGAGGAACTTTCTAGTAATATTGTTGGCACATGGTTTATGGACGATGTGGCATATATGACTTGGTATACTTTTAGAAGCACATGTTGATTGTGATACACCTTGTTGATGTTTGTAAGTAGTCTTGGTTGATGAACTTCTTGGTGATATTGTGCATATGGTTGAGAGTTGTCTCGGTGATTGATATTGGTGAATAGATATGATTTGGTTGATGAGATTGATGAGATATGTTGATGTGACATGTTGTTGTGATAGGTTATGATGTGCATAGTTGATGCACTTGTGTTGGTACATATTGTTGGTATAGGTTGTTACAACTTGTTACAGTTTGTTGTTATAGGTTCTTACAAGTTGTTTGGTGCAAGTTGATTGGTACAGGTTGTTACAAGTTGTCTGGTGTAGGTTGATAGTGGAAGTGTTTGATTCAGTGACAGTGATAGGTTTTCTACATTTGGCATTTATATTTCAGGGTGGTTAGATGGGGAAAGGAAAGGGGGTTGTATCCTCCTTATAGTTGGAGCTAGAGAATCAAGAAGTTGGAGCTTCCTTCAAGTTGGTTCCTGAGAACTAGGTGGTTGTATCCACCTTTCTGTTGTAGTTGGAGAACATAGGGGGTTGTACCCTCCTTCTGGTTGTAGCTAGAGAATTGGGGAGTTGGAGCTTCCCTCGTGTTCTAAGATGAGAAACTAGGGGGTTGAAGCCTCCTTCCAGTTGGATATTGAGAATTGGAAGTTGGTGCTTCCTTAAATGTAATTCTTAAAGACATATAAGAAAATCATTTTGTGGTTTTATCCTGCATTTGGTTTCCATGTAAAATATTGTTATACTGTGCATTGTGTGGATGCGTCTATTATTGTTTATTATGCAATGATGGATGTTAATGTTATATGATGCAATAACATATTAATGATGAACTGATTAACATTATTGAATAAGTTAAAGGAATATACATTTTGGTTAAAAGGATTAATAAGTGGTATACATTTCTCATTATTAATTCACCCCCCCTCTCAGTAATCCAACACTTGGCTCAAATGTGATTTATTTTGGATGTAGTACCAAATGACCCAAGATTCCCAAAATACATTAAATCTTTGTGAAAAGAGGTGATCTAGTCACACCTTCTAGTATGGATATCTTGTTATTACTTCACTCCAACCACTAGCCCAAATTTCAGCATCCCCCTCCTTGTATTTAAGGTAATGACTTGGGGCATGGCCAAATCCTATGGTGTGATGGGTAATGTGTAAAAGGCCTAAGAAATTATTCATTATCATATGGCTAATCGACACTGACTAGTGATTCCATCTTCATCATGTGAGTTGCAACATGCAATCTGAATTGAGGTTAGGTTTTTAAGGTTAGCTTAACCTCACGGGGTTGTGAAACTTTGTCTTAGACATTGTAGCATATGTTTCCTAAGGCATAAGGGGCATGATGACTTAACATCATCCTCACCTTCCTCTAGCTTATTGTTTTCAATTTTATTAGGTTTCCAAACTCAATGCTTGTAACTAAATGTGAAGGTTTCATTCATTGTGGGACCAAACCCAACACCTTACATCATGAGATGATGAAAATAATGCACCACCTATGTTTGTGTTCCTAAAGTAATTCCTCTATTTATTGAGGATTCATGGAATTTCAAGCCCTAGTAAGATTATTTTCTTTGAATTGACTTGAACCACATGTTCCTTTTCTTGTGTGAAACCCCATCAATTCCTTTCAATTTAATTATTGAAACCATACTCCCCAA
>JZKD02S1815157.1:292037-306980 GCA_000966675.3 Picea glauca
GTGGGGCTAGGGTAGAAAGAGATGGTCGATTGAAGAAGTCCTTACTTGTGGGTGGGAGAATGTTTGAAAAGGTGCAGTTAAGGAAACCAGTCATCAGAGGAGACTCAGTTGATGATTAGATGGATTTGTTCCAGGGATTTCACAGCTTTAGGTAGGTTATGTGCCTCGTTGTTCTAAGAACAATGAGTATGTAAGAAGCGTAAGCTAGTGAATTGGTGTTTTAGGGTATTTATTCATGAGCTGAGGCTATTGGGTGGATGGTTTGTTGAGGTTGAGAGACCCTGAAGCTCCTTTATAACTATTTTGGAGTCCCCTATCACCGTTAGAGTTTGGATACTTTACTCATGATCTATTTTTATCCCCATCTACACTAATAGGGTCTCTTATCTATTGTTGGTTGTTTTCCCCAAACCCCAAGAAAAATCAGCTACTTTTTGTCCATCGGAATCATAGATGACTCCCCCCGCACCTGCCACCCCTGGGTTACCTATTGTTGCTCCATAAAAGAAAATAAGGGAGGTATGTTGTTTCCTTTTCCAGTGGGAGAAGTTGTTATTGTTGAGACACAGTTGTCATTCTTTACTTTTGGGTTTCTTCATGGGGGGAATAGGGGGTGTGATTGGGGGTCCCCGAATGTAATTAACCCACTCTTCTTCACTTTGTTCCAAGATACCTGGAAGATTGAATCCAATTTCTTTGGTATTGAAAACTTCTGCTACTAATATACAAATTTTAGCGAAGATGATTTTCACTGGGGGAAGCTTCGCGTCAAAAATGGCTTGATTGCGAGCTAACCAAAGTTCCCAGCAGACGAATTTGGGGATTTGTCTCCAGAGAAGAGTAAACTATTTTTTATTTATGAAGCTTCCAACATATATTTGTTTCCAGGAAATAAAAAGGTCATTCCATTTCTTATAGAGAGGTGGGGGATTGGGGAGGGGGAGGTAGATGAGTTTCCATATTTCGATGGAGAAATTGCATTCAATAAAAAATTGAATGATAGTTTTAGAAGCTGGGAAACAAAAGGGGTAGCGAGAGGGACCTTGAATTCCACATTTAAGTAGATTTTCAGCTATTATAATTTTTCCATGGACCAGAATCCAACATAATATATTAACTTTGGGCAATGACTACCCAGACCAAGTCTCTTTTTAGATCTTGGAAGAAGGGGGACCTTGAATTTCATAGAGCAGATAAGTGTATCCATCTTTGACAGAAAAAAATTTCTACATCAGCTTCGTGAGTCTGATATAGATAGATTAGAGGGAGTTCATATAGATAGATTATTGAAGAGGGTGGGAAGGAGGGAGTTGTGATGATCAGGGGGTTGGTCAACTTTCAATTGATCCATTCCCCAATGGAATTCCAAAGGCAGAAATCCCTAAGGATGGAGAAATTGTTTGAGCAGCACCAGTCTTTAAGAGGTTTTAGGGTTGCTATATTGTTCAGGGGTTCACGATTTAGGATGTGGTCTGTCCAAACATTAATTATTTCTCCATTCCCCATGGCCTAAGAGAGTTTGGATTTGATAAGGGGACCGATATTTTTAAGGAGGTGCTAGATCGAAGAGCCAGGGAGGGATGGGATGGATCCATCAAAACAATGAGGCCTCGAAGAATGGAAGTATTTATTTAGAAGAGCTAATTTCCACCAATCTGGGTTACCTAAGATTAAACGCTAAGCTAGATTAGCTCCCAGTGAGATGTTCATTATTGTTAGGTCCCTGATGGACAATCCTCCTTTACTGAGGGGTTGGAATACTTGTTTCTAGTTTATAAGGTGGAACTTTTTTGTATTCGTTTTCCTGCCAGCCCAGAGGAAACTTCTTAGAGATCTGGAGATTTTATCCCGGACACCTTTGGGAGCTAGTAGGCCTTAAAATTGAAAAATTGAAAGGGAAGAGAGAACGGATTTGATAAGAACATTTTTCCCTGCATGATTGAGCCAATGACCTCCCCAGTTTTGAATTCTTGCTGATATTTTCCCAATGATTTATTGTCAAGCTATAGATCCATAAGAGCGAAGAAATATTGGCATTCCATGTAGTGATTTGTTCTTTTATGTGCCCTGGAACATGCCATCCATATATCCTGCATTTGGATATATTTATTTTACCTCCTAAGACTACAAGGAAGGAGTTGATAACTTTCTAAAAAATTCTTGGCAATGTGAATTGAAGTTGATCCCAATAGAAGGGCATCGTCTGCGAATTGAGAGTGGTTTATTTCTTTGACCCCTCTCGCTATGAGTAAGCTAGGGAAATTTCCCTTTCTCCGTTCTTCCAATTTGCAACTAAGAGAGTCTTCTTGGTGAAGGCATCTATTGGCCTTGAAACAATTCGAGACACACCCATTGAGGAGAGGTGAGATCCAAGGCACATTGATGCAAGCTCCAATCCAATTAATGAAATCTTCAGAGAAACGATATGCTTTGAGGACTGAAAAAAGGAAATTGTGCTTGACCCAATCAAATGTGTTTTCCATGTTGAGTTTAACAACCATACCTGGAGCTTTAGATTTCTTACTAGAGTGGATGGATTCCTGAACTAGCATGATGTTGTCTGTTATATGCTTGTCCTTTCAAAAAGCACTATAATTTTCTGAAATTCCCTTTGTAAGTAGGGGATTGAGTCGGGTTACAATGATCTTGGTGAGAATTTTGTATGAAGAGTTACAGAGGGAGATAGGGAAGAAGCAAGAGAAATTGGAAGGATTGGACTCTTTGGGGATAAGGGCTAGAAAGGTGGAATTAGTTTCTCCTCCTATTTTATGTTTATGTAAGGTATAGTTTAGCATTTTCTTCAGATCTCATTTGATGATATCCCAAAAGGAATGGTAGAATATGATTGGAAAGCCATCAGGTCCAGGACCTTTATCAGGGTCCAAGCTTCAGACTTCTTTGATTATTTCTTCTTCTGTTATGTCCTTGACTATGATTTTTTCCATGCTCTGAAACTATACTTGGGATGTTGGAAAGCATGTCAATAACATCTTCATTTGTTTCTTCCTCAATTGGTTGTTGATATAGATTATCAAAATGGTGAAAAGAATCTTCTTTAACTTGATCAAATGAGTCAAGTTGTTGCCTTGTACTTGAGGTAATGGAGGTAACTGTATTTTTTTTCCTTCAAGATTGATCTTGCTTTTGGAAGAAAGAGGTTTTTGAATCCCCCACTTTTCTCCAGAGGCTTCTGGATTTCAACTGTCAATGTTCTTCTTCTCTGCGCAAGGTGTGTTGAAGTTGTTGTTGTGCATCTTTTTCTTGGTTCAAGAATGTTTTTGTAACTATTTCTATTTTGATATGTTGCTGAATTCTCCTGAGTTGCTCTATTTTTTCCTGCTTTTCTTGTTGGCAGGGATGATTTTAAGGATGGAAATTTATTTTAAAATGTAGAAACCTTGGCGAATCTTACTAATCCTTCATATGTCAACTATAAATGTTTGGCGATATTTTTGTAAAAATATTCAAATTTCTATTTATTTTATATAGTTTTTATAAAATTTTGGCGATTTTTAAGGTAAAATAATTTTATCCTATAGAATTTGGGCGAATCATTTTTTAAATAGAAAATCTCATTTTTGGAAAAAAACATGGAAAATTAGCCCATGAGAAAAATTTAGCCCCTAAAATCATCCCTTACTGTTGGGGAAGAATGAACGAGTTTTTCACCCATTCTTTGAGAGAATATTTAACTTCTTTGAGCTTGATTTCCCAAACGAAATTTGGGGAACCAAAGAAGGGAGTGGTCCACGCATTTGTATATAAAGGAGAGATAGTTGGATTATCCAACCAAGTTTGATTGAAACGAAAAGGGAGGTGGGCAAAGTTTTGAGGAGAAAGGAAGGAGAGGGAGATAGGTTTATGATCTGAGACAACGAAAGGGAGGATTAGAGAGGAAATAAAAAATGGAGAGAGAATAAAGTTGCTACTGATGAGAAAATGATCAAGGTGGTTTGTTATATGGTTAAGGCCAGATTTTCTATTGTTCCAAGTATATTTTCCTTTTGAAGGTTTGATGTCTTGCATATCCCAATATGAGATGAGATCGATGAGATTTTCAGAGAAAGGGTCTCTGAATTTACTTCCCCCTTTTATTTCCACTGGATTGAGGTGGGTGTTGAAGTCACCCCTGATTATGCAAGAGGAAGGATCTATGGATTTTCTTATTTCTGAAAGGGAATTCTAGGTATCCATTTTGTCTTTTTAAGAGCTGGGCATGTAAACATTAACAACATAAATGATACTATTATTGTCCTTGTTTTTTAGAACTGTTAAGAACTAGCTTTGGGTTTCCAATATTACCTCATAAGTCCAGATTTCGTCATTCCAAAGAGTTGTGATGCCACTAAGGGCTCCATGAGAGATAATAACCACCCCGCCTGTAGTATTTTAAACTTTTTTGTTGCTTCTAGAAGAGATGAAGAGTCAATTTTGGTTTCCTGAAGGAGAATAGCTAAGGGGTTGACCATTTTGTTTAGGTATTTTAACACTTCGGCTTTAGATTTGTTGTCAAAGCCCCTGTAGTTCCAAGGGAGAAAGATCATTGCAGGTTGGTGGAGGAGTCTTAGCTACCATAGGCCGAGTGATCCATTCCTCTAGTTCCTACTTTTTGTGTTTATGTGTATATAGTGTTTTCTATAGTTTGTTTCTTTCCTTGTGCCTTTTCTTTTGAGGTTGCTTCCTCTCTAACTTCCTTGTTTCTTCGTCGCCTCGATTTTATTGGATTCTCTGGTGGGATTTATCCTTCTTCTTTTTCTTGAGTATGTTGAGCTTGCGAGTGGGGGTCTACATTTCCTTGTTGTGATGCTCCTTGTGATCCCTCCATGGATGGATCATCTTCATCTGACT
Organism: Picea glauca; assembly: GCA_000966675.3. NCBI lineage: Eukaryota > Viridiplantae > Streptophyta > Pinopsida > Pinales > Pinaceae > Picea > Picea glauca. Next base: position 296,886 of record JZKD02S1815157.1, read on the forward strand.
CATCAACAAAGATGACTGAGGATGAGGCAGAGGGAGGAGGAGGTTCCAAGACTATAACTGGGGGAGCGTTTTGTTTTGAAGAGGATTCTCCAAGGGGATCAAAGGGGTAAATTATTGTTGCAACTAATTTACCCATAATTAATTTATGTCCAAACCACTTTGACTACTCAACCTATTTATTACAACTACTTTACCCATAATTAATTTCTTGTTATAACCACTTTATTTTTTATTATTTCTTTTTGCAACCACTTTGACTAGGAATATTCTTGATGACTTTTTAGAATCTTTCTAGAATAATTGACTTTTTGTTGACCTTCTAGGGGATTCTAGAATACTCTTGAGGGTCCTCCAACTTCACAAGGCCATATCTCAATAAGCATGAAGAACCGCATGATGCACCACATATCACCGTAAATGGCATGACATATACTATCCATCTATAATAGTATTACCTACATGTTCAATGGTATTCATTCCTTTATACCTCAAACAAACTTGGCTCTCTTACCCATACCTTTGTACTACCAAAATTCACTACCGGACTTCTCCAAGGTTTGGCATAAATCTCTAAGAGTTGAAATCAATATACAAGATCACTCTCTAAGGGTTGACATAAATGAAAACCAACTATCCAAACCAATTGTCCATCAACCTAATCCAACTATCCAACAATATTTCTCTTTGGCATTGATGGCAATACTTAGTTATGGAAATACTCATGTTCCCTATGATCATTTCTCCTCATCAATGTTTCTATCTCTCCCTCTTTGACATCAATGGAAAAGGTTATATCTCTTTGGGGCTTCTCCCCTTGACTGAACTCTCCTTGGGGATGCACCCCCTATCTGCACTTTCCTTTGGGATGCTCCCCATGTCTAAATTCCTTTGATCTTTCTTTGTGTTTCTAAGCCTTTGATTACTCTTTCTCCATTCATATGAATAATATCTCCCCCTCTGAAAAAAGGTATCACTTGGATGAAATGTGAATGGTTGGTTGCCAATGCTCCCTCTATGATCATCTCTATCATCTCTCCTCTTGGAATCATACCTTTGTTCTTACCTCTTTGTCTAAAAACTTCTCTAAATGATATTTCTACATGTCTTCCTGCTTTTGTTTCTCTTCCTTTGACTTCTATGCAAGATTTCATGTAGAACAATTGTATGGCTTCATGTACCTACTTCCTTTTGGAGTTTTTTTCCATTGGTGCTTCCTTGCGTAATCAACTGACATATATAAAAAAAGCATTCAAGAATAAGAATTCAAATATTCTTGTATCATTATCATCCATTATGATAATATTCCTTTATTTCTGAACCACTCTATGAACCAATCTATGAATCCATCTCTATCCATGTTTTCCAAGACTCTACTACTCAACTATCCACAGTGTTGACCCATATGTCATTATACTATCATGAAGTCTTCACTACTACAACTAATCATCAAATGTCAAATATGTCCACTCATATTCTCCATCTCTAAACCAAACTCTATATATTTGTAACAACCTATGTTGTAATTTTTCAACTAATTAATCTTTCATAATGTACTTTTGTTCACCAACTGCTATGAGCCTATCTATTCAAACTTTGTCAGTTGCTCGAAGGATGGTTCTTGGATCTATCTTGGCTTCGTCATAGAATCCCCCTATCTCATATTCATATTACCTGGGAGTATCCAAGTCATATGGCTCATAAGAACACCTTCTCCAATGTGGAGTCATCTTCCTCTTTCTCTGTAGAGTCATCATCTCTCTGAACTTTGACTTTCCCTTTCTGTTTATGGATTGATTTCTATCTATAATTCCAGAAAGTACAATCTCTTGAACTTGTTCCTTATTTACCTTCTCTTCTTTTCTTTCTCGCACTACTGCAAATCCTGTGATCTCTGGAACCTGTTCTTTATTCACATCTCCTTATTTTATTTCATTTCTTCTCCAAACCTTTATGTATCTAACATATTCCTTTTTCTTTGTAGATTTGTCTTCATCTCATATTATTTCCAATATTGTGATCTCTGGAATTTGGTCCTTGTTCACCCGTTCTTCCTGTTTTCTTTTCCATACTTTCTTATATCTAATATCAGTGTTCTCTTTCATGGAACTATAGATCATGCTTCTACAATCATGAGATGTGTGTCCATAGTTATGAAATTTGTAACATTTAATACTATGTGGGTCCACATAAGCATTTCTTGCTTGAACATTTCTTTCATAAGCCCTCTAATCTGCAATCTTATGTCCAAATTTAGTACAATAAAAATAATGACCATAAAAGCAATTTACATACCTAGGAGTGAATGATTTTATTTGTGGTGTAGTTCTTCTGAATTCCATACTTGGTTGATCATGATCATGATTGAGTCTTCTTTGTGTCTTGAACATGGAGTATCTTCTTTTATAGTCTTCTTCTTGATTCTTTTTCACTTATAGAATGTTCTTCTTCAAGGGCTTGCATTATTCCTTCTTCATCAAACCTTTAATGACTTTTGCATAAGTATTCGGCTTCTCTTCATTCTTCCTTTCTGGAAACCTGAAGGGTTTCTCTTCAATTGATGATGTGAATGATTCTTTCTCTTCAACATTCGTGTTGAGCTTAATAAATTTTACTCTCAACATGACAAATTCTTCTTCAAGATTCTCCACCTCTTCTTATTTCTTCATTATCTGGTTCCTCATGACTTCTTCTATTCGCGTTGCTTATTCAAGTTGGATATATAATGTAATTATTTAATTTTCAAGTTTTCTTTCTTGTTGACTGAACTCTTCTTCAAGATGATTTAAATCATTAGTTCTTTCCTTGAGATGATCTATTAATATCTTCTTTCTATTTTCTGCTTCTTCCTTTTATGTTGTTATTTTGGCTTCTAAATACTACTTCTAATCCTCAAGAGTTTCTTCAGTCCTTCTGAATTATTCTATATGACATTTTAGCATCATGATCATCTACTCAACTTCTTTGGTGTTGGATTTATGTGATTCTTCCATCTTCTTTAGTTTTTACTGGAGTGACTTGTTTTCTTTTCTTTCAGTCCTTATATATTCAATTGCACTAATCAATTGTTCTTTGTAATCAACTTTTGTCTCTTCGTACTCTTCCTATTTTGAATCTGTTTCACATGATGATCATATTTATTCTTGTTCTATACCTACATATTCTTTAGCATTCTCTGATTTTTTGATGGGAGAAAAGTAAATATCATGTAGATTATCCCAAATTTCTTTAGCTAATGAACACTTTCCAACCTTTTCTCTTACTGAATCAGGTAATCCTTCCCAGACGAAATCCATTGCTATTTTTTTATTCTTCTTCAATTCCCTCTTGGTTGCTACTGTTCCAGAGTATGTACTTAAGGCTTAGAAGTACAGTGTCTAGGCATTCGAAAGTGAGTAAAGGGTAGAGAAAGAATAAACGTCAATCTTCGGCAAGGGAAACTAGGGATGATTTCTGTGTTGGCATTGTCTTGCTTCCAATTGTTCCTGGATGTTTATATCCTGTTCAATCGCTGCCCATAAATGTTCGAGTTCAACCCAGGTAGTGGTTGTTTTAAGAATAGTATCGAAAAGGTTTAAGGCAATATGTGTTTCATCTGATAATCTGGGTTCGGTATTAGGCTGTCTTGATATAGGGACAGTCATGGAGGAACAGTAAAATAAGAAAACCTCAGGGGGAATTTAAGTGTTGTCTCAATTCGGTCGTATAAAAGAGAGTTTACGGTTTCAAGAGTGAAAAGGGGTGCAAACCAAAGGCCCTTTCCCATGACTGAGTTATACTTTAATAAAAATGTATGAGGTGGGAGAAAACATTAAGTTGTCTATCGAGTAAGTCTCCTATCAAGGGAGAATCTCACGTATAAACAGAAGAAGAAAAATGTAAAGAAATAACCCGATGAAGCATAAAATATATATAGAATTCTAAAAGTGTTGACTGGTCTTATACCTACTGATAGTTGGTACAGAGGAAAAACAGTAAACAATATAGAAAACCAAAATTCATTCACTATAGTAGAGGTTATACTAAATTATAGCGAAGCATTCATTAGATATGGATATGAAATGAAACGAAATATGAGATACAAGAAAAAAAACTCATAAAACAGTCGTGACGGAATTGAGAATCTTCGGATTTGCTTTATATTAACTCTCAAATTGGAAAACCTCTATTACAATCGACACAAAAAGGTCCATCCCTTTTCCTTTCTTTCTATGATATATTTATACAGTTTTACAATAAGATGGAATCTCAATCATTGCAAAATTTCCAGTTATGATAAGGAGGAGAGAAAACATTCCATTTCTTTCTCTCTGTCTTTATTTGGTGCCAGAAGCTTGTCCCCACACATGCTCGGTACAAGTGACACACCTTTCCACCAGCCAAGATATCATCCTTGATGGTTCTGCTTGACAATTAGCTTCAAAAGAGTAACAATCTCGGGCTAATTGTGGCAACCTGTCTTCCATCTGTCTGTCTATGATGTCGAATGTGCACAATTGCACACTTGGTTTAATCATACATTTGTCTATTTGGACTATGTCTGCCATAGTCACTTGTGAGATCTCGGTCGAATCTCTTTCCTCTTTTTCATTTAAATCAAGTGAAATTTTTGCCATATTCATTTGAATCAATGCCTTGGCATTAACTCCGTTATCAATACCTAACAGATTACCATCTATAGAGATAAACGCCTCTTCTAAGGATTTCATTACCCTCTTGGCTTGCAGCTTACCTTCTGAGATATTGTGCTCCCATTCTTTTAATAGAATATTTCCTCTGGTCTTCTTCGAAATGGGAAACCTGGGAGTATTTCTTGATTCCCTGTTGTTTGTAGCTATCATAGCCTCTTGAAAGGTGACCCGTGCTGGTCCAAATTCTCTTTCTCTAACAGATAAATTTTCCAAAACTTGATTAACCAGTAAGCAGTTGTCCCGAATTACCTCTACCTTGGCGAGTAAATTTCCCTGGGCCACAGAAACTCTGCTCCGAATCTCCATCGCCTGGGACTGGAACAACCCGATATTTATAAATTTACTTTCGGTGATTTCCACTCTAGCCTATAGTTGTTTGATCAAGTCTTTTTGCTGACCTGCTTGTATCTGACCATTCCGAACCACCAGCTCTACTTTTTCGAGCTTAGTCTTGAACAACTCTATCTCACTTTTATCGGCCAACCTTTCTTTCTCTATCCCTACACTCACCTGGTCCTTGGCGGCCTCCGATGTTGTGGCTAGTCTGGCTTCTAGGGTTTTGATGCGGTGATTTTTTCGTTTTAGCTAGTTTTTCAAAACCCTGACTGAAAATTGATTTGCTGTGGCATATGACCCTAATGTCCCAGCTATTTCCATCGTGAACTGTTCACTCTTCTTGTCTTTCCCACCAGTCAATACTTCGTATTTCTTGGCTGTTGATTCCCCTTCTTGATAGAATTCTCTCTTTACCATTGCCTTTCTCTTCTTATCAAAGAAGAACTCATTTGGAGGGAGATCTTCCACCCTTATAGGCCTCAATTCTTCATTTAGGATCCACCATGTGTCAATATTTCCCTGAGTTGATTGCAAGGGAGTAATGGATGTGATACAATCTCCGATTTTCTTTACTGATTACCCCGGAGTAGTAACTGGAGTCTGCTTTTTCGGCGGGTCAGGAGTCTTTATCTCTGCTTTTAGACTCTTGTTTTTCTCTTCCCCGTCTTGGTGTTTTTCTTGACTGGGAGTCTCATCTTTGGAGCCTTTGGCATATTTTTGTTTCACCTCTGTTGTTCTCAGATTCTCACCCTGTAAGACTGCGGGAAGACAACTGCGTCGATGTTCTTGGAACTTCAAAACATCGGCCCTCTCTTCAGGTGCCAAGGTTTGTATCCAAACTAAAATCTCGGCATACGATCTTATGCCTTAGAAAATGTCATCCGAGGGCAAATTTTTGTGTTTGAATCTCTTGAGTCCACAACTGGCCAAATTATTACTCACGACCCTTTGCAGATCGTGGTTCTTGAATTCAATAAGGACCAATTTTAGGTCTTCCAGGACTGTTGCCTCAGCTTTAGCATGCCCGAAATCTAACAAAGAATATGAATCTAACTGAACAAGAAAAGGTGGCCATACCTTCTTTGAGTATCCCTTAATCTCTTTACTTATGCCACCAATTACTGTTTGTCTAGAAACCTCATGACAAGCCATCTTGTCGGGGATGAATAATGGCAATGCATGCGGGGGAACAGAAGCCCCGAAAACCATGAGATATGAGAATTCGACTTGTACATACCAGTCAGCTATACTGCTCAAATTCATCACTATACTGTCCGAGATCCTGGGTGGCGGGTGGCCGAAAATAGTGACATGCAGCGGTACCATCACCCAGTTGAAGATTTCATATACGAAATATGCCGCTTTGTTTTCCCACAATTTCGAATGATAGATGTGGATGGGCTCGGCCTCTGCTGGAGTCCAACTCCATCTCATTAAGTGAAATGGTGTTAGAAAGCACACAATGTCTATAATGTATGCAGACATAAAAAATGAAGAAATCTTTCCGCTCTCTTTCTGTGCCCGATACTCTGTAACCCGACTAGTCAAGCTATCAGACTGCATTTTCGCCCAGTCGAAGGAACAACCTTCAACGACTTGATGTATTAAAGGCACCCATTGAAGAAATAAATGTGAGGTGTCCTCTCTCCTGTATAATCTATAGGTCATCATAGCTATATACTTTAACTGTGGTTCCAAGGAAGTTATTGAATATATACCATTGTTGTCTTCCCTGAACCTCGCAGGGTGTGAAACCCAATCTCTGATTAAGCTGGACATAGTCTTGTCATACTGCACACATTCCTTCTGTTTGAACTTCTCCAAGAACTCAACATCATATGTAAGGTCAGACACGATAGGAAACTTGTACATAGCCTGCAGTTGTTCAGGTCTGAAAGTCCCAATGGTGACCTTCTGCTCATTGATGATGGTTCTGGTTGGTATGTCTACATGGTCTAATTCCCATTGGACCATATCATAGTAAGGGAGCAGTCGTGGCATGGCCGCTACTTTATGCATTCCCTATTGAATGACGATCTTATATTTAGTGGTTATGTCATCTTTTTCACTGTCACTAGAATCATTAGAATAATTCACTAATTCATCCTGTAGAACATCAGAAACAAATGACCAGTTCAGGACAGAGTCGACACTTCGAGGTGAAGTATCAACAACATTGTCTGAACCTTGTCCTGAAACCTCAACATTGGCTTTTGACGCTTTTCGCGGGGCCATGACGAGAGATCCCGCTTTAGCTCTTCTGCGATAAAAATATGTATACATAAAGAAATTAGCTCATTGAGAAAGTGTGCCCTGCGTAATACATTAATGACTTTGTTATAACGAATAACGACTCTATAGATTCAAAAACTTAGTACCTTTTAAGAACGGGTCGGTCAAATCACCCTTAAAAATAAATTTAGTAATAAAAACCCAATCTTTATTTGTCGATTCACCTTGTTTCTAATTAATGCCATAAATTTTGGCGGTTCGAAATGTCAGTTGGCATAAGGAAGAATTAGGACTATCTTGTAAACTGTGCATGCATCAAATCATGGGAGATACTGGTTTAACTCAATTAATCTGGTTTTACCAAAGTTAATTAGTCTTTCGATACTGGTTGTATCAAAAAAAAATTCTTTAACCCTTTGAACCTTTAACACCCGAATTACGATGATTGACTTTGGTTAATCAAAACGTAATTGCGATTAGGCGCTTAATTAATTACGTAATTATTTATATCGCCATATCACGATTGGGAGCTTCGAAGTCATAGCTTCTGGGAAGTTTTCATGATGAATTGTGAAACCGCGATGATATGTTTTAATTAAAAGGGAGGATAAAATCGGATTAAGTGTTTAATTAATTATGTTCATATCTTTATCGCGACTTCACGACTCGGGGCTTTGACAGTGTAGATTTTTTAAAAGAGAATGTGTCGAGTTGCGAATTTCCGACAAAACTTAACCATGGCTAATCTTTTACCTTTAACCTTGACATGGGTTACTAAAACAAGAAATTCATGGTTTTGGCTATCGGAGTTACGACAATAAGACTTTTGAATTTAGTAAACACCGAGACGCGAAAACCCAATGATGTTTAACCGTGATTTAGGAAATTTTTACTATCGTTACTGCCCTGGGTAAAATTTTAAAACGATTTCTCCGTTTCGTTGCTCGGGACTTGTGAACTACGTGATCTATAGAATCCGACATACAAAATCCCGAGGTAGAACAAAGGGGGAAAAATATTTTGATGAAAAGTAGAACTCACCTCAAGAGTACAATAACTATCGCTTCTCGCGTGATAAGACTTCATAAATTTTTAAATCACAGATGGAAAATATGAAAACCATCTTTCGATTTCGATCATTAAGACATGAAATTTGAGACGGGCTAGAAAAAACAAAGGCTGCTCCAACATAGGCTCCAACTAGGGATCCCATTTTCTTGTAAGATGGGAAGAATAGTAGACCACGTGCCGATATTGGGTAAATGGAGTCAAATAGCTTCAATTAGGCGAAAAGGTTCCTGAGAACGGGGTATTGAAGGGGAAAGAGACTTCATTCTTTACCTTGAAAAGCTTTTCAAACTCAGATACTTTTTTAAACTTAGCCGTAGTCCCTTTCACGACTTTCCCTTTCCCGTTACTAAATTCAGGTCTGCCTTAAGACAATCAAAACATTTCTAGGAGACCTAATAGATCTTGTGGCTATCAACTTGCATCAAAAGAAGAAGATTATGTGTTTTTAATCCAGAAGCCCTGTCTGAACATGGGATGTAGATCATATTTTTAGAAAGAATTGGTTACCAGAGTAGAGTGATATTCATGTATAACATCCTTACAAATATATCATACATTGCTTCACTGCCAGCGAGCCTGTTCAGTACCCCGGTGAAGTTATCTGGCCCCTTTTACTGAATTTCCTTTCACCACTTCAGAATATATTTGTGCATTTAAATGCTGATACAAGGGCAATCATTTCTAAATTTCCTTTCATCATCTCTTGGACTAGATGGGGGCAATCATTTCTAAATTTCCTTTCACCACCTGTCTTATAATTTGCTTTTTTTAGAGCGAAAAGATGGGGGCAATCAGTTTGTATCAGGGTTGATATATGTGTAATATTTTTCATTATAGGTTTGTTAACTTACTTTGATTACTCAGTACCAACCTTCCCTTAACCTTCACAACACCTTCGTTCTCAGGGAAAAAGGGAAAATAACTTTCTTAGGGCATTCTATTTGAGCAAGCCTCAATCCTCCGAAATTGTTGAAAAACCTAGGAAAGTTAGGATCACTTTAAGCGTCCCTTCATTTAGTAGGAGACCGAGGAGTTGTAAAGACCTGCTTTCTTTCCACAATCTTCTTTGAAGTTCATGAGGTTGAAATGAAATCTCTTATCCCTTCGTATGCGAAACGGAAAGATGTTGACTTTTTTAAAGGGTAAACCTAAAGATAGAAAAGGGTGACAGGTAGTGACTTACGGACTGAAAAAAAAAAAGTCAAAAATTTGAAACTGACTCTTGTAAATCTTTTTCAGGGGCACTTTACTTTGACTGAATGCTTTAATTTGAGTGAATCATTTAATTTGTTTTATTTTTTTGTAAACAATTAAACAAGGAAACAACTTTGTTATTTATTAGTTCGGACGATGTTGCTGTGTGAATGAGGTTACCTCGGTTTTCTTTAATAGTCCTTTAGAACATGTATTTTAGGAAATCTCATCTTTACCTTATCATTTCATTTTATTTGCACAATATCAAAAATCTTGGGTATCACCTGTTTAATCCGATTTGTTTCTGACACCAACTTTCAGTTTACTTCTCTTGCTTGTTTTGTGTGCAGCTAGAATCCTGTAAGAGACAAATGCGAAGGTTATCGGGGCTATCCGAAAGGTATAAAAAATTCACGAAAGAAGATCAACATAACAAAACAAGATGGAAAATATATATACACAAGTAAAAATTCTATATATGAATATCTAAATCTAAAATTAAATGAAAATATAAAGGATTATATATATATATATATATATATATATATATATATATATATATATATATATATAT
>JZKD02S1815157.1:307173-340146 GCA_000966675.3 Picea glauca
TAGGCGATTGTTTATGTCATATAATGCTTCAGATAACGCTCATTGACCGGGGTGTTGAGGATTTCACCGTCTATATTTTCCAGTAGGAAAGAATTTTTTCCTTCAAGAGTCGAGATTCTAAATGGCCCATACCAGAGGTGATCGAATTTACCATGTTTTGTTTATTCTTCCCTCCTTGCATCTCACCTTAGTACTAAATCACCTAGGAGGAAATATTTGTCCTTTGCTCTACGGTTGAATAATGCCTTCATGTCGTTTTGATACTTCTGCATATTTTCATCTACTTCGACCCTATGTTGTTGAACCTCGATTAGCTGGTTTATCCTCCTGGTGACATGATTAGGTTCTTCTTTCTGATCTTTCCACAACTTCATCACGGGGAGTGTTAAATTTATTGGTAACACTGCATCTGTCCTATATACCATCTGAAAAGGAGACATGCCGATAGACCTTTTGGTGCCTATGCGATTCGCCCACAAAGCGTACTTTAAATGTACATGCCAAGACTTTTTTCTTTCATCCAACACTTTCTTAATTATATTTATCAGGCTCTTGTTAGACGACTCTGCCAATCCATTTCCTTGGGGGTAGTACGTTGTTGAATGGCCAAGAATGATATTATACTTTTGGAAGAAGCTGATCATAGCCATAGATTTGAAATCCTGGGCATTATCCATGACTATATTTCGGGGGCAGCCAAATATTGACAGGATATTGTCTTCTAAGAACTCTATTACCACCGATTCAGTTGCCCTCTTAGTCAGAATAGCTTCCACCCATTTAGTAAAGTAGTATGTGGCAGCTAAGATCCACTTGTGTTGGGCGCTAGAATGCAGATTAATTTCTCCTATGAAATCTAGCCCCCATTGTTGAAAAGGGGCTTTAGTTTTGACCAGAACCAAAGGTAGTGCTGGGAGTTTCTATTTACATACAAATAGATGACAAGGGTTACAGGCTCGGACTTTGGCGTTAACATCTGAAAAGAGTTTTGGCCAGTAATACCTAGCCCTTAGAATTTTGTAAGTTGTGGCCCTCCAAGCGTGATGTCCTCCACAAACTCCTTCATGAAATTCACTTATAACCCTTTCTGTTTTCGATTCGACTAAGCAGACCAACAAGAAACTGAGCGGATCTTTCCCATATAGTTGATTTTAGGCGATACAATACTTAACCGCATGAAGCTTTAAAGTCATGGATTTTGATGGTGATAGTTCCTTCGGGAATTTTAGAGTAAGTAGGTAGGATACTATGTTTCGATACCATTATGATAATGCAAGCTTCTCCTCGATCTTAATTGTGCTTGTTGGTTCGTCCAGCTCATTTACGTTCATATTTTCCTCGTATCCTTGCAGGCAGTTTATATCGAGAGCTCTGAGATTTGATTCAACCAAAAGTTTGGCCAGGCCTTGTCGCTTTATTAATTTAGTAGGTTTGATTTCCAGGTCGAATTCTTGAATCTTGGCAAACCATCGTCCTCTTTTCCCGTCACTGTCTAGTTGTACCAAAATATCTTTCACAGAACTGGTTGGTACGTACGCAATGATCTTGGAATGCAACACATATGTTATAAATGCCTTCAGCTCTTTTACCATGGCATATGCTTGTTTTTCTATTATATCGTATTTAAGTTCTGCGTCTCTGAGGCTCTTGCTGAAAAAGGTGATTGGTTGTTCGAAACCCTCTTCGTTCTTTTGGAGGAGCACTACAACAATCGTGTGCTCGGAGGTGAATGAAAAAATAAGAAAGTCTTTCAGATAATCAGGACTTGCCAATACAGGCGCCTCGGCTAGTACTTTCTTAATATGTGCGAATGACGCTTTGGCTTCTGTTTAACACTTTACGTCACTGTTCTTTTTCATCATATCTGTGATCAATTTTACAATTTTAGCAAAATTCGGGACAAATCTTCGTAAAAAAATTATTTTTACTAAGAAAGATTGAATTTATTTTACATTTCTGGGAATTTTTATAGTATCTATTGCTTCAACCCTCTTAGGATCAATCTTAATTCCATACTTAGATACAATATGACCTAGTAATTTACCCTCTTGCATGGTGAAGTGTGATTTCTTGGGGTTTAAGGATAGACCAAACCTGCGGCACTTTTCGAATGTTTGTTTAAGATGTACCAGATGCTCTTTGTCGGATTTGGAGAAGACTGTTAAATCATTGAGATAGATGACTACAAACTTATCCCTCTCTTCAATGAAATATATGTACATAGCGCGTTGGAACGTGGCTCCTTCATTCATCAAACCGAAAGGCATCTTATCATACATGAACGTATCCCAAGGGGTAGTAAAAGTTGTTTTTTCTTTATCTTGTTCATTCATGGAAATTTGATTATATCTAGAGAAACCGTCAATCATAGATATTCTATTCGCCCCAACTACCCTTTCTAGAACATGATCCATTTTAGGTAGCGAATAGTTATCTTTAAGAGATGACTTATTTAAATTTCTGAAATCCACACACAGTCTGATTTCTCCACTCTTTTTTCGGACTGGGACCAGATTCGCTACCCAGTCAGAATATCTCAGAGGTACTATAATTTTTGCCTCCAAAATTTTCTTGACTTCTCACTTGACCACAAGTAATAAAATAGGGTTGATCTGCCTAATATTTTGTCTAAAAGATTTGACCCCAGGTTTTAAAGGTATCTTGTGATCGATCACGGTAGTGTCGTAATTTCTTAACTCATCATAAGACCAGGTGAAAAAGTCCTTAAATTGTTTGAGTAGGTCCTTATATTTGTCTTTTATTTCAGGGGGAATATGTTTAGATATTTTAACCATCCTGGACTCTTCTTTGGTTCCTATGTCACAGTCCTCAACCTCTTCTAGTTGGGGTTGTGAGGTGGATTTTACAGGTATGTTGTTTTGATCAAAGAGTCTTTCCAGAGGGATCGGTCCTTTCAGAATCTGGTTGTTTTTTAGGACCAGCATACAATGATCTGTAATTTTGTCTCGGCAAGCTTGAGGATCCTCCCCTTCTTGAATGATCCATATCTGGTCATTTTGATTTTCTTGGTCTGCATGAGTTTCGAAAAATTCACCTATTGCCTCAAGAAACTTCTTAATTTGTTCGTCATCCTCAAAAACCTGCCAATGTTGGATATTATCTGGTATAGATGGCATGTGTCTTATCTCTATGTGATACTTCAATTTAAAGGTTGTAGGGGGCGTGAAAGTTGAAGCTGCTTTGGCTAATGCATCAACATGTAAGTTCTCTGCGCGTGGGATGAAGTGGACATTTACGAACGAGAAAACGTTTTCCATCAGATCCCAGGCACAATTCTTGTATGATCTTAATCTGGGATGCTTGGCTTGGTACTGTCGATTTATTTGTTTGACTATTAACTCTGCATCTTCGTATACCTCTAGGTTATTTATTTTTAGCTTCCTGGCAACCTCTAATCCTAAGACCAGCGCTTCGTATTCACATACGTTGTTAGTATAATCTATATCCTATTGCAATTTGTAAGAAAAAGGAACAACGAACTTTCCTTCAGGAGCCACTAAAAGCACTCCTGCACCAACCCCTTCACCAGATGAGGCACTGTCAAAAAACATTTTCCAGACACCGGTGCTACACATATCCTCGGTCATGTAATCTGACTCTTCCTGCTCTATATTGTTTTCCTCTGGACAACCATCTAAACTGTCATAAACAAATAAGATACAATTTCCTAAATCTTGATCCGCAATGTAAATAGGGAAATTGTTCAGATTTTGAGGGTCGCTTATTGTATATGCTAACCTCGTCTCTCTGTACAACCGAGTAAATTGCCCACCAAACATAGGAATTGTGGCGAACGTCATATCCAGTTGAAGAGAACCCCCCAACTTGGCTACCCATGACCTAGAAAACAGTAAGCCATACTTAGGGGGAATATCAACAATAACCACATCCATCAAGATACTCTTAACTGGGACCTGTGTCAGGGTAACTACTAAATCCTTTATCATTCCCATACACTTAACCCTTCTCGAGTCAAAAGAGTAAAGATCTCTGTAAGGTCTGGTGATCTAGAGACCCAATTTTTCCGTAATAATTTTAGGCATCACGTTATGGGAGGCTCCAGAGTCTAACATGCAATTATGTAGCAGTTGATCATATACATTTAAAGTGATATAAAAGGGAGCAATAATGTCTTTGGCCCCTTCAAAATGAGAACCAAAGTGATGTTAGGTTTATCATCTTCCAGGTTTAAAACGTCAAACTGGATTTCTAGCTCTGAGACACCTATCGCTTTGGTAATCTGCTTCCGATAAACTGGGTTTTTTGCTAATTCTACCAGAGGGATTGGTATCTTAATTTTATTTATCTCATTTTAAAAACTGAAAACTCCGCTCACCTTGTCTGTTTTTTTAGTTGGTACTTTCGAAGCCTTCCTTTCCGACTTATTCATCTGGACCGCTTTATTACTCATGGTCTTGGTTGAAGGCGTAATTTTATTAACTGTTTCAGTTCCTTGTGCTTGGGTCTCAACTTTTCCCACTTCAGACTCTTGTGTGCTTACTACTTTCTCTTTGTTGTTGGGTAATAGGGTTTCTTCTGGAGTAGGATCATAAGTTTGACCTCTTGGGAGGATTTTCTTAGGTTGAGTAGTTGAAATGGGCTTACTCTTAGATCTCAAGTTATACTTAGGTTGGGTTTCGGCCATTATCATTTCATTTTCTTGTTTAGAGACACAAAGGTCAGTATGATCTCTTTCTTCACCCTTAACCGATGGTTGTTGAGTGTTTAGAGATTTTTCATAATATTCTCTAGTCAGATAAGGTTGTGTGCAGTCATCACCGAAGTTAATGACATTATTATCAGAATATCTGAAATCTTGCACATCATTCACTCCTATAAAATTTTCATTCTTTAGGGGAGCTTGTATTTTTTTTATCTTTGTTTTTTATCTGTCTTTGCTAGTTCGGGGGGTTGGGGTTCCTCTTGAAATCCTTTTTGGTGAAAGAATCAGCTTTGTCTTGTTCTATCTCCATTCTGTATATTTTATTAGACAGTTCCTTAATTACCCTGGCCATATCGTCTACCTTGTCATCTGTGTATCTATTAGACCCTGATGGCCCTGCTTGTTCTCTAAAGCGTTTAGTTTCTCGGTTTCCTATTTATACTTTAGCTTTAATCTTACCAGAAGCCATCATATTTGAATCAATTTCCACAACGTCATCTTTCATTCGGTTTAGAGTGGCTCCTCTTATTTCTCACAAAAGGAGTGCAAAATCCGGTTCAAAAGCCCCTGCGAAAGTTACTTTGGCCGCGGGTTGGGACGGTTTAACCTCAACTGGGATCTTGTTATACAGTTTGTTGAATCTTTGAATAAACTCCATAACTATTTCTAAATTCTTTTTTATTAAAGACCCAAACTCGGTTAAATAATATAGGTGGTCCTTTCTTTCGCCCCATTGTTTAAGGAAAGCATATTCCGAGGCATCATAAGACAAGACAGATGTTGCAGGTAGAATCTGAAACCAAGTTTGGACCTGGCCTTCAAAGGTTTGGACAAGAAGCCTCGAATACACGTCCTCATGTTTGATACCTAGGATGTATGTGAATTGATCAAAGAAATTTATGTGTTCGGTTGTGTTCAGATCTCCTTCCCCACTGAATTTCGACAAAATTTTTATATAATTTTTGGGAAGGTCGTGCAGAGGAACGGGAAATACCAAGGGAGCGTATCTTGCTGCCACTTTCACAAACACTCTGGGCGGGGGGGGCATGCCCTTGGCCTCCAGCTCCTCCTCTAGGAGCTCCTCCCCCTCCTCCTCCGATAACCTCTCATCCTCCTCCTCCGACTGCTGCCATCGTTATCAGTGGAAAGTTGTAAAGGGGGTTTTGAAAGATTAAAAGTGAATCTTTACTTTCTTCGTAGGGTGAAAAATCTAAGGAAGACTGGTAAGGGATGTGAGGGCTTGGCTCTTTGGACTTGCAAGATATGTAGTTAGGGGAAAAAATGAGTGTGGAAGCTAGATGTGTGAAATATTCTTCGAGACTGTGTGGGGTTGCAAAATTCAACTAGAGAGTCGATGATATATCGACAGTATATAAATTTTCTGCAGGACTTTTTCCTTTATGTTCTGCAGGGGTTATCGGAGCAGTTTCACTTCTAACTTCGGAGTAATTCAATGTTATATCCTTAGTGTCGAAGAGAGGGCAGTGTGAAGTCGAAGGTTTGGAAGAACTTTTGGTCTTCATTTGTGTGCATTTAGGCTGATAGACTGCAGGGGTCATCTTGAGAGATCCTCTCGTCTTTAAAATTTTCTCAGGGTCGGTAATGGGTGTGGTCTGTTTACCATCCGATTTTTGCCTGGTATTCCTTCATCCGGATGCCAGCTTATTAATCGTGGAGTCTCCAAGTGAAATATTGGAAAGCATTTAAGAGGTGTGCACTCTTTGTTCACTATCAAAGGGTGGCACTTTCAATGAAATAAATGTCATTTTCCCAGGGAAAAAGATTTTGTAACTTTGGTCCCCGAAAACGGAACCAAAAATATGTTGTTCTAGAGTCTGTACTTAAGGCTTAGAAGTACAGTTTCTAGGCATCCGAAAGTGAGTAAAGCGTAGAGAAAGAAGAAATGTCAACCTTCGACAAGGGAAACTAGGGATGATTTATGTGTTAGCATTCTCTAGCTTCCAACTGTTCCTGGATGTTTATATCCCATTCAATCGCTGCCCATAAATGTTCAAGTTCAACCCGGGTAGTGGTTGTTTTAAGAATAGTATCGAAAATGTTTAAGGAAATACGTGTTTGATCTGATAATCCGGGTTCGATATTAGGTTGTCTTGATACAGGGACATTCATGGAGGAATAGTAAAATAAGAAAACCTCAGGGGGAATTTAACTGTTGTCTCAATTCGGTCTTATAAAAGAGAGTTTACGGTTTCAAGAGTGAAAAGGGGTGCAAACCAAAGGCCCTTTCCCGTAGCTGAGTTATACTTTAATAAAAATGTATGAGGTGGGAGAAAACATTAAGCTGTCTATCAAGAAAGGCTCCTATCAAGGGACAATCTCACGTATAAACAAAAGAAGAAAAATGTAAAGAAATAACCCGATGAAGCATAAAATATATATAGAATTCTGAAAGTGTTGACTGGTCTTATACCTGCTGATAGCTAGTAAAGAGGAAAAACAGTAAACAATATAGAAAACCAAAATTCATTCACTATAGTAGAGGTTATACTAAATTATAGTGAATCATTCATCAGATACGAATATGAAATGAAACAAAATATGAGATACAAGAAAACAAACTCATAACACAGTCATGAAGGAATTGAGAATCTTTGGATTTTCTTTATATTAACTCTCAAATTGGAAAACCTCTATTACAATCAACACAAAAAGTTCCATCCCTTTTCCTTTCTTTCTATGATATATTTATACAGTTTTACAATAAGATGGACTATCAATCGTTGCAAAATTTTCAGTTATGATAAGGAAGAGAGAAATCATTCCATTTCTTTCTCTCTGTCTTTATTTGGTGTCAGAATCTTGTCCTCGCACATGCTCGGTACAAGTGACACACCTTTCCACCAATTGAGATATCATCCTTGACGGTTCTGCTTGACAATTGGCTTCAAAAGAGTAACAATCTCAGGCTAATTGTGGCAACCTGTCTTCCATCTGTCTGTCTATGATGTCGATAGCGCACAATTGCACACTTGGTTTAATCATAAATTTGTCTATTTGGACTATGTCTGCCATAGTCACTTGTGAGATCTCGGTCGAATCTCTTTCCTCTTTTTCATTTAAATCAAGTGAGATTTTTTCCATATTCATTTGAATCAATGCCTTGGCATTACCTCCGCTATCAATACCTAACATATTACCATCTATAGAGATAAAAGCCTCTTCTAAGGATTTCGTTACCCTTTTGGCTTGCAACTTACCTTCTGAGATATTGTGCTCCCATTCTTTTAATAGAATATTTCCTCTGGTCTGCTCCAAAATGGGAAACCTGGTAGTATTTCCCGATTCCCTGTTGTTTGTAGCTATCACAGCCTCTTGAAAGGCGACCCGTGCTGCTCCAGCTTCTCTTTCTCTAACAGATAAATTTTCCAAAACTTGATTAACCAGTAAGCAGTTGTCCCGAATCACCTCTACCTTGGCGAGTAAATTTTGTTGGGCCGCAGAAACTCTACTCCGAATCTCCATCACCTAGGACTGGAACATCCCAATATTTATAACTTTACTTTCGGCGATTTCCACTCTAGCATGTAGCTATTCGATCAAGTCTTTTTGCTGACCTGCTTGTATCTTACCATTTCGAACCACCAGCTCTTCTTGTTTGAGCTTATTCTTGAACAACTCTATCTCACTTTTATCGCCAACCTTGCTTTCTCTATCCCTAAACTCACCTGGTCCTTGGCGGCCTCCGCTGCTGTGGCTAGTCTGGATTCTAGGGTTTTGATGAGGCAATTTTTTTGTTTCAGTTGGTTTTTCAAAACCCCGACTAAAAATTGATTTGCTGTGGCATATGCCCCTAATGTCCCAGCTATTTCTGTCATAAACCGTTCACTCTTCTTGTCTTTCCCATCAGTCAATACTTTGTATTTCTTGGCTATCGATTCCCCTTCTTGATGGAATTCTCTCTTTACCACTTCATTTCTCTTCTTATCAAAGAAGAGATCATTTGGAGGGAGCTCTTCCACCCTTATAGGCCTCAATTCTTCATTTTGGATCCACCTTGCGTCAATACTTCCCTAAGTTGACTGCAAGGGAGTAATGGATGCGATAGGATCTCCGATTTACTTCGTTGATTTCCCCAGAGTAGTAACCGGAGTCTTCTTTTTCGGCGGGTTGGGATTCTTTATCTCTGCTTTCAGAATCTTAGTTTTCTCTTCCTCGTCCTGGTGTTTTTCTTGACTGGGAGTCGCATCTTTCGAGCCTTCGACATCTTTTTGTTTCACCTCTGTTGTACTCGGATTCTCACCCCATAATATTGTGGGAAGACAAATGCGTCGATGTTATTGGAACTTCAGAACATCAGCCCTCTCTTCAGGTGCCAAGGTATGTATCCAAGCTAAAATCTTGGCATACGATCTTGCACCTCAGAAAATGTCATCCGAGGGCGAATTTTCGTGTTTGAATCTCTTGAGTTCGGAACTAGCCAAATGATTACTCACGACCCTTTGCAGATCGTGCTTCTTGAATTCAATAAGGACCAATTTTAGGTCTTCCAGGGCTGTTGCCTCAGCTTTAGCATGCCTGAAATCTAACAAAGAATATGAATCTAAATGAACAATAAAAGGTGGCCATACCTTCTTTGAGTATCCCTTAATCTCCTTGCTTATGCCATCGATTACTATTTGTCTAGCAACCTCATGACAATCCAGCTTGTCAGGGATGAATAATGGCAATGCATGTGGGGGAACAGAAGCCCCGAAAAATCTAAGATATGAGAATTCGGATTCTACATACCAGTCAGCTATACTGCTCAAATTCATCACTATACTGTCCGAGATCCTGGGTGGCAGGTGTCCGAAAATAATGACATGCAACGGTACCATCACCTAGTTGAAGATTTCATATATGAAATCTGCCGCTTTGTTTTCCCACAATTTTGAATGATAGACGTGGATGGGCTCGGCTTCTGCTGGAGTCCAACTCCAGCTCATTAAGGGAAATGGTATTAGAAATCACACGACGTCTATAATGTATGCAAACATAAAAAATGAAGAAATCTTTCCACTCTCTTTCTGTGCCCGATACTCTGTAACCCGACTGGTCAAGCTATCAGACAACATTTTCGCCCAGTTGAAGGAACAACCTTCGACAACTTGATGTATTAAAGGACCCATTGAAGAAATAAATATGAGGTGTCCTCTCTCCCGTATAATTTGCAGGTCATCATAGCTATATACTTGAACTATTGTTCCAAGGAATCTATTGAATATATACCATTGATGACTGCCCTCAACCTCGCAGGGTGCGAAACCCAATCTCTGATTAAGTTGGACATAGTATTTTCATATTGCACACATTCCTTCTGTTTGAACTTCTCCAAGAACTCAACATCATATGTAAGGCCGGACGCGATAGGCAACTTGTACATAGCCTGCAGTTGTTTAGGTATGAAAGTCCCGATGGTGACCTTCTTCTCATTGATGATGGTTCTGGTTGGTATGTCTACATGGTCTAATGCCCATCGGACCATATCATAGTAAGGGAGAATTCGTGGCCTGAACACTACTTTATGCATTCCTGATTGAACGACGATCTTATATTTAGTGGTTATATCATCTTTTTCATTGTCACTGGAATCATCAGAATAATCCACTAATTCGACCTGTAGAACATCATAAACAAACAACCAGTTCGGGACAGAGTCAACACTTCGAGGTGAAGTATCAGCGACGTTGTCCGAACCTTGTCCTGAAACCTCAACATTGGCTTTCGACTCTTTTCGCGGGGCCATGACAGGAGATCCTGCTTTAGCTCTTATGCGATAAAAATATGTATACATACAGAAATTAGCTCGCTGAGAAAGTGTGCTCTTCTTAATATAGAAATGAATTTGTTATAAGGAATAACAACTCTATATATTCAAAAACTTAGTACCTTTTAAGAAGGGGTCGGTCAAATCACCCTTAAAAATAAATTTAGTAATAACAACCCAATCTTTATTTGTCGATTCGCCTTGTTTCTAATTAATGCCATAAATTTTGGTGGTTTGAAATGTCAGTTGGTGTAAGGAAGAATTAGGATTGTCTTGTAAACTGCGCATGCATCAAATCATGGGAGATACTGGTTTAACTCAATTAATCCGGTTTTACCAAAGTTAATTAGTCTTTCGGTACTCATTGTATCAAGAATTTTTGCTTTAACCCTTTGAAACTTTAACACCCGAATTGCGATGATTGACTTTGGTTAATCAAAACGTAATTGTGATTAGGCGCTTAATTAATTACGTAATTATTTATATCACCATATCACGACTCGGAGCTTCGAAGGCATAGCTTCCGGGAAGTTTGTATGTCGAGTTGCGAAACCGCGAGATCGCGATGATATGTTTTAATTAAAAGGGAGGATAAAATCGGATTAAGTGTTTAATTAATTATGTTCATATCTTTATCGCGACTCAGGGCTTTAACAGTATATCGTTTTTAAAAGAGAACGCGTTGAGTTGAGAATTTCTAATAGAAATTAACCATGGCTAAGATTTTACCTTTAACCTTGACATGGGTTACTAAAACAAGAAATTCGTGGTTTCGGCTATCGGGGTTACGATAATAAGACTTTTGGATTTAGTAAATTCTGAAACACGAAAACCCGATGATGTTTAACC
Source organism: Picea glauca (assembly GCA_000966675.3). Classification (NCBI taxonomy): domain Eukaryota; kingdom Viridiplantae; phylum Streptophyta; class Pinopsida; order Pinales; family Pinaceae; genus Picea; species Picea glauca. Next base: position 318,474 of record JZKD02S1815157.1, read on the forward strand.
ATGATTTAGGAAATTTTTACTATCATTACTACCCTAGGTAAAATTTTAAAACGATTTCGCTGTTTCGTTGCTCGAGACTTGTGAACTACATGATCTATAACATCCGACATACGGAATCTCGAGGTAGAACAAAGGGGGGAAAATATTTTGACGAAAAGTAGAACTCACCTCGAAAGTACAATAACTATCACCACTCGCATGATAAGACTTCATAGATTTTGAAATCACAGATGGAAAATACGAAAACCATCTTTTGATTTCGAGCATTAAGACATGAAATTCTAGACGGGCTAGGAAAAACAAAGGCGGCTCCAACAGTTGCAGTCTTTTCTTTCTTTATAGCATTGTATCCTATCACACATGACTACCAAATATCATATCCATGTTCCTTTAAAATGTTTATCTTCCTTATTCTCCACATCTCATACTCTATACCATTCTGACCATTAAACAATGGTACTCCATTCTCAATATATTCCATGATCTCCTTCCATTGGTTAAATTATATCTGAAGGAACTAGCTCTGATTCCAATTGTTGGATTACTGAGAGGGGGGTGAATCAATAATGAACGATTTATACTTCTTTTAACCATAATTTATATTCCTTTAACTTGTTCAACAATGTTCATCATTTCATCATCAATATATTATTGCATCATAAATATTAACATCCATTAGTGCATAATAAACAATAATAAACATATCCACACAATATGCAGTACACTAATATTAACGTGGAAACCCAATGTATGAGAAAACTACACAATTTTTTTCTTATATGTCAAAGAATTACATTCAAGGAAGCACCAACTTCCAATTCTCTAGCTACAACCCCCTAGTTTCTCAGGCTCCAACCTAAAGGAATCTCCAAATCCCTAATTCTCTAGCTCCAACCAGAAAGAGGCTTTAACCCCCTGAGTTCCCCATATCCAACGGGAAGGTGGCTACAACCACCTAGTTCTCAGGATCCAACCTGAAGGAAGCTCCAACTCCATTATTCTTCGACATCAATCAGAAGGAGGCTACAACCCCCTTTCCTTTCCCCGTCCTGCCACCTTGAAATATAAATGCCAAATTTAGATGACTTGTCACTGTCACTAAATCAAATAAACTGCATCTTTCACTGTCACAACATGTCACTGTCAAACCTGTCACTGAAAACCTGTCACAACCTGTACCGACCTTCTTCAAATATTTTCTACAGATCTATGACCTATATATGTTGCAACACATGGATTTTCATGAATCTCTTTACTAAAAATCGCGTATGTTCGAGCCTCTCTTCTCTACAAATCGCGGACTACTACAAAACTCTCTCAGTTTCACTATCATTGTCTATGTTTCTATCAAACTGTCACTATAAAACCCATCACATCAACCTATACCAGCAACCTGTAACAACCTACACCAAACAACTTGTACCAACAATATGTAACAATAATATTATCAACCAAACCATATTTAATCACCAATACCAATTGCCAAAAAAAATCTCAACCATATGCACAATATCACCAGGATGTACATCAAACAAAACTACTCATAAAAACTAACAACCATCACCCACACATGCCTCTACCAAGCATGTACCAATCACAACCAGGTACCAACCTGTACCACAACAAGTGCATCAACCATGCACAAAATACATACTCCAATATAACCAACAAAGGGCCTCTAGAAATACATCATACTATCCATAAACTAAATACCATAAACCCTTACATCAAACCATGTGCCACAATATCATTGTTATGTATCCTCAACCACTTATAAGACAATAATATACCAAGAACACTAACAAATGCCTCTCATAATGCAATACAAGATATGTCAAGAAAACCAAGCTAAGTGCACCAACAATTTGCCTCAACAAATCTGCATCAAATCATAATCTACAACAAATACCATACATCCAAAAGGGCATATACCAAACCTCAAAAAGTCATGCCTCAAGCATGCTCCACAACACCACTAAGATACAATATAAAAACATAATCATGAACATACCTTTAACTTTGTAGTATCCCTATTGTATCTGATCTCTTACAAACATACTTGCAGTATCTCCTCAGATCCTGCAACCTGGAACAAGAATCTTCCTTCTTTCCCTTTCTATAGGTCCACGCTTTCCTTTTCTATAGCTCATGGGTGTCTGCAATTCTTTGTGTCTGCAGCCCATGGATGTACGCAACCTATCTTTCTACAGCTCACAGATAACCTCTAAAACCATGGTTCATTCACTTCCTTTGTAGCTACAAAAATTTCATTCCTTTAGACCTTCTCTTCCTTAGACTATGCTTTCTCAGATTTGTCAATGTATACCTACAAATAACCTTTCACAAAATAAATATTCAATAATTTTCAATAGGTAGGCATGTGTTAATAGGAGTTCCTTTCTCTCTTATTTATACTTTCCAAGTTCCTTCCTCTAGAAGTTTTCTTGTAGTTGTTTCAACCCTTTCTCCACCTTTTATGGATAACCACTTTCTTGTTGAAACTAACAATTCCTTAATTAGTCAAATCATAACTTATTTACCCTTAACTACTCTCTTGTTTCAACTTCTTTATTATTTAAATAATTTCTCTTTGCAACCACTTTGACCACTTTAGTATTTAAATAATTTATCTTTGCAACCACTTTTCTATAATTAGAAACCTCGCAACTTCTTGTTGCAACTAATTTATTTTTAATTATTTTCTTAGTGCTATAAATTTCTCTTTGCAACCACTTTTCCATAATTAGCAAACTCAGAGCTTCTTGTTGCAACTAATTTACCCATAATTAATTTATGTCCAAACCACTTTCACTATTCAACCTATTTATTACAACTACTTTACCCATAATTAATTTATGGTTATAACCACTTTATTTTTAATTATTTTAATTTTGTAATCACTTTGAATATGAATCTTCTTGATGACTTTTTAGAAGATTTCTAGAATAATTGACTTCTTGTTGACCTTGTAGGGGATTCTCACTAACTACAAGGAACCACGTGATGTACCACATATCACAGGAAATGGCATGAAATGTACTATCCATATGGAATAGTCGTACCTACATATTCACTTATCTTCATGCCTTTATACCTCAAACAAGCTTGGGTCCCTTACCCATACCTTTGTGATACCAGAATTCGGTATCGAACTTCTCCAAGGGTTGACATCAATATACACGATCACTCTCCAAGGGTTGAAATTAATGACAACCAACTATCCAAACCAATTTTCCATTAGCCTAAGCCAATTTGCCAACAATCACCTCTAGTGTATTCCATGAGAGGTGTCTTAGTCATCACCATGAGTTTTGGGACTCCTAGTAGCTTTAACTTCTTCTGAAACTACTTCACTATCTTTCCCCTTTCCTTGTTGAAAAAAAATGAATCTAATAATGATACATCATCAAAATTAGAAGGATTAAATAAATCAAATCCAAATTCACCCAATGGAAAGTTACCTCCAGTCATCATAGTCCCAAGTGTGCCAAATGAGGTCTAGGAAGGGCCAATTTCCATGTGATATTACCCTCTCGCCTCTTCCTCCCTATTCTTATCTTCTTCTTATTTTATCAATCTCTCTTATTCTTCTTTCCTTTTTATCTCCTTTTCTTTTCTTTTTCACTCGCTCTTTTCTTCTTCTTGGATCCTTAGGGACTTCACTTATTTCTTGAGTCTTTCATTCTATGCTACTACTTCTTTATCCAATGTCTCCTTCTCATATTTATCTCTCTCCAAGTGTTCCTTCCCTACCTTGGAGCCACTACCCATTCTAAAAGTTACTTCATCCAATGACAAAACTCTTTTTTACAACTTATCCTCCTACCATACTTCATTTGGTATGGACATATATATTTTCAAGCGTTGCAATGTTGTCTGACAACATCTAGAGGGTCATGCTATCTAAAGCTCTCTTCCCCAAAATGAAAGGTGGCCAAATTTTCTACTTTTTCTATGGATTATTTGATGTCCTTGAATTTTTAAGGTCCCAGATAAAAAGGTAGTGTAGGGCATGGGGACTTCTTGTCATGGTATAGAGTTGTTCCAACTCCATGTATGAAAGTATGATATGTTACCTCCTAAAATTACAACTTGTTTGGGATAAATTTAAGAAGTATATGAGGAGATTTAATAATTCCAAAAACTTAGATATAAGATCTTTTTTCAATGATGTACTAGTCACTAACTTGTTTGATAACTTGCATAGATTTTTATGAAAAACATGTTATTAGTGCAAAAAAAGGAATTGGTATAGAGTATGGTGCCCCAAATAAATATAGAACTTGTCTTGGTGACTACATGAATCATGGGAATCCATGACTCTATGAATTGAGTGACATCTTCCTTACCATATAATATACTCATGAGAGCCACAATGATATTGTAAGGGGTTTGCAATAGGCTAGTAGAGTAGGTCCCTATCCTTCTTTCCCAAAAATATTACCAGTCACTCACAAACTCTTCATTAGATCCTTCTAATTCATATGGAATTGTATCATCCACTCATCATCTAGATCCACTTGTGCAAGTAGAAGCTTGTAACATGTATCCAGATTTGAATTTTGGAATAAGGTGATGACCTTCCCATTATTGTATTGTATAATCCTATTGTTAATATCAAATTATATGATAAGCTAGGTGATAAATTATACACAAAGAAGGACATCAGATCAAGTAGCTATTTTGTGGATTTTTTATTGTTTAATGGATTGGTAGATGCATTCATCAAGGTTGGTGTCTCCAAGGAGGAGAGGAATATTAGGAAATGTTTCCTCCTTAAACACTTGGTACAAGTCTTCTCATATGAATATCAATTCTAGATCCATACAACATTTTGTATTTTCATAAATAGGCCCTAGGATGTTGAAATGTCTCTAGTTCAACTTCTTCATGGTTTGTGCTAAGATCGATTACTTACTCCTTTTGATGCTTAGCTTTCATAGAATCCATATATGAATCCCACAACTCATTTATTTCAACAACAACATACATTCATGTTTTTATCTATAAAATAAATTTAAATTTCTTATGTGTGGAAGAAAAATAGAGACATAAGGGGTTAGTAAGTCTCTTATTTTCAATGTCAGTGTTTGTAGGAGAATTGTTTTTTCACATGATGGTTCTTTGCATTACTTTATTTGTAGATATGGTAACTCTAAAGACAAGGTAATGGGTGTGAATCTTGTACATAGGAAAAATTTCATTACTCACGTTTCCAAACCTAGAGTATTTTCTTGGTTTTAGTCAAATCAGAGAGGGGAAAGATTTCCTTTTTCTGGAGATTAATCATGAATTAGGTTAGGTATAGATTCTTATAATTTTTTTAGTGGAATCACTTCCTTGTTCATTTCATGTGAAATAATTATACATAAGAGAATGGGTGAGATATGAATAAATGCTTCACAAATTTTGTCTATTAGCAATCAAAAATTGGTTTAAAAAAGTTGGGGGCAGAGGGGTGGGGTGGGGTGGTTGAATTGAATCTAATTTTATATACCCCATCGAAATAATGGCCCTCTGGATGTATGGGGTTTTATATCTTATTAAATTTTAGGTTGTATTGGGTTGGATCTCTTATTAAATTTGAAGTAGTATGGGTTTTGTATTTGGAGGGTTGCAGGTTCCCCTGTTTACTGACTGAATTTTAGGTGCATAGAGCCCAAACCACAAATGTCTCTAGAGGTTGGGGAAAAATAATTTATTAGCCTTGCTAGAAACCATAATATTCTTTGGTTGGTTGGTCAGTAATAATAAATGGATCTTAGGTTTTGGTCATGCTTGGTTTGCTATCATCTAGTGATCATATAGGTATTTCAACCAGTAAAAGGAAGGAATCCTACATTTTCAATTTTTTATTTTGTCATCTTGTTGGGTTCAATGGCCAAGTGGAAAGAGGAATGTCGTGGAATATGTGGAGGATTATTTATAGAATGTGAGATCTTCAAAAAAGAAAAAAGAAAAAATAATATAATTGTACAATATGGGTATGGTGCTTAACTAGAAAATTCAAATGGCATATCAAAGGAGATTTGTACAACTTTTGTGGATTGTGGAGGCCTTGGAAGCATCTATGTACTTTGAGTGCTCGTTCAGTTTTTAAATGTTTGAGGAGAAATTGAAATGGTGAATAAAATGGCCCTATATTTCTTTTATGAAAGGAATTCAACCTTTTTGACACCCTTTTGACCTTTTAAAAAGGTCAAATAGGTCTTTTTCGTGTGTTCCAAAAGTTTGATTTGGTGCAGTAAAGGATCAATGATGCAATTTTGAGAAAGATAATGAACTCGCGACATATTATTCCTTGATAAAATTTCTCAATGTGTGACAAAGAGTTATTATCTCGTCGTTGGAAGTTTGTCTTGGTGCAACAAAGGAAGCCATCTCTTAGCTTCAAAATTTTGTGAGTTGTGGTGTATCATGAGAGAAAGTAATTTCAGGTGGGGTTTGTCACAAGGATTGAAAACTTTGAGAAGCATGATATGTTTTGATGAAAACCACTTTCTCCACAATATATCATAACCTTGGAATTTTTCCAATGTTGTGATGTATTGTGCTTGAGAAAAGTTTGAAGGTTGTGACCCATTGCAAAAGAAAAAAACTTTTAATGATACAAAATGCCAAAAGTTTCCAAAATTTTATAAGTATTTCCAATAACAAAGAATCAAATGTTCATGCAATGTGATGTATCACACCAAATTAAGTTTTCATGAACCATATCGCACCGAGACAATTTTCATGTTTTGTGTGAAGTATGATTTCACAACTTTTTCAAGGTTGGGACAAGGCTTATTTTCTTGAATAGGTTTACAACAAAGGATTAGTAGCAATTTCTAAGCCTTGGTGATATCTTTGAAGGAATTTAGAGACTTTTTCACATTGAAATTGTTTCTAAGTTATTTTATCAACTCAAAGATAAGGCTATCGAGGTTCAAAAGTATAAAAATAAGGATGTTCCCTATTCCTTTTTTCCTTCTTCAAATGAAAAAGAAAAAAAGGTATGTGGAATTTGTTTATTTCTTAGTAATTGGTGAAATATTGTATAAAACAATAAATCTCTACAACTAATCTTATAGACAATCATTAGTTTTATTAAGAAAATAATTTACTTTTGGTAGAGTACCTTTGCCTTAACTCAATGGGTTCACATTGTACCTTGCACTTTAGATTAGTTTAATAAGTATCCACTTCCAGCCTGATAAAATTACAAATCATAATTGCAATGCCAAAACATGGAGTTGTTTCATGACTTAGTTCTTCCTTAAATGCTATTGTAGTGCCACATGGTTGTTACAAATAAGAGATGTTGAAGATTCATGTTGATTTATTCATTTTCTCTTAGTATCTCTCCACTGCCAATGAGTTTCCATAGCCTCGATGGAGACACCCTAGTATCATACGAATTTATATGTTGCTAGGAAGCATCCATAGCCCCAATGAAGATACATTCAGGTCTCACACGATCTGAAATTCCTTTCCTAAGCCTTTACCTGTTTATTTTCCATTTTGAGAAAGAGGTAGATTATTGATCTCAATTATCCTTTAAAGGCATATGGGATCATACGTATTATCTGATAATTATTTCAAATATGATTTTTTTAATGATAAGCATCTTCCTCGCATGTAAAACATTGGGAATTCCATAATCTTATGAGGGAAACATTAGTCATTATTAATTGTGTGGGTGGAACCTTGGGGATAACTAATAGTCTTCTTAGAACTATGCTTTAGTTTCTCAAATCCATCCATTTTTTAGGCAATGTTCCACCATTAATTTGACATCGCATTTACTAGAATAATGTACCGATCAAAGTGGTTGTGGACCTATTTATTTTCCATTGGGATCAGAATGGATTTCCACGATTTTTACAAACTGTGCTCAGGGATGCTAAAGCTATTAGTGAACTTTTAATGTACAATCAATTAGTTTATGAAAAAAGGATTGAAAATGAACATTCTTTGAAATAAACCAACTAATTAAAGAAATGAATCAAAAAAAGAAATGATCAATTTAAATCAAACAAAGAAAGCAACCAAAATTCAAATGAAAAACTTAAAGGTGAACAAAATCAATCTACCTATGTACAAGATAACTGCTCAAAAGATAGATAATTGAAGTATCTCTTTAGAATTTGTTTGTTTATAGAAATGAGGTCTACTTCTCCTTCTAGGATTTTTAATCTATACATTACCAAGCCAAGTTTTTCAACCACTAAGTAATGACCAAGCTATAATTGTTGGAATCTAGTATGCTTACCCTTATATTTGTGTGGCTTGTCCCACTTTAAAATAAGGTATACCATATGGAATTCCTTTTATCTTGCATGTTTTTTGTCAAATCATATCTTAAGTGTCTATTAATGAACAAAAAAAATATTATTTTTCTTCTCCCTTTCTTATTCTAGTTTGAGTAGGGTATCAAATCTTCTCTAGATGACTGGGCAATTCATCCCACATAATATTGAGATAGTTGGAGAGATGGAAACAATATATTTGGGGCAAGGATGGATTATTGTTCATAAACTATAAAATAAGGAGATCTTCCTAAACATGCTTTGGGGGTGACTCTGTCATGTCATAGATAATTTGGTAAGGCATTATGACAATTCCTATAGTGGTCAACTATAGTCATTTAAGATCACATTTTCGTTAGATGATTGAACTACACCATTTCCCTAGTGGTAACAATTAGTTGAATATTGTACAATCATCCCCTTATATAAGGAAAAATCAATTAACTTTAAAGAAGAAAAACAGGTGAAATTATAGAAAACAAGAGTAGTTTGTTAGAATACTGAAGGGTGGGGGATGAATCAGTATGAACACTTTTAACCACTATATGTGTGTGTGTGTGTGTGTGTGTGTGTGTGAGAGAACTTTATCGGTAGTATATCATCAATATATCATCAGTATATCATGAGAATCTAAACATAAGAAGCATCAAATCAAGTACAAAGTACACCAGAATTTACGTGGAAACCCAAATGGGAGAAAACCATGGAATTGTTTCTTATATATATCAAGAATACATTCATAGGAAGCACCAACTTCCAAATTCTCCATCACCAACTAGAAGGAGGCACCGACCCCCTATTTTATAGGCGCCAACCTGAAGGAAGCTACAACTCCTTGAATTCTCTAGTTCCAACCAAAAGGAGGCTACAACCCCTTGATTATCAAGCTCCAACCTGAAGGAATCTCCAACTCCTTGTGTTCTACAAAACCAATTGGAAGGAGGATACAACCCATTTTCCTTGCCCCATTCTGCTGCCCTGAAATATAAGTGTAGACCAAGTGTCACTACCACAATCACTACCACTGCCACTACCATTGTCACTGTCACAACTACTGTCACTGCCTCTGTCACATCAACCTGTAACCTCTCAACCTGTCACTGTGTCCAACTTGTCATTATCAACCTTTCACTGTATCAACCTATCATAGACCAATCTGTCACTGTATCCAACCTATCACATCAATTTTTCCAACCTGTCACTGTCATCGATACTCAACCATATCCTCTCACATGGATCATTTACCAAGGACACCTCTCAACTAGATGTCCAACATCACTAACACATGCCTCTATCAAACATGTACCAAGATCACCAAAATACCATCACAAGGTATGTTTCTCAATCATGTACCAAGCCATCAATAAGTACCATACCAAGCATCAACCTAGTACCAAAACAAGTGCATCAACCATGCACCAAGACCTGTACCAAACCGTGCATCAACCATGAACCTCAACTTGTACCATATGCCTCAACCATCAACCATGTATACCAAGTACCAATGTTGCACCATACCATGTATCAGCCATATAAATCAACAATGTACATCAACACTTGTACCATACCATGTACCAATGTTGTATCTCAACCATATACCATATCACTCAATCATGTCATACATCATATACCATAGGATATATCAAGCAAGTACTAGCAATGGTGTACCTCAACCAAGTACCAACATCACCAAGAGATGTATCTCATACATGTGTTGTCATATACCAAGTGTATTATTCATTAATGTATCAATATCAATGGAAACCATACATCATGTGCCAGTGCTTCAACAATATACCAAAGACTTGCCTCAAGCATGAACCATAACATCATCAACATGTAACCCTAAAAAAATGCATATAAACATACCTATAACTCTCTAAAAGACTTGGTGTATTTTATCACAGACATGCAGACCTTCCTTGACTTCAACAACAAGAGAATAACATCTTCATCAAACTTTACCTTAGTCTCATGAGACTAGTTTTTGGATTAGTCACAAACCCTAACTTTCAACAAGCATAAATTTGTACCTGTAATGAAAAAATTCATGAAAATTTTACCCAATATTATTAAATATATTCTCTATAATTCCTCCAAGTTTCACTACTTGGAACATCCCAGGAAAGGATTTATAGAAAAAATGACAGACCTTGCTGAATTTTATCTTATTCTAGAGAGACAATTTTCATGGCACACACAAAATATTTGATATATAGATATGAAAATAATAAAAAATATATTAAGGAATATACTATATCCAATTCATTTGGTCTCAGTAAATTTGGATCCTCTATGAATAATATATGACTTTTTTATTCGGAACACCTGTTTGAGACTAGTTTTAGGACTAGCCAAAAACCTTATTTTCCACAACATGTATCTCAAAAAATAAAACGACCTAGAAGCTGAATTTTTTACCACAATTACCTTGACATATCTTCGCAATATCCTCCAATGTCACCTATATGAATCATTCTAGAAAACAAGTTATAACAAAAATGGTAGGATGACCTATAAATAACATACCTTAGAACACACTCTCACAAGACTTCATCCTCAATTGGAATTTCTCCCTTCTTCACTTCATCATCCCTCTAAAAAATACCTCAGATATCCTTGGTTACCTAATATAATAATAAATGACTCACATATAAGATATTAAATAGAATTTTTGTGTGAATGTACTTATGAGTGACTTCTTGAGGCGTATATATACTTTTTCTAAGTAACCTCTTTCCTTAATTTTAGGGATTCTTGAACTTTATTGTTACAACCACTTTACCCTTTCATTAATGACTTGCAACCAAACAAAGGCTTGTTAACCCATATTTGGGGCTTCCATAGGGGCTTCTAAACCCATATTTGGGGCTTCCAACTTCATGACCTCATAACTCCTCAACCGTGAGGAACCATCTGCTGTACCACCTATCACTGGAAACAACACGACTAGGAATATCCATATATGAGTGTCTTACCTTCATTTACACTATCCTTCATATCCATAATCCTTAACCAACTTTGGGTATTGTAACCACACCTATGGTGCTTCATGTGTACTTCATCAAATTAATCTGTGACATCTATTGATATCAACCACTCCATCAAAGAAAACTAAATCACCATCAATATCAACCACATCTCTAGGGTGTTCAAACTATTCCAAGGGTTGACATCAATCTACAAGGTTTGAAATCAATGAAAACCAACTGTCCAACATAGTTGGCATGCCAAACTCGGTAACTAGATGATGCTCTAGAAATTGAATCACAACCTCTTCATTTACCTCAGTTGGTGATATAGTCTCGATCCATCAGTTGAATCAGTCTATGGTTGTTAGAATTTATTTTTGTTTCCTAAAAGAATTTGGATATATCTCACTAATGACATTTGACACAGAACCCCTTCTCTCCTATGGGATGCGCAACCTCCCAGTCAGGATCTCCAATTATGGAGTTGAGTGACTCTCTAAAACTTAGTTGGTCTCGTCCTATGTTAACCACAAGTCCTCTCGTCTCCCTGCGTAGGCTCCATGACACCCGCGCCCTTCCCTTTTGCGCTCTACCAAAATCTATGAGTATCGGTGTTAGTGCCTTTTCTCTTGGACAATCCTAGATATGACCTTGGGTTACGACTCCATGTGATCACACGATTGCGGGACCGACCACAAGAGGTTTGGGATGAAACTACTTTTCAACCCGCAATTCTCCCCAAGCCTCCATGTGTCCTCTTGGTGAAACCATGGTTTGGATTGTGGTCCGCCTTCGATATTTTAATGTCCACACAACTCCTGCCCCCACAATGCGAGATGAACATCAATATCATGATCTTGATGGTACTTCCAAATGGATGGTTGAGGTCTCTTCCTTGGAATCAATGGTCCAAATCTCCCTCTCTCCGATCGACAACTGTGATCAATTTGGAATTTCGGACTTTGGAATTTTTGAATCTCAAACCTTGGTTTCCTTTGCAGAGAAATATTCTAGAGAGGAAGATCTACTAACACCTATCCCTTTTGATCAACGACTATGATCTTTGTAGGTCTCTGGACTTTGTAGTTTTGAAGTCTCAAACCTCTCCTTCTTCCATACTCAAATATTCTGGATCAGATGATCTGTGGACACCTATCCTCACGATCAACGGTCCAACTTATACCTTAAGTTTTTTGACCTTTCAACTCAGATCGACGGTCCTATGACCCTCCTCTCAATCAATGGTCGATATCTCCTCCAAGTTTCAGACTTCGAAGATTTCAAATCTCAACTTCACCCTCATGCCAATGCTTTCATACAAAGGCTATAATCCTCTAACGCGTGTCCCCCTTGATCAACAGTTGAGGATTATTTCGAGACTTTAACCAAAGTACACTGATTCACACCATGTATCCTCCAGATCTGATGGCTCATATTCACTTTAGGTATTCGGGTCTTAGGGATCCAACGATCTCAATTATCATACTGAAAATTCCATGACAAATTTCCTTGATCTCGCAATCTACTATCAGATGTCCGCTTACAGATCGATGACTCTTGGCTCTTCGACTCTCTAGGTTTCAGGTGTTTCAACACTCCACCTTTTCCTTCCTCTATATCTCATGACACATAACCCCCTAGATCTGATGGTCCAGAGTCACTCCTCCTCCTGAGCTTTTGATCTTTTCTAACTTAGAAAATTTTCTAATTATTCAAAGGTTTTTGACCTTTGCTCCTCCTATGAGTCTAACTCTTGGATCTCATTTAACACTTATGAAAAGTGTTATCCCTTCTGAGCTTTGTCCTTAAAAGGATTTCGATGTCCCACACACACCTTGTGTTCTCAAGATTTTTGATAACTCAGATCTAAAGAACTTCTTGAAAATGAATTCTTCTCGCCCTCCCCGGCGTTCTCCTTTGGCTCGGTGCACACCTTGAAACCAATTCTTATGTAGTTTTGAGTTCCTAAGGATGACTTTGTAGACCTTGCAGCAGTCACTTTTCACTCCTTGCAAAGGGAAAGTTTCATGCTATCTCTTCTGAGCTTAGAAACCGAAACAGATCCCATCAACACACTCCTTACATTTTGTGTGCACACCTTGCACTACTCGACAAAAGAGAAAAAATTGAAACTTATCCTAACATTCACAGTTCTATCTACTCATAACGAAATTATTCATTCATTCATGAAACCACAATAACAAATAATTGCAAACAGTATCCACACCATGCATTGAATCGATTTTCCTCTATTATATTCAAAAGTGAAAAATGGATACAACTGAAATCAAAACAACAACTAAAATTCAGAAATATCATACTAACTTGCAGCTATCCTCATTTACGTGTACAAAACCTTTATTTATCTCAGAGGGTTCTTAGGGTTTCCCCCGACTACTTGTCTACTCCAAAACCTAATCTAACAACTATCGTAGATCAGTCACATTCAAAAGAAGGAGTGGAAACTCCCACTTCACTTGCAATTGTTCAAGCATGATTCAAATAGTTTTTTTGGCGCTGAGTTCAAGTGTGCCTAAAAATATTATTTTTCCATTGAGTTCAGGTGTGCTTCAAAATATCTGTTGTGACTTCCAGCGTTGAGATTCAGAAAATATTCTCATGCACTGAGTGGTCCTACTCTACATGCTTGCCAATGATGCTCCTGCATCATATACTCCCCTCGATAAAAAATCATGGACTCCTGTCCATGAGCTCTTGCCACTACTACATTGGGCAAAAATTACGACGGTTTAAAATTTTGTCATAATTGTTTTTTCTTTTTTTGGACTAAATTTACTCTTTTTTTTCGGGGTCCAACTGTTTGCCACTCTAGAAACCAACATTCCACGTTCATCATTCTAGCAACCAACATTCCACGTTGGTCGTTCTAGCGACCAACATTCAAACTTTAGTCGTTATAACGACCAACTATGTCACCTGTGAGAATAAAATGGTCATTGACTTATTGTTTGGTCAATTTGACCAAATTCGTCGGAAGACCGATGAAATCAATCCTATATATATCAGTTACGACAAATGTACTATAGTTGCCACAATCATTTTCTACAGTTGTGCGAGTAATTTATGAAATGGTGTTCAGATGCAATGGTGTTCTAGTTTTTTATGAAATCTTGATTTCAATTCTCTTTCAAGAAGAGAAACATTGAATTGATCAGACTCTACGTAGCTAAGATTTTGAAGTTCATTACTTAAACATTTTCTGTGTGATTTAGTAATTTGGTGGTATTAAACTATTTTATGGTGGTATTGAACTTCTGATAATTATTATATTTAATTTGATACCATTCCCACATGTTCTGGAACTCGAAAAACGTGATCTAGGTAGAAAGAATTAAATTCTGGACTCTTCAGCACATTCAACAGCTCATTGGTCTTGCGTTTTGTCGTTTACCCACTGAAAGCCAGAGCTTTCAGTGACTCACTACACTGTCAAATTTTCCACTTAGCAGCCGAAAACCCTAAAATAAACTCTTATCTGATACTTTGCATATCTCTACCTCATGAATATCTAGTGATCCATTAAATTATTATGTTTTCCTTCAATTGATGTATTAAAACCCTTAATGTGAAGATATGTATCTAAAAGGAGTTAGAAACTATAATGAAGCAAGATGGAGTAATGATGTTAATTCACAATCATAGTATGAAAATAGTGTTTTGACAAGACACCAAGGTGAGAAATAATGACATGAAATTTATTCAAAATATCATTTGGAAAAAAGTGAATAAAATTAGTATATATGACAAAGATTTGTCTAGAGGAATATGCACTCTCTCGAACCCATAGGAATTGGATCTACTAGATGAGGTAATAGTCCAATCTAGTTTTTCAATATCTTTGAATACTTCTTTACAGTCATATTCATGAGAATATTTAAGATTTATACACCTAAGAACATGCAGAGGAAACAATAGTGTTGGGAGTCCCAAACAAAATTCAAGGATGAACTACTAGATGAAGGGAAGGTCCTTGTTAATATATTAAAACTTGTCCAATGTTAGACAAATTAAAAAGCAAGTAGTATTTCTAATGGATCTAACTAAGGAAATGGAATAGCAAATTATTCCAGATTCGGATCTCATCGACTAGTGCTAGAGAAGAGGAAAATTCACATTAAAATACATGATAACGAGACTTAGACATGTTTTTTTGAAATTTATTTCTTAAAGGACAATCTTAGGATCCAACTTGATATCTTTCCTTCCATGTAATTGGCTCATAAACACATTTATCTTTCGATATCCTATGGGAAGAATTATATCCTATGGAAGCATCATAAACCTCTTCCCTTTAAGTTCAATCATATTTGCCTCTAACATATATAGGTATGAGAAATCATTACACATGACCAGAAATCACTAGTTTTTTAGTCTCCATCCTTTGTTTTAAGAAACAAATATCAAAATGATTAAGAATGAAATATTGATGCATGAGAATATATTTCAATCATATTAAAAATATCTAGGGAGGATTCCCAAGGAAAACACCATACTCTGTAATGTCCCATACAATTACAAAAACTTATAAAGATATTGAAAAATAATCTATAGTATTTGGCAATGGGGATAAATAAATTTATTAGTATCAATGGATTTTCCATCCATTTCTATAACATATGTTGTTACATCATTAAAAAATACCATTATAGAATGTTTGAAATCATTGGGCAAAGRTTATGGGTTAGAGGAGGGATGAACTCTYTGTTCTCCAYGTTCATCTAAAAGGAAACTAATTTTATTTTATTTAGTAGTTTCAAACTAATATCTCTATCTAATGTTTCATATCAAGTCTTCAAAAAAAAATTAACCATGTGAATCTATTAGGGTCCTACCCTAACTCCCTTAAATAGATAGACAGATTGTTATGTACTGAGACTAGATCTATTAAATAGGGACTATATAGTAGATGTAGTGTGAAAGAAATAATTGTAAAAAGGCTTACTGCAAGGTTCAACCTACTATAAAGTTACTTCACAAGAGAGTTCCTGTAGGGTTAGATAGAAACTAAAAAATGAAGTAGAAGCAAGGTAATGAGATGTCTTGTGAAGCTTATTGTAATGGGAACTCTACTCATCTAGTGGGGTCCTCCTTGATGATGCAAGTGAACATTTATTTTATCAATAAATTTATTATTACTTGTGGAATTTTGGTTCCCATGCAATTGCCTATTTGAATTTTGGTTCGAGATCTCTTTTTGACAGTTGGGCAATTTCTGTCAAAAATAGTGTTAACACTCTGTAATTTTCCCAAGGTCGTAGAGGCAATCATCAAAACCACTTTGAGTCTTGGATATAGCCCTCCAAGACTTAGAGAGGGATCTCTCTTTCTGATATAGCTTTGTTTGAGTATGGATATTAGGCTAGTTATGCAGGACAATAGGTTTGTTTATGGATTTTTAGTTGGTTTGGTTGAGACATGGAAAAGGACCATTGGGAAAAATTGAGTCAAAGATAAAAAATGATTGGTGAATGAATAACTGAGACAAAATGTGACCAGGAAGGATAATCATGCCAGTGGATCTTTTGAGCTTATAAAATGGAAAATAAGAAAAGACTGAAATTCATTTCAAATGTATGGCAAAGTATATTTGAATTCTACTTTTAAAACTAGGAAGAAAACATAAATATTGTTTCGAGCCAGCACAGGGTGTCAAGAACAAATACTGCACATTATCTTCTCATAGACAATATAGAAAGAAAGAGCATGTGAAAAAGGAAAATGACAAATTACATCAGAGGAAACTTCACCACTTAAACACAACACAGGAATCTAGAAATATAGTGCCTTGTATTCATTCATAAAGTCATTTACAGATTTGAAACATTTCCACAATGGATGGTAACATTCCCAATCTACCCTTTTATGTCAGTTTAACCCCCTTTCCTTCTTAAACATAGGCTTTATAGCCTTTACATAACAATTCAAGATCCTATAAAAATGGATCTGAAATACTTAAAATAAAATAAAATCAAAACTAGTATGATATGTCAAATCTAGTCCTGATTTAAAGGTCAACCCTTATCAACTAGATCTACAACAATATTCGACATCATTCAACACTCTCTGATATATTCAATAAATTTCAAAGTGATGATAAGTCATTTCTAAATCCTTTTTTTGACAAATAAGCAATTCTTTATCCAAAATTTAGAAGCCACTTAACTTTATTTTCTTGACATCTGCCTCAAAAACTGGGAAGTGATCATGATCTGTATCTTTCAGATTTTTATCTTTTATTGGGAACCCCTTCCAAATGATCTGGACACCAAAATATTCGATCTAAGAAACAAAATGAACACTTTTTCATTTTATACACTTTCATTGGCTTACAAGTATAAAACATAGTAGGGTTAGTTGCCAAAAACAGAGCTTTCGACAACTAACAACGCTTAGAGGAAAACGAATAAGATGCCAAAAATCCTAAGTTTTCCACAACTATTCAAAACTGCAAAAATGGATTTTCTTCAATCTACCTATTCTTTAGGATCTTCATTTAGGTCCTCAACAACTTCATCTAGGGCTTCTAACTCAGGATGTGCTCTTGGTTTCATATTTTTAATCCTTAGTCTGATCCTTAAATTTGTAACCAATTTAAGCAACTTACGATTCTCCTTGAGAAATTTTTTATTCCTCTTTTGTTCCTTTACATGCATTTTAGCTAGCCTTTCAAAACAATCTCTTACCTCATATAATGTGGTACTTATAGTATGTTTTTCATATTTAATGACCCTCTCAAGCAACTTCATCTATGATATCTCTTTTTGAATCTTTTCAATCTTTGATGATTAGTTGACCTTACTATGCCTTCTTGTGAATGTTTCAGGAATCTCTAGGTATGGAACCTCTGGTGAAAAAGAAGCTTCTTCAAACATAGATTGCTCAGGAACCTCTCCTTTTATTGACTCTAAATCCTCCTCTGAACCTGTATAACGAGGATTCAAAACGCTTTTATCAGAGGCACTAGTTTTCCCTTCTGTTGCTTGGCTAAAATCAAGCATCGTTTTGGCTTTCTTGGACTTGGAAGAAGAAGTTTTATCCTCTGCAATTACTGGGGAAATGGATATTCTTTTCCTTTTACTGCTCTATGGTGTTAAATACTTAGTGGATGAATTTTTCTTTTTGTCTTTGGGTTGGGGTTCTGGTACCAATTCACCTGAGAAAATATGATACTCCCAACTCTTATCCCTCCTCTGCAACTCTTCAAGCTATAATCTTGATGAGGCTATGATGGGAGAGCCTACCCTGCACCTTTCTAGATTTGGCCTGGACCTAGTGTGTCATTTTTGTCAAGCTTCTATGAAGGTAGAAGGGCAGATTCAAAGGGAATCTACCTATAAAATGGTTCATAAGCTTGAAATGGTAGAACATTACTCTACCATATCTGCCTTCACATGTGATGTATACCTAAATTTCTTTAAGAAAATGTTGTCATTTTTCTTCCAAGAAGGATCTAGGGATATCTTTCTTCCAAGTGATACATTTGTGTTCAGGCTTGAGATAAGACCTGAATTCAATGTCTTAGTGGTGGTTGATTTGAACCATCTTTCACCAGTCCTAGGCATCTATGTTGTTGTTGAAACAATGGCTTCATTAACATGTACCTCAATTGTTCCAACTCTGGCCTTGGCTCCATCAAATTTCAATGTAAATGCCTCAGCCACACCTTGATGAAATCCTTAGAGCTTTTCACAAAACCTGTAGCAGCCAACATCTCTGAACATATGGAAAATCTCAGGGTGAGATTCCATATACGTTATGTCATTGAGCTCCTTCCTGAGAAGATCTCCTCCCTTATTCATCTACAAAACAAATATCAACACCTACAATATAATGGAATTGGGTTTGGGGAGACAGAGTGGGGCTGATAGAGGGAAAATTGAAAATTGGGCAGAGGAAGGATGTGTGGTATGAGGAACAGATTGGATGAGAATTTTTATAACAAACCCCTAATATATAATGAAAATCAAATCATAATGACAACTGCATCATTTGATCAGGATAGACACCATGTGATAGATCGGGAAAAATGAATGATACACACTTATGGTGATCAGATCTACTAGATTAGGGTTAAATATATCTCACTAAATAATCATATCAGACAAACAATCACTTGCCAGATCGTATCATGATCTAACTTCAGTCAATTTCGACATCACTTGAGATGATGGTGGCGCATGTACTACCGATGCTTCAAGAGTCCAAGGGGATAGGCTGACCGTTGGAAATATTTTGCGCTTTCGGCATCTTAGAGAGACTCACACATGTCGTTTTAGCTGCCGAAAGTGACAGTTTTTGTCAGCTCAGAATGCTTTGAAAAATGGCCTTTAGCTGCTGAAAGTGAAAATTGAGAGTTTTTTCTAAATAAAAGTACAAACTCATAATTTCTTGAAAAGGTAAGTCTAAAACTCATCTTAAAGACATTTAACTCAAGAATAACATAAAATATTTCATCTAATGATCCATCCTATCACCTAGTGACCATAACTTGGGAAAAATTTACTTCAAGAGACAACAAGACCAGCAAGCCAGGAACTCCATCAAGAGACCCACCAATCATATCTGAATCATCAAGACCCCTATCAATATAGGACACTAACATATAGAAATTCCATTTGGATTCCTTCTTTCGCCATATGTCTTCAAAACTTAATGAGGAGTATGATTTAACTTCTGATAATTATTATATTTAATTTGATACCATTCCCACATGTTCTGGAACTCGAAAAACATGATCTGGGTAGAAAGAATTAAATTCTGGACTCTTCGGCACATTCGGCGGCTCATTGGTATTGCATTTCTCCCTTTAGCTGCTGAAAGTCATAGCTTTCGACGACTCACTACACTGTCAAATTTGCCACTTAGCCGCCTAAAAACCTAAAATAAACTTAGGTTTAATTTAAGAAGAAAATCGATTTGTACATTGAAATACCATCTTTAAGAGCTTGTCTCTAAGCCTTTAAATATGAAGAAATTCAAAATGATTATTATTCTTAATTCTCATCTTATCATGTGATTTGGAAATCATTAGCAAGTTATTTTTTATCACTAACATAGTGTACCCTTTATCATTACCACACCAAGGAATTGCTTGCTAGCTTTGATTGGTTGTATTCAAATTAATTTTCTTTACATCATAATTTTTTATGAGAATTAAATTTGCCTTTATGCTTCTTATGTCATGATTTATTTCTCTCCCCAAACTCTTTCTTGCACTTCTATCAATTTTGTTCCTCAATTTTGACAACATAATAGTAGGTGGATCGCAACAAAGAGATTATTAGAAGATTCATTTATGTTTGGATGTTTATGTGTAGGTCAATGTGTTGTTTTAGAACCAAGTGTCATTTAGATTCCCAAATAGCCAGTGTTGTACGTTGGATATGAAATGCATTGGTTTCATTCTTTGTTCCTTATTTTTTCTAGCTAATTTTAGGTTTCATGCTTTGTCCCTTATTTTTTCTGAACATGTTGTATAATTTTCATTACAAATATCTATATATATACCAAAATTTTTGAATAGATTTGTATATTTTACTCATAATGTTTCAATGGATTTGTTGTAATAGGTAATTACAATGTCAAATCCAGACGAGAAAATAGAGCTTGTTATGTTAAAACAAAAAATGGTGATTCATGGTGATGGGAAATGTTATTGCCCTTATTGTGAATGTAGGGGTTTTAATGAAAAAATACTACCTTTAAAAATAGTTGAAAAACATTGTAGGGAGAATAGGCACATTGAAGGGGGTAATGAATATCATCCCATGGTAAGTAATTAGTTATTATAAATCTTTAAGGGTATTATACATTATTTGTTTTTTTTTTAATTTATCTTTCAAAATAATATTTGTGATATAATCTAACTGTATTTTATTGCTTGTATTGTTTTTATTAAAGAAAAATCATCCTAAGAAAGTGATGTCGCCTAGTAGGATACATTTTCATAGAGATAATACTGAAGAACAAGATGAACTTAATCGTGTGGATAATGATGATCACGTTATTCCTATGGAAAATGATGATATTAATAATACAATTGATGATGATGGGACAAATAGATTGATCCAAGACATTTATAATGCTCCAATGGATGATCATGTCAACTTGGAGGAGGATAACTTGCAAGATGATAATGATGACAGTGATGAGGACAATGATGATGAATATATTTTGGATAAACCTATCCTTCAAAACGCCAATGAATCCCTATATGAAGGCACAAAAAAATGTGTTATCTCTGCTGTAATGTTGTTGGCCAATTTGAAGGTATGAAATGGTTTGTCAAACACATGTATGACACAGATCCTAAGGTAAGCAACATAATTTTACAATTTTATGCAATTTTCAACTTTTATTTTATTTTATTTTCAGTGTCAATTGATGTCT
>JZKD02S1815157.1:368876-417167 GCA_000966675.3 Picea glauca
ATTATACTCATTTATACAATGTTTTCTTATGATCAAAATGTAATATTACAAGTATATTAGTCAAAATATTGAAATGAACTGAGAATATAAGAGAGAACATATATTAGTAAAATGAACACACCAACACAAGGAATGACAATATGTACTATGGGAAACCTGATTTGGGAAAAACCAACAAGAAAATGAGCAACGCACCTTGTTGTTTACAAAGAAGCATGGACTCACTATGGAGTTACAATAGACACTATCACTTTTGAAAAACTTCTATAAGGTATTTTTCTACCTTTTTTCTACTCAAATATAACAATAATTTTCTCTAGTCATCTATATTACAACTGCCTTCTTCAACATTTGTTGTATAGAGGGAACCCAATGCTTCTGCATATAAGAGAAATCCTTTTCACCATATAACCTACTCACTAGCATGATGAAATACCTCATGGGTTCTCATAAATTATAGGTGGGCTACAAATTAGATGGGAAAATCTAAATTATTTCTTCTGTCTTCCCACATAATTTTTTCCCAACACCTACCCAAAATACCGAGTGAAAAAAAACTTTGTGTTTTCTCAGAGGTTGGGCTCCAACCCTAGATGCAAAAGTATTACATGCCAAGTTATCTTTTCAACGTTTATATTTAGCTATACTATAATATGAAGATCGTTGGCCTAATGTTTCCTTCTCCCTCGATGGAGTGTAGGTACAACCAAATATGTATCTATCATACCTATCATCCATCTCGAGCGATGAAACTTTGAGAGGGACAAGGGAAAACATATCCAACACATGTTACAAGGAGAAATCAATTAGAGGTGAAAAGGTCAAAAGAAAGTTTGGTAGGCACAAGAAATTATTTCTTGTTGAAGGAGGATCATGCTCTTATGACGATGAGATCATAGGTGACATTGAGGTTTCCTTGAGGTACAAACACCTACTGAAACAGTGGGTACCCAAGGAACTGCCAGAGTTGGGAAACGACTTCTGTGTTAATGAAAGGATGTATCGCATTGCTCTGTCATCCATCCATGGCCTTGGTTTATTCTCCATGGACAGCATAAAGGTAAAATATGGAGGATTAGTTGAATTGTTTGAGTATGTTGGACCATGTTACACTTATGGAGTATGGTTGAGGCTGGTCCAATATATGCCTAGTATGCGGAGATACGCACTCATCATAAATTATATACAATTGAAAGACAATAATAAAAATAAAGGAGCGACTATGTATATTGATGGAAGGCCAAAGGCATCAAGGAATATTGCAGGTCTTATAAACATTACAAGGCCTGGGACAACAAGAAAGGAATCCAATTGCATTTTTTAGGAGCTTGAAGATAATAGGATATTTGTATGTGTGGTGAAAACAATAACAGAAGGTGAAGAGTTGTTGGTCGATTACAATCTGAATCGAGTCGACCCAGGAACGTCTTCTTTTGCTACAGTACAAAACCCATTATACCCAAACTCAAAAAGGGATTACTTAATTTGTGAATGTTTCATTTGTGACGAAATTTTATTTTATTTTTGAATGTTCCATTTGCTAATTTTTCCTCGATGCTTCATTTACAAATATTTGCTAATTTGTATGTGTGAATGTTTCATTTGATAATATTTTCCAATATTCCATTATTTCATATATTGTTTTTTCAATATTTATCGCATGTACTAACATTCTTCTTGAAATTCTTCCAGAGTGGTTATCGAGGCAAAGGCCTCGTTTCTAGCACTGCATCGACCGAAAAAAATGAATATATAAGTGATGAAGATATATTTGATTCTAGAGACCCCTTGCAGACAATAGAATTGTCCCTAAGAAAGGCCAATAGGGAATTCCAGGATTTGGTCACTGCTAGGCCAGAAACTGCTGAGGATTTCCAAAGGATAGCTAAATTACATGTTAAGATAGAAAATTATGGGGTAATTCATGTCATCTAAAATATCAATTTTTGGTTTTAAATTTGGTAATTTGAAATATGGAATTAACACATATTTCTCATTGTAGAATTTTGTGAGATCGATGAGGGGAAGGGGAAGGTCCTAGTAGCAATAGAAGGACTGCAACAACAAAACCACATGGCCACGTAGCCACCAGGATATTTTCCACCCCAAGTGTGCCACCTGAGACCGATTCTATACCTTCTAGGGGTGATGCCATGCCCCCACAACACACACCAAATCGTGCAGGTGGTGTACATGATCACTCTTTCATTGATTGTTACCCTAGTGCTACACGTATCCAAAGAACAAGAACAACAACGGTATCATTTTTGGTCGATCAGGACATGGTTCCTTTAAAAATAGTACAACTACCAGGTATTTAATATATGTCTTTATCGAGATTCGTTTTATAAAATTGTTTAAACAATCACATATCAGTGAGATTTAAATTACTAATTATGACGATGTTTTATAGGAAATAATGTGTTCTACAATAGTTTGAATGACTATGCATTAGAACTTTTTGGGTCGACCATTCGACTACGATGGAAACAAAAAATTCTAAACTGAAAAACCTTCTTATCTCCAGATTGGTTGGCGAGTTTGGTGACTCATTCAATAAGTCGGATGTCCTAAAAAGGACTGGAAAGCATTAGAAGCATGTCAGAGAGGCATATAGGAATAAATTAGTATAGGACCCCAAGTGTGAACGCCCTTTGGTTGTCCCCAAGAGGGAGTGGAAAGAAATTATTCTCGATGCAAGAGAATTAGCGATGAAAGCACAAGGGAAGATACCACCTGGCCCTGGAAGGTAAGAGGTGTTTTCAATTTATTATGATGGTATTTTGTTTACTTTACGAGGAAAACAATCAATATATAACATATTTCAAAATATTGCATAGACTCCAAGACACTTCCAAGGCAACAAAGGCAAGACAAGAAAAACACGACCAACATAAACTAAGCCAAGGTGTTTATGGGAGATTGAAGGCATGGGTTGGAAGTGCCTAAAAATTTTACTCTTTTTTTATCATCGTCACAAAATATGTAATTCATTGCAGCTAGTGACTAATGATTTCGATATTTCTCAATGTAGGGGGATTCGTTCAATGACCAAGCCATAGAAGAATATATAAAGGTCGGGTTCACATAAGGTTTTGATGGCATGGTGGCATGATGAAGAAGCTTGGGGAAATCACCATGTCTCTCTAGAGGACATCATAAATAAAATGAAATTAAAAACTTGTCAATTAGTTTTTACTCATTGATTACTTGTAATGTAAAATATATTTTTTATTCATTTAAAATGTAAAATAATGTGTGTCTTTTCTACATTTGTAGGAGAGTAACAATGCTACCAATTCTCCTGATGTACCAGTCGATGAACCACATCACTACCCCCATATTGATTCAAGCGTTGTTGTCGAAGGACCATTACATAGTGGTATGCGCGCATTTTTAATGTTTTTCCATTTTTCAATGAATATTAATATTTAACATATATTATGTACTAAATAATTATATTGTTTCGTATGGAAGAGCATGTAGATGGTGATCTAGAGTAGAGATCAACAAGCGCATAAACAACAATGCAACCACCAACTATTGTTTCTACTGCATCGACTAATCCAGGTATAAAACATTGTAATTAAATCTATACTAATTAAATTTCCCTAGGAACAGTGAATAACAATATCACTTGAATTTTTGTTGTTGTTGCAGCAGTGCATGCCCATGATGTGCATCCTCAACCTCCACGCTGAAATACTAGAAGTTCATCATGGCATGAGGTGTTTAGTACTAATGATGCAACACTTCAAGAAGTCCCAATAACTGTGGGGGATCAGTTAAATTATGATGATGACTGAATTTGTGCTTTAATGGAGACTAAGAAGAAGACGAAGAAGAAGAAAAACAAATGATTATACATTTTATTATTAATATAAATCCAATATATTTATGTTCCAATGTAATTTATTTTGTTTTCCTACATGTCATGAATGTTATTTGCTTTCATTCTTTTTCTTTTAGCACATGGTGATGAATGTTTTTTGCGTACATTTAATGTTATTATCATTTCTAATTGTAGTTGTAAAATCTAGATAGATTGGGTATGGGGAAATGAGAGTGATGTGAGAGGGGGGGAGGGGTAAAAAGAGCTTCCACCTTCACATGGTTGGTCTTGTTCAGTAGAGAATAATTTATTCTCGAAAGGAAGAGAAGCGCATTTAGGTATTCGTCTTTAGTCATTAATTTGTAGAGGTTGTTACATCTTTAATTACTATTCTAAAATATAATTAAGTCATGTGATGAATCGCAAGATGGAGAGGAGCAACATTGGAGTCACCCCATCACTCAAAGGTATGGATCTTGTTAAGGACTGGTTTAAGGTGATTTTTAGTTGATTTATGATTTTTTGGAGCAACATTGGAGTCACCCCATCTCTATAGCTCCCTAAAGCTACTAAAGATACTAAAGCTACTAACTTGGCACTCAATTTAGGACTGACATAACTATTACAAAGACAGACCCACCATTTTAATGCTATATATAGATTCACTTTGATACAGTCCCCCATTCTTGGAAGTTTTGGGGTGATTAATATATCATTTGATTTATTGCAATGTCCAGAACAACATACCATTGTAACTGACTAAAGCCAATAATTTGGATCATGTCCCTTCTAACTAGATTTAGATACTAAGTTCCATATAAGTATAACTTGCAATTGTTGTTGTCACCATGTTTGTGTGGGTTTGTTCTTTTGGTCACTTATTTATTAAATATTTCCTTGAGCTAATGATATAGTTGAACCACATTTGTAATTATGTTCCCTATAGTTAAGTGCAACTTATAATCATTTATCATAAATAAGGAAATGATATTTTTCTTAAATTTGGATTTGAGTCCTAGTTGATGCCATAATTTAGATTTATGTGATGTGTGGTGATTATTTGTAGCAATGGGAAGAACTTATCATCATTCAATTGAGTTTAGTAATGAGGTGTGTATTGTCTTTTTCCAAACTATGAAGAAGATATTTAAAACAATCCAGTATCAAGGTTCCTATTCTATTCCACATGCCCTGTGAGTGGAAGGAATGCCCTTTTTAATACTAGAACCCCTTGTCCATATGATGAATGTGTTCTTTTTTTAACCAATTCTCTTCAAGGTGATATTGTTTTCTTATTATTTCACTGTCTATGAATGTGTTCTTTATTGCACTTTTATTCAAACTCCATCTAGCAGGCCTACCCCCACTAGGATTTTGAGGAGATCTCTTTCTTATCACAATTCATTTTCCACTACAAACCCCCTTCATGAAACCAACCTTCAATTTCTAGGTACTTTTAATTTCACCCATGGTTACATAGTCAAGTCCTCTCAAATCTGGACTCTCCCCTAAAGACATTGTCAGGCAATGAATTGACTAATATGTGGTTGGTGACTCACCGAGGAAATCATCTTCTCCCTTCTCTACTTTTAGTATTATTTTTGTAGTGACATCAAGGGCTTCATCTTCTAATGAGGATGAGAATCCCTTTTTCATGTTACATATGAAATTTCCATTTTGTCATTTCTCTTTTTCAGTAGTTTAACTTATTTTGTTTTATAATTCAGCTTCTAGGAGATGCTACTATGATCCCACAATGGATCACTACTCAATTGTACTTTTGATTCCCATTGACCTACCTTTGAGGTCATTAGTGAACATTGATAAAATTATCATATATTGGTATTCTTACATTTCCCTATTATTGGGTACTTTCATTCATAAAAAGAAAAACTCAGAAGTCAGGTATCCTAACATAAAAAAGGATCAAGAAAATTATTTCCAGTAAATCCATAATCAGTCATTTGTAAATAAAATATCCATTGCACCTTAAGAAGCTCCCCAAAGGAAAGAAACATGCCATACAATTAGTAAAATGGGGATCAATTTTTTTTGTAGTTATTTATAATATTCATTTAAAGGGAGGCATTTCTTAGGTCCAGTTAATAATAATTTTCTTATATGTCATCATTTTGAGAAGATCAAGAATTTCTACTTAGGTGGTGTTGACATTAATAATACACATGCTTGGTTTGAACACAAATTTATTGGAATGGTAAATATTAAAAGTGTTTCAAGGAATTTATTTTGGAAAACACTCTTTGTGAAGTTTGTTGTCCATATTCATTAGCAACCTACCCTAACCTAGACACCACTCTAAACGATTAGAATCCTAACGCAATATCTCTAGGCCTCTCTCCTACTATCCTAAAAACTCACGTCCAGCCTCAGGACTGTCTACCAGTTGATTGTCCTAAGCTATTTTTGCAGCCCCAACCTACCTAATGTTGACCTATTTTCACACTAGCTCACCCTAAGATATCTCCCCTTTCATGCCTAGGCCATTATCTCCCTAACACAAGGCCATTAACTCTATCTCCTAAACATTTAGAAACCCCATGACTACCTACAGAAACCCTTATTGTTGACTGTCCTGAAGTCTTAATTTAAGACCCTATTCCACTTTGACACACCCCTAAAAAAAAAATCACATACCTCATAGTCACTCTACCTAAACCACCTCCCAAACTCTCCACCCAAAATCATAGTAAAACCTTCAATTATGACTGTGTGAACATAGTCATTCTCAGTGACATTTAATTTTTTTTGACAAAGATAATTCATGGGGAACATAACCTACAATTTGCATACATAAGCAACATTAAAAATCTTAACTTGTGTGCATTTGGAGGGGTTACATATCATTTGCATTTTCATATTTAGGACAAGTAGGATTGATACATATTTAATTGAAGTCAAATAGATAGTCCCAACTTCTAATATGTAATGAACTGAGAAGGATACTATTAGATTATTGGATTGACACATATGAAACGTTTTGTGGATTTGAAATATTGATGTCTTGAAATTAGTTTGATCAAAGTCATAGATACTTCAAAGAAAATTAACATAATCAATTTGATATTTTAGCATAAATGATCCAATCTTTTCATCATAAGCCAAATTTGACAACCTGGAGAATTATTTGGAAGCTTGTTGATGAAAATCACATATTTTGAAATATGTCTTTGAAGGTTGGGCATTTTTCTGTCAAGAATAAACATGCCATTTGGATTCATTCTCTTACCATATGCCTTCAAAACTTGATGACGAGGATGATATAGCTTCTCATAATTATTATCTTTAATTTGAGATCATTCCCACAGATTCTGGAAATAGAAAAACATGATCTGGGAAGAAAGAAGATCAATCTGGACTCTTTAAATCTTTCGATGGCTTACTAGTCATGTATTTTGCTTTTTAGCCACCGAAAGTCAGAGATTTTCGATGACTTACTATTCATGTATTTTTCCTTTTAGCCGTCGAAAGTCAGAGCTTTTTGGCGGCTCATTAAGCTATAAATTTCACATTTAGCCACTGAAAGCTAAAATTAACCTTTGGCCTATTTTTAGAGGTGAAATCCTCATTTAATTGAATTTATGTGAATTTGAGCCTTTCTCAAAACCTCTAAAACTTTAGGATTAAAAAAAAATCTTCTAACTAATGATCCTCTTGTTGGAGCCGCTTTTTTTTTTTCAATTGGTTTAAATGTATTTTTTTAAGTCAAATGTTGGTTTTTTAAGTTCTTTTTCACTTCGTGACATTTACCTATTGAAAATCTCAGTAGTCTCGACATGCGAAATAGCAAAGGATGTTATGTTTCATAAGTTACCTCTTTTTATCGTTAAACAAAAGTTTTTACTTTTTGTACCTCGGAATATCGCTCTTCACGAGTCACAAGTCACAAGATTTACAAGTCCCGATGTGCGATGTCACGAAAAGTTTTTAAAAAATTCTTACCTTTGGTGAAAGCCGAGAGTAAAATTCTTTAAGCCCCAGTCAAGCGCTGTCGGAATTTCGTGTCTTGGCATTCACTCTCTCCTAAGACATTACCGTCATAAATCCGTAATGCGAAGCCGTGATACTTTTACATAAGTAACCTGGGTTAGTGTCAAGGGTGATTAGTTATGACCATGGTTAAAGTCTCTCGGGATTTCGCGATTCGACTTACTTTCTTCCCAGAAACTATACCTTCAAAATCCTGAGTCGCGAAGTCACGATATTTCTCAAACATAATTAATTAGAACACTTTATCCAGTTTACCTTCTAGTTTAAATAAATCACAGCATAGTGATCTCAGGCTTTCGCAACTTGGATAGCGCTCCTCCTAGAAACTATACCTTCAAAGCCCCGAGTCCTGAAGTCGCGATATAAATTAAAACCCAGTTAATTAAACATTAAATATGGTTAATTAAACATTAAATCCTATTTACGTCCTTTCTTAACTAAAACTAATTATTGTTATCTCGGGTTTTAGAGCCTCGAAAGGATAGATTGAAAACTCCCGATACGGAGAACGTCGAAAGGGTTGATTAAATTTTAAGTAAGCTTAATAAAAAAAGCTAAGCCAGCTTAATCAATGTTCAATACAAATGATAATATGCACAGTCTATGAGGTAATTTTAAAATTTCCTTGTGCCAACTTTTGTCACGAACCATCGAAATTTATGGCGTTAATTGGAAAGGAGTCGAAACGACAAGTAAGGATAGGGTCTTTATTGC
Organism: Picea glauca; assembly: GCA_000966675.3. Classification (NCBI taxonomy): domain Eukaryota; kingdom Viridiplantae; phylum Streptophyta; class Pinopsida; order Pinales; family Pinaceae; genus Picea; species Picea glauca. The sequence goes on from JZKD02S1815157.1 coordinate 377,431, forward strand.
TAAAATCTGTCTCTAAATATGAATTGACTGTTATGTTCATAAGGACACCAAGATTTTTAATGATCGAAGATATAGATGCTTTTCCTTTCTATTCTATTCATAAAGATCATTTATATCTCATGCAGATAAGTTTTTCTCAGCAAACTGATCTCTGTATGTATATGCGTTTTTATCACAGGACAACTAAGTCAGAATCTTCTGTCATGGCCCCGCGTAAAGAATCCAAGACAAGTGCTAAGATTTTGAGACAAGGCTCTGATAATGTTTCAGATACTTCACCTAGAAGCGTTGATTTCATACGAACCTGGTCATATGTCTCAGAGGTTCTACAATCATATTTAATGAACTACTCGGACGATTCCAATGACAACGAGAAAGACAACTTGAGTACCAAATACAAGATCGTCGTCCAGGAAGAAATGCACAAAGTAGTGGCCAGGCCATGTCTTCTACCTTACTATGACATGATCCGATGGGCGCTAGATCATGTAGATATTCCTACCAGAACCATCATCAATGAGCATAAGGTCATTGTTGGGACATTTAGACCATAAAACTTACAGGCAATGTACAAGTTACCACCCACATCGAACATTATATACAATGCAGAGTTTCTAGAGGATTTTAAACAGAAGGAATGTGAGAAATACGGGAAAATTTTATCGGATTTGATTAAGGATTGGGTCTCACACCCAGCAAAGTTCAGAGCAGATAGCAACAGAATTTATTCCATACCGTCTTTGGAACCACAGTTCAAATACGTAGCGGTGATGACCTGTAGATTGTATGGGAGGGAAGACACCACGCATTTTTTCCTCCCATGGGTGCCTCTGATGTATACAGTGGCAGAAGGTTGTTATTTCGACTGGGCCAAACTATTGTCAGATAGTCTGACCAGTCGGATTACAAAATATCAGACGCAGAGAGCAAGCGAGAGAGCTACCTCCTTTTTTATGTCTACATACATCATGGACGCCATGTGTTCCATGACACCTTTTCCCTTAATGAGTTGGAGATGGGATCCATCGGAGACTGAGCCTATCCACATCTATCATTATAAGCTTTGGGAGAAGAAGGCCTCATATTTCATATATGAAATCTTCAATTGGGTAATGGTACCGATGCATGTCACCATCTTCGGTAGTCCACCGCCCCAGATCTCAGAGAGCATTGCGACAAATTTAAGCAGGGTGGTCGAATGGTACGTGGAGGAAGATTTTTCATATATCAGGTTTTTTAGCGCTTCTGTCCCTCCACATGATCTATGATTATTTATACCTGATAAGTTGGCCTATCGCGAGATTTCCACGCAAATCATGATTGGTGGCATCAGTAAAGAGATAAAGGGGTTTTCAAAGAAGGTATGGCCACCTTTCCCTATTCATTTAAACACCTATTCTTTATTAGATTTTAGGCATGCAAAGGTCGAGGCAGTAGCCTTAGAAGATATAAATTTAGTCCATATTGAATTTAAGAAACACAACCCACAAAGGGTCATGAGTAATCACTTGGATAGTTGTGGCCTTAAAAGGTTCGAGCACGAGAATTCACCTCATGATGATATTTTCTGAGGCGCGAGATCATATGCCGAGGTTTTGGCTCGGATACAATCCCTATCGCCCGAAGAGAGGGTTGATGTTGTCAAATTCCAAGAACATAGGCGGAGCTACCTTCCCCTGGTATTACAGGGCAAGAATCCAATCAACGTAGAGGTGCAGAGTACAAAAGGCAAAGGCTTCAAATATTCAACACCCAACCAAGAAGAACAACAGGATAAAGAAGAGCAAACTGGAGGCCTGAAACAGGAAGCTGAGGCTTCCGATCCTCCAAGTGAGCCAACTTCAACCATTACTCCAGGGAAATCATCTAAACATGTCAGTAATCCCATTGTTTCTATTACTCCACTGCAGTCGAGAAAGGGAATACCAAACACAAGTTGGATTTTTGGTGAAGAATTAGCACCCATATCAGTGGAAGAGCTACCTCCAAATGAATTCTTCTTCGATAAGAAGAGAAAGGCTGTCATGAGACAATATCTCTACCAAGAAGCAAGTACTGTATCCAAGAAATTTAAAATTATAACTGATGGAAGAAACATGAAGAAAGAAGAATTTGCAACACAAATAGCAGGAACATTGGGTGTTTTCTCTACGGCGAACCAATTTTTGGTCAGGACCTTAAAATATCAGCTGAAGCGAAAGAATCGTCTAATCAATACATTAGAGGCTAAACTAGCTATAGCAGAGATTGTTTCCAAAGAGCAGGTGAATGTAACTTTGGAGCAAACTAGAATAGATGATCAAAATGAAATCGAGCGGCTCAAAGCTGATCTCGAAAAGACACAGCTGATGGTTCAGACAAGTCAGATACAGATAGTCCAACAAAGAGAATTGATAGAGAAGCTTTGGGCCAAATTAGAGTTAGTTGAAAGCCAGGTAATTGATATCGGGATATTTCAATCCCAAGCAATAGAAATAAGAAAAAGGTTATTGGCGGCGCAACAAGATCTGTTGGTTAAAGTAGAAATGATTCAAAGTAGTTTCCAACTCATTGATCAGATAGTGGAGAACCTCTCTCTCAGAGAAATGGAAGTCGGAGCGGCTCAGGTTTCATTCCAAGGGGCTATTATAGCCACAATGAGAAAGGAAACAAGCAGTAGTTCCAGTTTTCCCATCTCAAAGCAGGCCAGGGGCAATATCTTGTTGAAAGAATGGGAGTGAAATATATCTGAAGGAAAACAACAAGCTAAGGAGATAAGCAAATTTTGTGAAGAAACTTATGGTTTGTTAAATGGGATGTGGTTGGGCTCTGATGATGAAAGTAGCATTGAGATACTGGGTCAGATCAATACAGCCAAATATCTTATAAATATCAAGGAAAATGAAGAAAGAGAATTAGCCGATATATCACAAATAACCCAGACAGACATAGTTCAAATAGATAAATGGCTAATTAAACCAAGTACATTATTATGTTCTATCGGTGCCGAAGACCAGCAGGTTGGAGGAAAGTTCCCACAATTGGTGAAAGATTGTTATATTTTTGAGGCCAATAACCAAGCAGAACCTTCTAAGCTGATATCACAATTGGTGGAGAAGTGCGTTATTTTCATGGACCATGCGAAGAGACAGTTTTTCGGTACCAAGTGAAGACAGAGATAAAGAAGCGAAACATTTTAACTCCTTTGATTGTAACCGAAAACCTCTGGAATGATTGAGATTCCAGCATATGAAAATCTATATAAATATACGTTTTATAGAAAGAAAAAAGGCTGGACCTTTTTGGTCGATTGTAATAGAGGCTATCTTATTTTTGAGAATTAATACAAAGAAATCTGGAGAATCCTAATTTCGTCAAGACTATGTTATGAGTTTGTTCTCTTTGTTATTCATATTCAATTTTATTTTGCTTATATACATCTAATGAATGGTGCACTGCAATTTAGTAAAACTTCTACTGTGGTGGTTAAATTTTATTCATCTATATCGTTTAAATTTTTTCCTCTGTATCAGCTAACAACATATACAAGACCTGTGAACCTTTAAGTTGTCATATTTTATACTTCGTCAGATTCCTTCTTAGTCTATTTTATTTCTCTATTTTACGAGTAATATTCTCCCTTGATAGGAGCCTTACTTTATAAACAGCTAAATGTTTTTCTCATATTCCACACACTTTTTATTTCAAATATAACACAGTTATGGAAAAAGGCCTTTGGTTTGCATTTTGTCCTTGACATTGATTTCAAATTTCTCTTTATAAGATCAAATTGATACAGCATAAAAACTTTCAGATTTCTTTTAAATTTTTCTATTCCTCTATGACTGTCCCCGTTGTAAGACAACCTAATATTGAACCCATATCTCTTTAAATCTCTTTGATACTATACTTAAAACAACCACCACCAAGGTAGAACTTGAACGCAGATGGGATGCAATTGAACGGGATATAAACATCCAGGAACAGTTGGAAGCTAGACAGCGACAACCTAGAAATCAACCCTAGCTTCCTTTCCCGAAGTTACACTATCTTCCCTTTTTACATCTTACTAACTTTTGGATGCCTAGACACTATAATTTTTAAAGCCTTAAGTACAGACTCTGGAACAACACCTCTTATCATGTGATTTGTGAAATATTAGCAAGTGATTTTTGATTGCTCATAGAACCCCAACATTATTCCTGTGTGAATGGCATATTTGTTTTTAAAAAAAAACCCACCATTAGTCGCTCTAGTGATGAACAGGTTTGTCGCTTGTAAATCCATTTGGTCGCTTGACTAAGTTTGCCAAGGTTGTGTTGGTCGCTCTTGCGATGAATATTAGTTGTTAGACTGACTAACATTAGTCACTAGACTGACTAATTATGGTCGCTAGAGTGACCAAGTTTATGTTTTCCTTAGAGATGGTAGAAAGGCTTGCGACTAAAGTGGGTCGTTAGACCAACTAACATTAGTTTCTAGACCGACTAATTATGGTCGCTAGAGTGACCAAGGTTATGTTTTCCTTAGAGATGCTATCAAGGCTTGCAACTAAAGTGGGTCGATAGACCGACTAATCTTGGTGGATGGACCAATGAATGGTAAATTTTCCCTATTGTGTATAGGCTTCTTTTCCCGATTGCTATACCGGTGAAGATCCATGTGTAGTTGCTAGACCGATGAATCTTTTCCGACAAAAAAACAAAATCATCTTGGTCGCAACAACGACCCTATTCCGACGAAACTGCATCGCTACTTCGTCACAAAAAAGTTAAAATTTAATAGTCTGCACTAACTTTCCTTGCTTCTGGATAACAACTTCATTTTTCTAACTAACATCTTCTATTAGGTGTCCCTTCCACTTGACTAGATATTCAAAATAGGTCTTCCTTCTGGTCTTTTTGTCAATCCTCTGTTCAACGATCTTATCCATCTGTGGTTGTTCTGCTATAGGCATTTGTTTCTCCCATTGAATATTCTCTTGATATTCTTATCCCTCTGTGTCATATTTCCTATAAATGTTGAATATGGGTGATATGCCCACATCATCTGGCAGCGCAATCTCATAGGTGTTTGCATCAAACTTCCTCAAGATCTTACGAGGTCCTATCTTATTCATCTTTAACTTGTTATATGTTCCCCTAGGGAACCTCTGTTTCCTTAGATGTGCCAGAACATGATCTACTACTTCAAATTGAACTTCCCGACGGTGTTGATCAACTCTGCACTTGTACTCCTGGTTAGAAATCTTCAACTGTCCTCTAATATGGCTATGGAGCTTCTTCATTTCTGCAAAAAAATCTTCTACTCCAACGCTCCTGATCTCACTCTGTTCCAAGTCTCTCAACTTAGATACTCCCCTGGGTTGCATTCCATACAATATTCAGAATAGGCCCTTTCCAGTGCTCTTGTTTGGTGAGTCATTGTATGCAAATTCTGCCTGTGGCAGAATCTGCTCCCACTAATTATGGTGCTCAGTGACCAAACTCCTCAATAAGTTTCCCAAACTTATGTTTACCACCTCAGTCTGCCCATATGTCAAAGGGTGATAATCTGAGCTAAAGGAAAAATCTGTCCCCAACTTCTTCCATAGTGTTCTCCAAAAGTGACCAACAAATTTGGTGTCTATGTCTGAGACAATGCTTCTGGGTAGGTCATGAAGTCTCACAACTTCCTTGAAAAACGGATTTGAAACATGTGTTGCATCACTGCTCTTCTAGCATGGGATAAAGTGTTCCATATTTGAAAATATATCCACCACCACAAATATGGAATCACATCCTCTTTGCATTGTTGGTAGTCCCAACACAAAATCCATGCTTATTGCATCCGAAGGCCTCTCTGGTATTGGCAATGGTTGATACAATCCAATGTTCTATCTTTTTCCTTTTGCATGTTGGTAGATTCTACATCTGTTCACAAAAATTATCACTTTGTTCTCATACCTAGCCAATAATATGAAATGATCAACTGTGCAGATGTTTTATCATGGCCGAAATGTCCAGCCAATCCTCCACTATGCTTTTCCTTCAAAAGGTTATCCCTAGTTGAGCATTTTGGTATGCACAATTGATTTCCTTTGAACAACAATCCCTCTTGAATTGTGTACTTTGTCCACTGGCTTTTGTCTCTCAACACAGGATTTGAACATGCTTCGTATGCTTCCTTAAAATTTGTATCATCACAATACATGTTCTTAAGGTGTTCAAACCCTAAGGTCTTCACCTGGAATTCCTGCAAAATAAAAAATCTCTTGCTTAATGCATCATCAACCTTGTTATCATTCCTAGCAATATGTTTTATGACAAAAGTAAAATTCTTCATAAACTCAACCCATTTTGCATGCCTCTGATTTAATTTTTCCTGTCTAGTTATGAATTGTAAATCCTGGTTATTACTATATAAGACAAATTCATGTGGACAAGATAATGTCTCCATTTCTTCATGGCTTGAATTATGGCATAAAACTCCCTGTCATACGTGGAGTATTTTCTCTTGGTCTCATTTACCTTCTCAGTGAAATAGGCAACAGGTCTATTATCCTGACTCAAAACTTCTCCAATTGCAACTCCACTTGCATCACATCTCACCTTAAATGTCTTTTCAAAATTCGGCAAGACCAAAATTGTTTTTTTTGTTATTTTCTCCTTCAGTATATTGAAGCTCCTCTTAGCCTCTTATGTCCATTTAAAAGACTTGTGATTCTTATTCAGTATATCCATCATTGGTGCACAAATTCCACTGAAGTCTCTAATGAACTTCCTATAGAAACTTGTTAATCCATGGAAGATCCTTACCTCAAACATACTCCTTGGTGACGGCCACTCTTTGATTGCTTTCACCTTCTCTGGATCCATCTTCGGTTCATTTGAAGAGATAAAAAAACCAAGGTAAATGAACTATGTCTTCATAAAAGAGGACTTCTTCAGATTTATCAACAACTTCTCCTATTGTAGTCTCCTCATCACTAGTGTCAGGTGCCTCAAATGCTCATCTTTAGTCCTACTAAATATCAGTATATCATTGATATATGCAACCACAAACTTGTCAATGAAATCTTTCAGTATTTCATTCATTAGCCTCATAAAAGTACTCAGGGAATTTGTTAAGACAAATGGAATAACAAGCCACTCATACAAACCTTCAATTGTATTAAAGGTTTTTTTCCACTCATCACCTTCTCTCATCCTAATCTAGTGATATCCACTTTTCAAATCTATTTTGGAAAAGAAATTTTCTCCACTTAAACAGTCCATTAAATCATCCATTCTTGGTAAAGGAAATCTATAGATGATGGTGATATTGTTAATGGCTCTTGAGTCTATACACATTCTCCATCCTCCATCCTTCTTTGGACTCAACACAATTGGTACTGTGCATGGACCAAGATCTCTCTGACCAAACCCTTGTCTAACAATTCCTAGACTTGGTTCTTCACTTCCTCATTCTCTCAAGGTGTCAATCTGTATGTTTCTTTGTTTGGAAGACTTGCTCCTAGTATCAAGTCAATATGGTGGTTGATATTTTTGATGGGTGGCAATGAGTTGGCTAGCTCATCCACCACTATGTCAGCAAAATTATCCAACAATTCCTGAACTTCTTCAGGCAAATCATCCATTGAAGTGCTTGTAAGGATAACTCTGGTTTTCCTCACCACATCGAACTGCATCTCCTATTCTTTATTGACTTCTTTCAGGAGTTCCTTCCCACTCATGAGAAGTATGCTTGTGTTGGATTCCTCTTTCATTTTCTTCTCCTCTATTGGCAGCAACATGTGTGTTCTACCATTCTTCTCTAATTTGTATGTATTCTTCCTCCCATCATGAATGACATTCATGTCAAATTTCCATGGTCTTACCAAAACAATATGGCATACATCCATGGGAATTACATCACATAGAATTTCATCTCTATATCCTCCTATCTTAAATTCAACCAAGCATTGTTTAGTAACCATTACCTGATGTCCTTTGTGCAACCATGAGACTTTGTATGGCTTCGGATGTGTAGTTGTCTCCAGCTCCAATTTCTCCACCATATCTATGGATACTAAGTTATCAGTTCTCCCACTGTTGATTATCACCTTGCATACTCTGTCTCTAGTCTTGCAAGTTGTCCTAAAGAGAATGTTCCTTTGCACTGTCTTTTCAACTTCTGCCTCTAGTTTTAAGAGAACCTTCCTCACCATTAGGGATCTTCCATCCTCTGCTCCTTCTACTTCAACATTCCCTCTCTGTGCTTCTGAAATGTGAGCCTCACCTCCTCCTTCTTTATTTTTCTTGAGACATTCCCAAGACATGTGCCCTGTCTTTCCACAAGAATATCACCTTACTTCTCCTCCTTCTTTTCTTCCTCTTCCTCTAGAAGAACTTCTCCCACCACCTTGTCTTCCTCGGGAACTTCCTCCTCTTTACAAGTGACTATGCGATTTCTCAGTCTCGTCTTTAGACTTATGTTCTATGTCATCGGTAACTCCCTTACCTATGTTTGGGGATGGAATTTTACCTCTTTTTCACTAGCTTTGTTTTCTGGCCAAATTATCCTCTGCCTTCATTGAAAACTGATAAGAACCCTCCACTGTCCTTACTAACATCATGTTGATCTCATCCTAGATTTCATATCTCAGGACATTTATATATCTGGAAAAATTTTCTTCATCTCTCTCTCTTTGTCCAGTTATGATGTTTAGCCTGTACAACTCCTCTATGTACTCTTTAACTGCCATCCCCTTTTGTCTCAAGTTTTGCATCTTCCTAAACAAATTGATTTGATAATATTTGGGCATGAACGTTGTAACACACCCACACCAGGGCTAGAAAATTTTGTCTTTCTTTCCTTTTAAAGTCCCTCATATGACTGTGGTTATGCCCACTGCCCTTATCGAGACTGTACTTCTGCTATCGCGATCCATGGAGTTGTGATTCAAGCATTCCCTCGTACTCTCTCGTCTTTTGAAGGGACAAAACCCAAAATGGGTTTAACCGCTTATCAAGATTTACAGTAACTCAAATTAAGCCCTGGTACTCTACCCTTTGGGATTACGCATATCAGAATTTTGGGATATACAACGACAGGAGGTCTCACACTTAGGTTTCTCGGGAGTCAAAACTCTGAAACACCAACCTCTAAACATGCTCCATTGTTTCGGGATTTTAGGATATGCGACGACAAGAGGTCCCGCACTTAGGTTTCTCGGGAGCCGAAACTTAGAAACACCAAACTCTAAACATGATCCACTGTTTCGGGATTTCCTCCATCAGGATTTTGGAATATGAAATGACAAGAGGTCTCGCACTTCGGTTTCCCGAGAGTCGAATATCTGAAACACCAACCTCTAAACATGCTCCACTATTTCGGGATTTTGGGATATGCGACGACAAGAGGTCTCGCACTTGGGTTTCCTGGGAGCCAAAACTCTGAAACACCAAACTCTAAACATACTTCACTATTTTGTGGTTTACTCCATCGGGATTTCGAGTTATGCGACGACAACAGGTCTTGCACTTAGGTTTCCTAGGAGCTGAAACTCTGAAACACCAAACTCTAAACATACTTCATTGTTTCAGGGTTTCCTCCATCGGGATTTCAGGTTATGTGACGACAAGAGGTCTCGCACTTAGCTTTCCTGGGAGTCGAAACTCCAAAACACCAAACTCTAAACATACTTCATTGTTTTGGGATTTCCTCCATCGGGATTTCAGGATATGCAGTGACAAGAGGTCTAGCACCTGGGTTTCCCAGGAGCCAAAACTTTGAAACACCAAAATCTAAACATAATTCATTGTTTTGAGGTTTCCTCCATCAAGATTTAGGGTTATGTGATGACAAGAGGTCTCACACTTAGGTTTCCTGGGAGCCGAAACTACGAAACACCAAAATCTAAACATACTTCATTGTTTTGAGGTTTCCTCCAACGGGATTTCGGGTTATGCGGATATAAGAGGTCTCGCACTTAGGTTTCCCAGGAGCCAAAACTCTGAAACACCAAACTCTAAACATACTTCAAGTGTCGGGATTTCCTCCATCAGGATTTTGGGATATGCAAGGAAAAGAGGTCTCGCACCTGGGTTTCCTGAGAGCCAAAATGCCGAAAAGTCACACTCTATTATTTCAGGACTTCGCAAGTTAGGGTTTTGGCACTTGTGAGTACAAGGGAACTTTCCCTTCGGTATTTCGGGTACTAAAATACCAAAATATCAGGATTTAGCTACATGTTTCCATTTCTGGATTTCGCGATTCGGGGTTTCGGGATGGGTGAGTACAAGGGAATTTACCCTTAGATATCCCGGGTGCTGAAACACTGAAACATCAAGACTCAAATCCACATTAGTCCATTTCGGGGCTTTACTAATCAAGATTTCGGGACTTGTGGGTACAATGAAACTCACACTTAGGTACCCCAGGTGTCGAAATATCGAAATGTGATAACTTTTCCACACTCTATCTTTCAGGATATCACAAGTCGGGATTTCGGGACTTGCGAGTAAAAGGGATCTCTCCCTTGGTTATTCTAGATGTTGAAACACTGAAATATCGAGCTTTAAGAGACTCACTCTCGCTCGTGCAAGGTTTTCAGACTTAGGCCTTAAATTTCTTCATCAGGTTCCTGGGTAGATTTTCACCAGGTTTTTATGACCAGACTGAAAGGTCTTCTGAAATCCCTGAGCTGTTAACTTCTGTGATAGGTAATAAGAAAATTCAGGGTTTTACAAAGGTGGTAGTCCTTTCAGTGAACTTACCCCGGCTCTAGAATGTAAGGAAACAGTCCTTAAATCATGTCCCTGTGGGGAAATCTATCCAGGGTAGTATGAGAGACAAATAAGGGAAACAAATCTCCCAAGAACAAGCTCGTTTCCACCCATCCGTAGAATCAACGAATCCCAATGGATTTACCAATAGCCACCCCCGAGCTAGACCACGACGTTGTGATACTGAGTCTATGTTCATCAGAAGTCGAGAAAGAAGGTTACTCTCCTTCTTCTCTGCTTATCAATCACTCTGTGTATTTTCCAGAGCTCTTCCGATCTCTTCCTTCTTGCAATCACTGTTGCGACTGCCCCTTCCACACCTCTTTCCTGGGGTGGTCAGGCATGAGGCTTCCATGGATGGGTGGTTCACCCCCATCCCTCATTAACTCATGAGGATCCCCCTTCACCTACCAACCTAGCGAGTAATTCATTTCGGGGCCAACAAGTCGCTCTTGATCTTCGGGCCAGTGAAGACCAAACATGGTATTAGTTTTGGTGGAAGTTAATGCCACCATTCCAGGTGCCTTCCACCACCTTTCCTCAACCATCATGGTCTATTTTAAGCACATCCCCCTCCCATAAGTCTTGCAACATATATCCATAATATTATTTACATCCGTCTACCATTCATACTAAGGTCCATTCAAAATCACACATTCACATATTTGAGTCTGCCATAGTTCTAGGCCAGTATAGTTATTTTTATAGACTGGGGAAAACAGGGTGTTACAATTCCCTCCCCTTTAAAGGAACATCATCCTCGATGTTCTATCTATCAATATGACATGTATGTACAGAGGTAAACAAAATTGGATATGCTTGTTTCATGGCATCCTCCATTTCCCATGTAGCCTCATCTGGGCCAAAATGTCTCCACTCCACCTTGACCTGTGAAATGGATCAATTCCGGAGTGGGGTTTCCTTTTTGTCAAGTATGCATTGAGGTTCTGGTATGAATTCTCCCTCTGGTTCGACCTGGATCATAGACCAATCAATTATATGATTAGAATCATGTACATATTTCTCCAATAATGAAACATGGAAAACATTATGTGCTTTTACTGTGGGAGGAAGTGCTAGCCTATAGGCTATAGGTCCCACTCTATCTAGAACCTCAAAGGGTCCACAATATCGAGGTGCCAACTTGGCACAAGCTCCCATTTTCAGGGAACTCTTCCTGGGCCTAACTCTCAGATATACATGGTCTCCCATCTTGAACTCTCTTGGAGTTCTATTTTGGTCGGCGTAACTTTTATGTCAGTTCTGGGCGACCTTCAGGTTTTGTTTTATCTGAGACACCTGTTGTTCCATTTCTTTCAACATGTTAGGTCCAAAATAAATTATATTTATGGGATCACTCCAACTGACAAGAGTGTTGCACGGCCTACCATAGAGGACTTCGAATGGGCTCATCTTTAAGAATTCTTGGTAGCCATTTTTGTAAGCGAATTCCACTAGTGGAAGGTAATCTTTCCACTTCTTGGGTTGATGCATTACATGAATTCTTAGCATGTATTCTAGTATTTGGTTCACTCTTTCCGTCTTTCCATCGGTTTGAGGGTGATAGGCGGTGCTAAAGAGCAACTTTCTCTCCAAACTAGAAATCACCGATTTCCAAAAGTTGGAAGTGAATTTCATGTCTCTGTCAGACACAATCTCTTTCGGCGTACCATGCAGTGTGAATATATCTTTCATGAATACCTGAGCGATGTCTATTGCCTTGTAAGTTGACTTGACAAGGATGAAATGAGAAAACTTTCTCAATTTATCCACCACTACCATGATGGCGTCATTCTGTTTGGTCAAGGTGGGTAATCCAGTGATGAAATCCATGGAGATGGTTTCCAATTTCCATTCTGGGATTGGTAGAGGTTATAATAATCCTGTTGGGTGTCGATGTTTTGCTTTAACTTGTTGGCATTCTATGCATTTGGCTAAGTACTCGGCTATGTTTTTCTTCAATCCAGGCCAATAGAATTATTTCCTGGTGGACATGATCATATTTTGGTATCCTTGATGACCAGTATAGGGTCTTTTATGTAGTTCAACTAGTATGAACCTCTTCAAGTCGTCACAATCTGGGATATACCATCTGCTTCAGTAAGTGAGCAGACCTCCTTCCATCATCTAGTAGTCTCCGTACTTTACCCCGGTGGGCTCTTGTTGTAGGTACGAGGTCACGGTCTAGATGAAGGGATCTGTTTCTTGTGCATTTCTGACTCTTTCCTTGACATCTGTCTCACAGGAGCTCACCGCGGCCAAGTGAATTGTTTTCATGCTTCTGCTAAGGGCATCAACCACCCTATTTTCCTTTCCCTTAATATGTTTGATTTCAAAATCAAACTCGCTAAGAAGGGCCATTCACCTAGCTTGTCTGGCATTGAGATTTGGTTGGTCAAACAAATATCGCAGTCCATAGTGGTCTGTCATAAGTATAAATTTTCTTCCCAAGAGGTAATGCCTCCATATTTTCAAGGCATGCACTATGGCAGCCAACTCTAAATCATGGGTCACATAGTTGACTTCGTTCTCATTCAATTTTTTGGATTCATAGTAGACCACACTTCCTCCTTGTATAAGGACTCCTCTGAGCCCTTCAATACACGCATCAGTGCACACGAGGAAGTCAGCATTGGGATCAACAATCTTCAACACGGGTGCGTGGGTTACTAGATGTTTCAGTGTTTGAAAACTTTCTCCAAATTTTTGTGTCCATGTGAATTTTATCCCCTTTTTCTGGAGGGCAGTGATTGGACAACCAATCTTGGAGAATCCTTTTATAAATATCCTATAGTATCCTGCTAATCCCATAAAGGATTTGATATCTGAAACGTCCTTTGGGGTAGGCCATTCCATGATAGATCGGATTTTGTCAGGGTCTACTGCTACTCCTTCTTTAGATAGGACATGGCCTGAGTAATGTATTTTCTTCTAGAAGAATTCACAGTTGTTGAATTTGGCATAGAGATGATGTTCTCTTAGCACTTGTAGCACAAGCCTAAGATGCTCTTCATACTCTTCTCCATTCTTGGAGTAAATTAATATATCGTCAATAAAAACCAACACAAATTTGTCTAGGAATTTACTTAGTACATTGTTCATCAAACACATGAAAGTGGCAGGGGCATTGGTTAACCCAAATGGTACTACCACAAACTCATAGTGACCATAACTCATTCAAAAGGTAGTTTTGTGGATGTCTTCACCCTTGATTCGAACTTGATGGTATCCCAACCTCAAGTCAATCTTTGAGAAAATAGACGCACCCCCCAATTGATCGAACAGGTCATCGATCCTGGGCAAGGGGTACTTGTTCTTTATGGTTACCTTATTGAGTTGTCTATAATATATACACAATCTAAGGGTACCATCTTTCCTCTTCACAAATAGGACTAGTGCTCCCCATGGAGACACGTTGGGCCGGATAAAGCCCTTATGCATTATTTCTCTCAATTGCAATTTGAGTTCAACTAGTTCAGGTGTGCTCATCTGGTAGGGTGTCTTAGACACCGGCACCGATCTCGGTGAAATTTCTATCAAGAAGTCAATGTCTCTTCTCAAAGGTAAACCCAGTACCTCTTTTGGAAATTCATCTCTATATTCTCTCAGGGTAGGGTGGTCTTCGAGGCTTGGTGTGTTGCCTTCAATTGTTTTCAATACCTGTATTGCATATAGCGAACATCCCTTTTGGCAATACCTTCTCATTTGTAGAGCTGATATTTGTCTCACCGAGACAGGTTTTCGGATCCCTTGAAGGGTTATCCTTTTTCCTTCTTTACTTACACATTCTAAGGTTTTATGGTAACAGTCCAATCTGGCTTTATGGGAAGCTAGCCACTCCATACTAATCAACAGATCATATGATACCAGGGGTAATATGTTAAGGGTTTCTTGGGTGGGGAATTCACCCAATGTTAAATGGCACGTTGGTATGACCTATGCTACCCTTCTTTTGGTGCCAATAGCTAATTGTACAAACCATGGATTGGTGTTTTTATGTGGCTATAGTTTACATTTATCAATAGGCTTAGGGGCCATATAACTCAAATTTGAACCAGGGTCAATCACAATAGACACTAGACGGTTGGTGATCATACCTTCGATTTCCACCACCGAAGCTTGGTGGTCAACTTGGTTATTATACAAGGTTGCATAAATTTGTGGTACACTCTTGGCCACGTTGTTGATGGTGGTAGCTTATTGAACGTTGTAAATTATTCGGTTGTTCTATTGTTGGTGCGGGCAGTCTCTCAGTAGATGTTCTTCTCCATAGCCCCAACATTTCAAAGGTTCTCTCTTTGGATTATTAGTCTTTACTGGGGAAGATCCAGAAATTTTATTTCCTCTCAAGGAGGGAAAGTTCTGCTGGTGTACACTTTGGGCTAGGAAGCTCATCTTTGAGTTCTTTTTATAGTTCTTAAATCTTGGGGACTTAAACCCTCTTTTCTGGAATCCTAAACTATTCCTCTGCTTCCAGATTTTGCGAGGTCCTGCCCGATGCCCAAGCTATTCATAACAATATCTTGCTTTTCGGATAATATCTTCTAGGGTCTTTGGTTCGTCAAATTCAATCATGTTCTAATAGTCCTTAGGTAGTCCACTGATGAATCATTGCACCTTTTCCTTTTCTTCTTTTATGTAGGGTACATACCTCAGCAACTCGAGGAATCTGTTGACATATTCCTCTATGGTGAGTTGCCCCAGCTTAAGTTCATAGAATTCTTTAGTCTTTTCGTTGAAATATTTTTCTGACGGATACTTCTTCTTGAAGTATTTCTCAAACCATTCCCAAGACAGGTCTTCTTCGTGAATCCCTTTTACATTATTAAGGTCTTCCCACCAAATGGAAGCCTTTCCATTCAAGTTGAAGGTGGCTACTCGGGCCTTCAAGTTTTCTGAGAAGTCATGGGCTCTGAAATACTTCTTTAGTCCGAGAAGTTAGGCCTATGCTTCTTCTCCTTTCTTTATTTCACCGTCGAAGGAAGGTGGTTTGGCCTTCTTGAAATCTTTGAAATTATGACTCTTGGAAAGTTTCTGCTTCTTTCGTTTTCTTCGGGAATGAGAACTAGTTCTGCTGCTAGAAGATCCCTCTGGGTCGCCAGCTCCCTTTCTAGAAGAATTGTCCGACGTGTGTCCCTTATCTCTGGGGTGGAATTTTCTCGAGGTGCTTCTTTCAGTGTGGCCACTAACATGACCACGTTTCGGTGTCTCAGGTTCATGTTGCATTTGTCTTTGTAAGTCGGATAAACTCTGTAGTAAAAATGCATTAATTTCCATTTGTTTCTCTTGTTCTTTCATCATCCTCTCATTGTCAGCCTTGTAGCCTTGTAATTCGACCATGAGGCTCCTCACAATCTCAGCCAGATCTGGAGGGGTCCCTACCACCCTCCTTTCGTCAGATTCTTCCTCTCTATTGTGGGAGCCCTCCCCCACTTCATGGTGAGTCACCATTCTATACGTCTAAAATTTCCCCACGGTTGATCTTCCGCTTTGTGTGCAAAAGAAAAATGTTGGTTGTTATTCAATATTTATATTCATATATAACCTGTACATAATTCATATTTTTCACATGCACACACTCCATAGGAGTTGTCATTCTTAACTTCGACTTTTGATTACGAAGGTTAAGATAGGGGGGTTTACTCTTTTTAGGAGTGTTTGGAACGGAGCTCCTGCGCAACTCATTCATGAGCCCAAGAAGGCCAAGTGTTGTAACCATGCTCTGATACCAATTTGTAACACACCCACCCCAGGGCTAGAAAATTTTGTCTTTCTTTCCTTTTAAAGTCCCTCATATGACCGTGGGTATGCCCACTTCCCTTACCAGGAGTGAACTTCTGCTATCGCAATATGGGGAGTCATGATGCAAGCATTACCCCGTACTCTCTCATCTTTCAAAGGGTCGAAACCTGAAATGGGTTTAATCGCTTATCGAGATTTACAGTAACTCAGATTAAGCCCTGGTACTCTACCCTTAGACATTTCGCATATCGTAATTTCGGGATATGAAATGACAGGAGGTCTTGCACTTAGGTTTCCCGGGAGCCGAAACTCTGAAACACCAACCTCTAAACATGCTCCACTATTTCAGGATTTCCTCCATTGGGATTTTGGGATATGTAATGACAAGAGGTCTTGCACTTAGGTTTCTCAGAAGCCAAAACTCTGAAACACCAACCTATAAACATGCTCCATTGTTTCAGGATTTCCTCCATCGGTACTTTGGGATATGCGACGACAAGAGGTCTCACACTTAGGTTTCCCAGGAGCCAAAAATCTGAAACACCAACCTCTAAACATGCTCCACTATTTCGGGATTTCCTCCATCGGGATTTTGGGATATGCGATAACAAGAGGTCTCGCACCTAGGTTTCCAGGGAGCAGAAACTCCAAAACACCAAACTCTAAACATACTTCACTATGTCGAGGTTTCCTCCATTGGTATTTTGGGTTATGCGATGACAAGAGGTCTCGCACTTAGGTTTCCCGAGAGCCGAAACTATGAAACACCAAACTCTAAACATACTTCACTGTTTCGGGGTTTCCTCCATCGGGTTTCGAGTTATGCGATGACAAGAGGTCTTGCACTTAGGTTTCCTAGGAGCCGAAACTCTGAAACACCAAACTCTAAACATACTACACTATTTCAGGATTTCCTCCATCGGGATTTTGGGATATGCGACGACAAGAGGTCTCGCACCTAGGTTTCCCGAGAGTCGAAACTCTGAAACACCAAACTCTAAACATACTTCACTGTTTCGGGGTTTCCTCCATCAGGATTTCAGGTTATGCGACAACAAGAGGTCTTCCACTTTGGTTTCCCAGGATCCGAAACTCTGAAACACCAAACTCTAAACATACTTCACTATTTCGGGGTTTCCTCCATCGGGATTTCTGGTTATGCAACGACAAGAGGTATCAAACTTAGGTTTCCCGGGAGCCAAAACTCTGAAACACCAAACTATAAACATACTTCACTGTTTCAGGATTTCCTCCATCGGGATTTCAGGATATGCAACGACAAGAGGTCTCGTACCTGGGTTTCCCTAGAGTCGAAATGTGAAAAAATCACACTCTATTATTTTGGGACTTCGCAAGTCAGGGTTTCGGGACTTGCGAGTACAAGGGAACTCACCCTTGGGTATTCTAGGTACCGAAATACTGAAATATCGAGATTTAGCTACATGCTGCCATTTTGGGATTTCGTGATTCGGGGTTTCGGGACGGGTGAGTACAAGGGAATTTACCCTTAGGTATCCCGGGTGCTGAAACACTGAAACATCAAGACTCAAATCCACCTTAGTCCATTTCGGGGCTTCACTAATCAGGATTTAAGAACTTGCGGGTACAATGAAACTCGTACTTAGGTACCCCGGGTGTCGAAATACTGAAATGTGATAACGTTTCCACACTCTATCTTCTGGGATATCACAAGTCGGGATTTCGGGACTTGTGAGTACAAGGGATCTCGCCCTTGGTTATTCCGGATGCCGAAACACCGAAATACTGAGCTCTAAGAGACTCACTATCTCTCGTGCAAGGTTTTTAGACTTAGGCCTTAAAGTTCTTCATCGGGTTCCTGGGTAGATTTTCACTAGGTGTTTATGACCAGACTGAAAGGTCTTCTTAAATCCCTGAGCTATTAACTTCTGTGATAGGTAATAAGAAAATTCAGGATTTTACTAAGGAGGTAGTCCTTTCAGTGAACTCACCCCGGCTCTGGAATGTAAGGGAATGGTCCCAAAAGGTTGTCCCTATGGGGAAATCTATCCAGGGGAGTATGAGAGACAAATAAGGGAAACAAATCTCTTGAGAACAGTGTTGAAAATTGAATTAGTTCAAGTACATATTTCTCTCTCTCTCTCTCTCTCTCTCTATATATATATATATATATATATATCAAATATGGTCATTCCAACATAAGCATGCAACCACCATTTCCGATCAAAACACCATGCAGACATTTCTACACAGAAACCATTTATAAGTGTTCAAACCATGAGCATACATTCCAAGATATTCAATGCAAGATGCAATATATAAACACTTATCAGAAAAAAAAACACCAGGTGATGCAACTGCTGAGAGAGGTGCTCGTTTCCACCCAACCGTAGGCTCAGCGACTCCCAACAGATTTACCACTTGCCACCCCTGAGCTAGACCACGATGCTGTGAGACTGAGTCTTTGTTCGTCAAAAGTTGAGAACGAAGGTTACTCTCCTTCTTCTCTGCTTATCAATCACTCTGTGTATTTTCCAAAGCTCTTATGATCTCTTGCCTCTTGCGATCTCTGTCGTGACTACCCCTTCCACACCTCTTTCCTACCTTTTCTTTTTTCGGTGAGGTTTCATGTGGCATGAACTTCCCCACGGTGGTCAGGCCTGAGGATTCCATGGATGGGCAGTTCACCCCCATCCCTCATTAACTCATGAGGATCCCCCTTCACCTACCAACCTGGAGAGTAATTCTTTTCAAGGCCAGCGAGTCGCTCTTGATCTTCAAGCCAGTGAATACCAAACACGGTATAGGTTTCAGTAGAAGTTAAAACCACCATTCCAGGTGCCTTCCACCACCTTTCCTTATCCATCGTGGTCTCTTTTCAGAACATCCCCCTCTCAACAGTCCTGCAATATATACCCATAATATTATTTACATTCGTCGACCTTTTATACTAAGGTCCATTCAAAATCAGACATTCACATCTTTGAGTCTGCCATAGTTCTGGTCCAGTATAGTTATTTTTATAGACTAGGGGAAACAAGGTGTTACAATTCCCCCCCCCCTTAAAGAAAAATCATCCTTGATGTTCTATCTATCAATATGACATGTATGTACAGAGGCAAAAAAAATTGGATATGCATGTTTCATGGCATCCTCCATTTCCCATGTAGCCTCATCTAGGCCAAAATGTCTCCACTGCACCTTGACTTGTGCAATGGTTCACTTCCAGAGTGGGGTTTCCTTTCTTTCCGGTATGCATTGAGGTTCTCGTAGGAATTCTTCCTCTGGTTCCACCTAGATCACAGACCAGTCAATTATATGATTAGAATCATGTACATATTTCTTCAATAATGAAACATGGAAAACATTATGTGCTTTTACTGTGGGAGGAAGTTCTATCCTATAGTCTATAGGTCCCACTCTATCTAGAACCTCAAAGGGTCCACAATACCGAGGTGCCAACTTGGCACAAGCTCCCATTTTCAGGGAACTTTCCCTGGGCCTAACTCTCAGATATACATGGTCTCCCGTCTTGAACTCTCTTGGAGTTCTCTTTTGGTCAGCGTAACTTTTTTGTCGGTTTTTGGCGACCTTCAGGTTTTGTTTTATCTGAGTCACTTACTGTTCCATTTCTTTCAACATGTCATGTCCAAAAGAAATTATGTTTACGAGATTACTCAAACTGATAGGAGTGTTGCACAACCTACCATAGAGGACTTCGAAGGGGATCATCTTTAAGGATTCTTGGTATTTGTTGTTGTAGGAGAATTCCACCAGTGGCAGGTAATCTTCCCACTTCTTGGGTTGATGCATTACATGCATTGTTAGCATTTCTTCTAGTATTTGGTTCACTCTTTCCATATGTGCATCAGTTTGAGGGTGATAGGCGGTGCTAAAAAGAAACTTGGTCTCCAAACCAACCATCAGTGATTTCCAAAAGTTGGAAGTGAATTTTTTGTCTCTGTCAGACACGATCTCTTTCAGCATCCAATGCAGTCTGAATATCTCTTTCATGAATACCTGAGTGATGTTTATTTCCTTGCAAGTTGACTTGACGGGGATGAAATGAGAAGACTTGCTCAATTTCTCCACCACTACCATGATGGCATCATTTTGTTTGGTCGAGGTGGGTAATCTGGTGATGAAATCCATGGAGATGGTTTCCCATTTCCATTTTGGGATTGGTAGAGGTTGTAATAATCCTGCTGGGTGTCAGTGTTCTGCTTTAACCTGTTGGCATTCTATGCATTTGGCTAAGTACTCGGCTATGTTTTTCTTCAATCCATGCCAATAGATTTGTTTTCTAGTGGTCATGATCATCTTTTGGTATCTTGGATGACCAATATAGGGTCTTTTATGTATTTCATCCAGTATGAACCTCTTCAAGTTGTCACAATCTAGGATATACCATCTTCTTCGGTAAGTGAGCAGACTTCCTTCCATCATATGGTAGTCTTTGTACTTTAACCCGGTGGGATCTTACTGTAGGTACGAGGTCATGGTATGGATGAAGGGATATGTTTCTTGTGCATTTCTGACTCTTTCCTTGACATCTGTATCGCAGGAGCTCACTGCAGCCAGGTGAATTGTTTTCATGCTTCTGCTAAGGGCATCAACCACCCTATTTTCCTTTCCCTTAATATGCTTGATTTCAAAATCAAACTCACTAAGAAGGACCATCCACCTAGCTTGTCTGGAATTGATTTTTGGTTGGTCAAACAGATATCGCAGTCCACAGTGGTCTTTCATAAGTATAAAGTTTCTTCCAAGGAAGTAATGCCTCCACATTTTCAAGGCGTGCACTATGGCATCCATCTCTAAATCATGGGTCACATAGTTGACTTCGTGCTCATTCAATTTTCGGGATTCATAGTAGACCACACTTCCTCCCTACATAAGGACTCCTATGAACCCTTCCTTACAAGCATCAGTGCATAAAAGGAAGTCATCTTCGGGATCGACGATCTTCAACACGGGTGCGTGGGTCAGTAGATGTTTCAGGGTTTGAAAACTTTCTTCACATTTTTGTGTCCATGTGAATTTTATCCCCTTTTTCTGGAGGGTAGTGATTGGACAACCACTCTTGGAGAATCCTTTTATAAATCTCCTATATTATCCTACTAATACCATAAAGGATATGATATTTGAAACGTCCTTTGGGGTAGGCCATTCCATGATAGACCATATTTTTTCAGGGTCTACTGCTACTCCTTCTTCAGATAGGACATGGCCTAAGTAATGTATTTTCTTCTGGAAGAATTCACATTTGTTGAATTTTGCATAGAGATGATGTTATATTAGCACTTGTATCACAAGCCTAATATTCTCTTCATGCTCTTCTCCATTCTTGGAGTAAATTAATATATTGTCAAAAAAAACCAACACAAATTTGTCTAGGAATTTGTTGAGTACATTGTTCATCAAACACATGAAAGTGGCAGGGGCATTGGTTAACCCAAATGGTACTACCACAAACTCATAGTGACCATACCTCATTCAAAAGGTCATTTTGTGAATGTCTTCACCCTTGATTCGGACATGATGTTATCCCAAACTCAAGTCAATCTTTGAGAAAATAGATGCACCCCCCAATTGATCGAATAGGTCATCTATCCTAGGAAAGGAGTACTTGTTCTTTATGGTTACCTTATTGAATTGTCTATAATCTATACACAGTCCGAGGGTACCGTCTTTCTTCTTCACAAATAGGACTGGTTCTCCCCATGGAGACATGCTGGGCTGGATATAGCCCTTATCCATCATTTCTCTCAATTGCAATCTGAGTTCAACTAGTTCAAGTGTTCTCATCTAGTACGGTGTGCTAGACACCGACACCGCTCCCAGTGCAAGTTCTATCAAGAAGTCAATGTCTCTTCTCGGAGGTAAACCTGGTACCTCTTCCATAAATACATCTTTGTATTCTCTCAGGGTATGGTGGTCTTCGAGGCTTGTTGTGTCGCCTTCAATTATTTTCAATACCTGTATTGCATATAGGGGACGTCCCTTTCAACAATACCTTCTCATTTGTAGAGTTGATATTTGTCTCACGGAGACAGGTTTTCGGATCCTTTGAAGGGTTATCCTTTTTCCTTATTTACTTACACATTCTAAGGTTTTATGGTAACAGTCCAATCTGGTAAGTTTTAAACCTCCGAAGTAAAGCAATGCATATAGATTCTTAAGCAATACAAAAATTAATCAACGGCTCATACATAGAGTACACAAAGATTTTTACCAGAAACCCTCAACTAGGAAAACCTTTATTATTTTCATTATATCGAATTTCACCATTCGCCATACAATATATACAATGTTTTTAGGTATTCCGTAGATACCAAAAACCTAATCCCTTAATCCGGGATTAATTTACAAATCAGCTAAAAATAGAAAAATCTGTAGTTGTCGTATCTGACGCACCCACACACACACATGCAAAGAATATAACACATACCCAACAGTAGGGTGGTCTTTGAGGCTTGGTGTGTCACCTTCAATTGTTTTCAATAACTATATTTCATATAGGGGACGTCCCTTTCAGCAATACCTTATCATTTGTAGAGCTGATATTTGTCTCACGGAGACAGGTTTTCGGATCCCTTGAAGGGTTATCCTTTTTCCTTATTTACTTACACATTCTAAGGTTTTATGGTAACAGTCCAATCTAGATTTATGGGTGGCTAGCCATTACATACCAATCAATAGATCATACGATCCCATGGGTAATATGTTAAGGGTTTCTTAGGTGGGGAATTCACCCAACGTTAAATGGTAGGCTTGTATGACCTCTGCTACCCTTCTTTTGGTGCCAGTGGATAACTGTACCAACAATGGCTTGGCATTTTTATGTGATTGTTGTTAACATTTATCAATAGCCTTAGGGGATATATAACTCAAATTTGAACCAGGGTCAATCAGAATAGACACTAGACAGTTGGTGATCATACCTTCGATTTCCACCACCGAAGCTTAGTGGTCAACTTGGTTATTACCCAAGGCTGCATAAATTTGCGGTACACTCTTGGCCACATTATTGACGGTGGTATCTTCTTGAACATTGTAAATTATTTAGTTTTTCTATTGTCGGTGCGGGCAATCTCTCAGTAGATGTTCTTCTCCACAGCCCCAACATTTCAAAGGTTCTCTCTTTGGATTATCAGTCTTTACTGGGGCAGATCTAGAAAGTTTATTTCCGCTCAAGGAGGGAAAGTTTTGTTGTTGTACACTTCGGGCTGGGAAGCTCATCCTTGAGTTCTTTTTATAGTCCTTAAATCTTGGGGACTTAAACTCTGTTTTCTGGAATCCTGAACTATTCCTTTGCTTCCAGCCTTCACAAGGTCCTATCCGATGCCCAAGTTGTTCATAACAATATCTTTCTTTTCGGATAGTATCTTCTAGGGTATTTGGTTTGTCAAATTCAATCATGTTCTGATAGTCCTTAGGTAGTCCACTGATGAATCGTTGCACCTTTTCCTTTTTTTCTTTTATGTAGGGTACATACCTCAGCAACTAAAGGAATCTGTTGACATATTCCTTTATGGTGAGTTTCCCCAACTTAAGTTCATATAATTCTTTAGTCTTTTCGTCGAAATATTTTTCCGAAAGATACTTCTTCCTGAAGTATTTCTCAAACCATTCCCAAGACAGGTCTTCTTCGTGAATCCCTTTTACATTCTTAAGGTCTTCCCACCAAATGGAAGTCTTTCCATTCAAGCTGAAGGTGGCTACTTGGGCCTTCAAGTTTTCTGAGAAGTCATGGACTCTGAAATACTTCTTTAGTACAAGTAGCCAGGCCTCTGCTTCTTCTCCTTTCTTTATTTCACCGTCGAAGGAAGGTGGTTTGGCCTTCTTGAACTCTTAGAGATTATGACTCTTGGAAATTTTCTTCTTCTTTCATTTTCTTCGGGAATGAGAACTAGTTCTGCTAATAGAAGATCTCTCCGGGTCGCTAGCTTCCTTTCCAGAAGAATTGTCCGAGGCTTGTCCCTTATCTCTGGGGTGGAATTTTCTCAAGCTGCTTCTTTCAGTGTGTCCACTGACATGACCATGTTTCTATGTCTAAGGTTCATTTTGAATTTGTCTTTGTAAGTCAGATAATATCTACAGTAAAAATGCATTAATTTTTGTTTGTTTCTCTTGTTCTTTCATCATCCTCTCATTGTACACCTTGCAGCTTTGTAATTCAACCATGAGGATCCTCATAGTCTCAACTAGATCTGTAGGGGTCCCTACCGCCCTCCTTTCTTCATATTATTCGTCTCTATTGTGGGAACCCTCCCCCACTTCATGGTGAGTCACCATTCTATACGTCTAATATTTCCCCATAGTTGATCTTTCGCTTTGTGTGCAAAAGAAAAACATTGGTTGTTAGTCAATATTTATATTCATATATAACTTGTACATAATTCTTATTTTTCACATGCACACACGCCATAGGAGTTTTCATTCTTAACTTCGACTTTTGATTACAAAGGTTAAGACAAGGGGGTTTACTCTTTTTAGGAATGTTTCGAATGAAGCTCCTGCACAACTCGTTCATGAGCCCAAGCAGGCCAAGTGTTGTAACCATTCTCTGATACCAATTTGTAACACACCCGCCCCAGGGCTAGAAAATTTTGGCTTTCTTTCCTTTTAAAGTCCCTCATATGACCGTGTTTATGCCCACCACCCTCACTGGGAGTGCACTTCTGCTATCGCGATCCGGGGAGTCATGATGCAAGCATTCCCTCATACTCTCTTGTATTTCGAATGGCCGAAACCTGAAATGGGTTTAACTGCTTATCGAGATTTACAGTAACTCAGATTAATCCCTGGTACTCTACCCTTCAGGATTTTGCATATCGGAATTTCAGGATATCCAATGACAATAGGTCTCGCACTTAGGTTTCTCGGGAGCCAAAACTCTGAAACACCAACCTCTAAACATGCTCCACTATTTCGGGATTTCCTCCATAGGGATTTCTAGATATGCCACGACAAGAGGTATCGCACTTAGGTTTCCCGAGAGCCGAAACTCTGAAACACCAACCTCTAAACATTCTCCACTGTTTCGAGATTTCCTCCATCGGGATTCCAGGATATGTGACGACAAGAGGTCTCGCACTTAGGTTTCCTGGGAGCCAAAACTCTGAAACACCAACCTCTAAACATGCTCCATTATTTCGGGATTTCCTCCATCGGGATTTTGAGATATGCGATGATAAGAGGTCTCGCACCTGGGTTTCCTGGTAGCTAAAACTCTAAAACACCAAACTCTAAACATACTTCACTATTTCGGGGTTTCCTCCATCAGGATTTCAGGTTATGCGATGACAAGAGGTCTCGCACTTAGGTTTTTGTAATAGATAACCAAGAATGAAATTGTATAATATGTATAAAATATAAATGATTGATAAAATATATGATAAAAATGATGATTTACAATTGAGAAGGAGGGCTTGATTATATACCCACACAGGGGTGCCCTTTCACCACTAGACATGTCTTTTGGATAATATGTCTTTTCATTATTACTAATTACTATTACTAACTATTTACTAATTAATTATTATGTTATGAACATTTATTTATATGTATTTATGTTCATAACAGGTTTCCCTGGAGCCGAAACTCTGGAACACCAAACTTTAAACATACTTCACTATTTCAGGGTTTCCTCCATCAGGATTTCAGGTTATGCGATGAAAAGAGGTCTTGTACTTAGGTTTCCTGGGAGATGAAACTCCGAAACACCAAACTCTAAACATACTTCACTGTTTCGGGATTTCCTCCATCGAGATTTTGGGATATGCGAGGACAAGAGGTCTCGCACTTGGGTTGGGAGCCGAAAATCCGAAACACCAAACTCTAAACGTACTTCATTGTTTCAGGGATTCCTCCAATGGGATTTCAGGTTATGTGATGACAAGAAGTCTTTCACTTAGGTTTCCCCGAAGCAGAAACTCTGAAACACCAAATACACATGCAAAGAATATAACACATACCCAACAGTAGGGTGGTCTTCGAGGCTTGGTGTGTCGCCTTCAATTGTTTTCAATACCTGTATTGCATATAGGGGATGTCCCTTTCAACAATACCTTCTCATTTGTAGAGATGATATTTGTCTCACGGAGATGGGTTTTCAGATCCCTTGAAGGGTTATCCTTTTTCCATATTTACTTACACATTCTAAGGTTTTATGGTAACAATCCAATCTGGCTTTATGGGCGGCTAGCCAGTCCATACCAATCAACATATCATACGATCCCAGGGGTAATATGTTAAGGGTTTCTTAGGTGGGGAATTCACCCAACGTTAAATGGAAGGCTTGTATGACCTCTGCTACCCTTCTTTTGGTGCCAGTGGCTAACTGTACCAACCATGGCTTGGCATTTTTATGTGGTTGTTGTTTACATTTATCAACAACCTTAGGGGATATATAACTCAAATTTGAACCAGGGTCAATCAGAATAGACACTAGACAGTTGGCGATCATACCTTTGATTTCCACCACCGAAGCTTGGTGGTCATCTTGGTTATTATCCAAGGCTGCATAAATTTGCGGTACACTCTTGGCCACATTATTGATGGTGGTAGATTCTTGAACATTGTAAATTCTTCGGTTGTTCTGTTGTTGGTGTGGGTAGTCTCTCAGTAGATGTTCTTTTCCACAGCCCCAACATTTCAAAGGTTCTCTCTTTGGATTATCAGTATTTACTGGGGCAGATCCAGAAAGTTTATTTCCGCTCAAGGAGGGAAAGTTCTGTTGTTGTACACTTTGGGCTGGGAAGCTCATCCTTGAGTTCTTTTTATAGTCCTTGAATCTTGGTTATGCCCACCACCCTTACTGGGAGTGCACTTCTGCTATCGTGATCCAGGGAGTCGTGATGCAATCATTCCCTCATACTCTCTTGTATTTCGAATGGGCGAAACCCAAAATGGGTTTAACCGCTTATCAAGATTTACAGTAACTTAGATTAATCCCTGGTACTCTACCCTTCAGGGTTTCGCATATCGTAATTTCAGGATATCCAACGACGAGAGGTCTCGCACTTAGGTTTCTCAGGAGCTGAAACTCTGAAACACCAACCTCTAAACATGCTCCACTATTTTGGGATTTCCTCCATTGGGATTTCTGGATATGCAACGACAAGAGGTCTCGCACTTAGGTTTCCCGGTAGTCGAAACTCCGAAACACCAACCTCTAAACATGCTCCACTGTTTCGGGATTTCCTCCATCGGGATTCTAGGATATGTGACGACAAGAGGTCTTTCACTTAGGTTTCCCGGGAGTCGAAACTCTGAAACACCAACCTATAAACATGCTCCATTGTTTTGGGATTTCGGGATATGCGATGATAAGAGGTCTCGCACCTAGGTTTCCTAGGAGCCAAAACTCCGAAACACCAAACTCTAAACATACTTCACTATTTTGGGGTTTCCTCCATTAGGATTTCAGGTTATGTGATGAAAATAGGTCTCGCACTTAGGTTTCCTGTTAGCCGAAACTCCAGAACACCAAACTCTAAACATACTTCACTATTTCAGGGTTTCCTCCATCAGGATTTCGGGTTATGTGACAACAAGAGGTCTCGAACTTAGGTTTCCTGGGAGCCAAAACTCCAAAACACCAAACTCTAAACATACTTCACTGTTTCGAGATTTCCTCCATCAAGATTTTTGGATATGCGACGACAAGAGGTCTCACACCTGGGTTTCCCAGGAGCCGAAAATCCGAATCACCAAACTCTAAACGTACTTCATTGTTTTGTGGTTTCCTCCATCGGGATTTTGGGTTATGCGACGACAAGAGATCTTTCACTTAGGTTTCACGGGAGCAGAAACTCTGAAACACCAAACTCTAAACATACTTCATTGTTTCGTGGTTTCCTCCATCGGGATTTCGGGTTATGCGATGACAAGAGGTCTCGCACTTAGGTTTCTCGAGAGATGAAACTCTGAAACACCAAACTCTAAACATACTTCATTGTTTCGGGATGTTGGGATATGCGACGACAAGAGGTCTCGCACCTCGGTTTCCTGGGAGCCGCAATGTCGAAAAGTCACACTCTATTATTTCGGGACTTCGCAAGTCGGGGTTTCAGGACTTGCGAGCACAAGGAAACTTTCCCTTGGTTATTTCGGGTACCAAAATACCAAAATATCTGGATTTAGCTACATACTGTCATTTCAGGATTTCACAATTCGGGGTTTCGGGACGGGTGAGTACAAGGGAATTTACCCTTAGGTATCCCGGGTGCCGAAACATCGAAACATCAAGACTCAAATCCACATTAGTCCATTTTGGGGCTTCACTAATCGGGATTTTGGGACTTGCGGGTATAATGAAACTCGCACTTAGGTACCCTGGGTGTCGAAATACCAAAATGTGATAAATTTTCCACACTCTATCTTTTGGGATTTTGGGACTTGAGAGTACAAGGGATCTCACCCTTGGTTATTCTGGATGCCGAAACACCAAAATACCAATCTCTAAGAGACTCACTCTCACTCGTGCAAGGTTTTCAGACTTAGGCCTTAAAGTTCTTCATCAGGTTCCTGGGTAGATTTTCACTAGGTTTTTATGTCCAGACTGAAAGGTCTTCTTAAATCCCTGAGTTGTTAACTTCTGTGATAGGTAATAAGCAAATTCAGGATTTTACTAAGGCGATAGTCCTTTCAGTTAACTTACCCCGACTCTGAAATGTAAGGGAATGGTCCCGAAAGGGTGTCCCTATGGGGAAATCTATCCAGGGTAGTATGAGAAACAAATAAGGGAAACAAATCTCCCGAGAACAGTCTTGAAAACTGATTTCGTTCAAGTACGTATATCTATATATATATATATATAAACCAAATATGGTCATTCCAACATAAGCATGCAACCACAATTTCCTATCAAAACACCATGCAAACATTTCTACATAGAAACCATTTATAAGTGTTCAAACCATGAGTATACATTCCAATATATTCAATGCAAGATGCAAGATATAAACACTTATCAGAAAAAAAACACCAGGTGATGCAACTACTGAGAGGGGTGCTTATTTCCACCCAACCATAGGCTCAACAACTCCCAATGGATTTACCACTAGCAACCCCTGAGCTAGACCATGATGTTGTGAGACTGATTCTCTGTTCGTCAAAAGTCAAGAACGAAGGTTACTCTCCTTCTTCTCTTCTTATCAATCACTCTGTATATTTTCCAGATCTCTTTTGATCTCTTCCCTCTTACGATCTCTATCGCAACTGCCCCTTCCACACCTCTTTCCTGCCTTTTCTTTTTCTGGTGAGGTTGTGTGTGGAAAAAAACTCCCCGCGGTGGTCCGGCCTGAGGCTTCCACGGATGAGAGGTTCACCCCCATCCCTCATTAACTCATGAGGATCCCCCTTCACCTACCAACATGGCGAGTAATTCATTTTGGGGCCAACGAGTTGCTCTTAATCTTTGGGCCAGTGAAGACCAAACACGGTATTGGTTTCGGTGGAAGTTAATGCCACCATTCCAGGTGCCTTCCACCATCTTTCCTCAGCCATTGTGGTCTATTTTCAGCACATCCCCCTCCCATCAGTCTTGCAACATATATCCATAACATTATTTACATTCGTCGACCTTTTATACTAAGGTCCATTCAAAATCACACATTCACATATTTGAGTCTGCCATAGTTCTGGAACAGTATAGTTATTTTTACAGACTGGGGGGGATAGGGTGTTACAAATGTAGACTTTATATTGGCTACCATTCTATCCCAATTATTTATCTTTTTTTTTTCCTTTGTTCCT
The DNA here is from genome assembly GCA_000966675.3 of Picea glauca. Taxonomy (NCBI): domain Eukaryota; kingdom Viridiplantae; phylum Streptophyta; class Pinopsida; order Pinales; family Pinaceae; genus Picea; species Picea glauca. The sequence goes on from JZKD02S1815157.1 coordinate 407,643, forward strand.
CCTCTCAGCCTGCAGTTCAACCCACCACAGTGTTGCATGTCCTTTTAGCCTGGTGACATCCTGTTTCACTCTTTTCTCTTCATCCACCTCTTCATAATCGAAGTGCTTTTCCATGGATATTATCCAATCTAGCATCTGTTCAACATATAAATTACCTTCGTACATTGGGACCTCTATCTTGGCTCTGCCTCCCAATCTAGAAACTGCTCTCAGTAAGCGGTATTCAGCAACATCCTCTCCTTCAACTTCTTCAGCACCATTCTCTCCCATGACTTCTTCTCTCTCTACATTGCCGATGTCTCCAGCATTAGGTGCTCTTCTCTATGCTGCCTCCATCAACTCTAATATTGCACGAAGTTATTGCATCTCCCTTTCTACAACCCAATTGGCTAAATGTGGTTCCACTCATCTCCTTGGTGGCATTGTGTTGTGTTATCACTCCAACAAACTCTCCTAGGCTGTAAGTCAGAGATGCCTGGTAACTTAATCTTTTGGTAACTATTTTCTCAATAAAAAGTGTGGGTTTGGATCAAGTCAGAGGACCGAATCATTTCTCACTCAAAACATTAATGAACACATTTAGATGGACAAGGCTTTCAACCACAAACGTTTAGAGAGTTTACAAATAAAGGGATGTATGGAGAAATAACTATTATATCAACAGAATCACATATAAAGCATATATGAATGGCCAATTACAATAATCACATAAATAGTTGCAAATTTTAACTTATGAATGCAATGATAAGATGATAGTTATTGGGCATAAACAAGCATAACAACATGAATATAATATCCAGGTGCAAGTACAGAATAGATAAGAAGATGAAATCTGAACAAGTTATGGTAAAAGAAGCTTGTATTACTCAATATGAAAATGAGAAGTTTGAGTACATAATATGAAAAAGTCTCCAAATTCGAACCCCTTGGTGCTTCAAATGTCTTTGGCTTTATAGCCTTACAATATGAAATCTAGATCCTTCAAAGATGGATCAGATTTGCTAAAAATAGTCAAACCAAACAAGTGTAGGATGAGATACTATAAAAATGGATCTAGACTTCTAAAAATGGAAAGTCAAAAAAAAATATCCTATCTTAGGTGTCAAACTCTATCTTTATATCCTTTATATCCTCCAAACTCTTTGACATATGTAGAAAGTCTTCCAAGGCTGATGAATCCTCATAGAAAATTCGAATTTGCGACATTTGGGAAAAAGACAGTTTTTTTGCTCATCAACTAGGTCACCATTTTCACTTTTCCACCTTCTTAAACATTAAATACATCAAGATAACACCTTAAATATGATGTATTTAATTGTTATGCATCTTTAGAAACCAACCTCGAAAGATTTGGTTGAGAAAAAGTCAAATTTGTGCAAACATATGACCTCGCTGCCATGTACAGGTTTCGGTGGTTAAGAGATAAAAATCTGGGCTTGTTAACCATCGAAAATCTCTTCTTTCGGTGGTTAAGAGATAAAAATATGGGCATGTTAACCACCGAAACCTGTAACTTTCAAAAACGGATCTGCGGTGAATTAATTTGCGTGGGAATCGCAATGACTCGGATTTTTCTTTGAATTGGATGACAAATGGCACAATAACCAGCAATTGAACTCGAATTCCACTTGGCAACCTTGACAAATCACAGGATTATGGCTGCTAAGTATGAGTTTGCATGAGGAAATCATGGGATCATGACAATAAAAATGACTCTTAGATTCAATATTGAATATTAATGAAATTGAAACAGAAATCAAATGAAGTCATAATGATTCTTTATCCTCGTGACTGGAGATAATGAAGGCCCATGTGACAAATCAATTCTGTTATCTGAAAATCATGCATGGAATTCTGGATTTCTGCCGAGTCTTAATTCTGAAATGACAATTGGTAGTTAAAAGGAGAACAGGGCATAAATATTTAGATAAGATGCCATAAGAACTCCATACCTCACTACCTAGATAAACTTTCAGCGGTTATAACTTAATGATTGTGCCCATTTGACATCTGGCTCATGCTAAAGCATGAGCTTTTTCCTTTTGTGCATAGAAACATTTTCGGTGGTTAACATGCCCTTTATTTTCGCCTCTTAACCACCGAAAACCAAGACTTTTGGTGGTTAATGAGAATTTTTTTAGCTCCTCTTAACCATCGAAACCTGAGATTTAAGGATTTGATTTCCAAGACCAAAATTGATGTTTTTTCCAAGTTTGTATCCAAATAGAAAACCTTCTAACACACCTAAAAAAATTTGGAAATGAATTTTTGGACCTGTTCCTATCACTTAAAAATTTGTAAAATGACAGTGTTATTTTAGGAGATAACATATGGCTCCTACTCAGGGATGGAATCCTCCCAGTGAGGTTCCAAGAACAAGTAGTTCCATTCGCCTTACCGGTTGGGCTATGGAGTCATGTGGCTTGTGCAATAGGTAGCCTGCTCTGCTTATTCAACCAAAATCTGAAAACAATATTTGCATAGCTTTGAAATTGTAGTTCCATTGGGCATGGAGTCATTTGGTTGCCTTTGGCATTGGGCATGGAGTCATCTGGTTGCCTTTGGCATTGGGCATGGAGTCATCTGACCTTTGCAACTGTTCCTCTACAAACCTATAACTTGCATGCAACCTCCTGCTTATTCATGAAATCAACAACTGAAAAAGATCTCATCACTTGTATGGTGAGCTTATTCCTCTGCCTACTCCTACACTAACCAGTAGAGGCAGATTTATCAAGAAAAGATCGAATTTCCAATGCAGCCATATCATAAACTGGTTTACTGTTAAAATCCTTGATCTTGACCCAAACAATAATGGAAGGGATATCATGCAAAAAAGAGGTTTGAACAAATGATAAAACAATCTTCTTCTGATAGAAAATTTTTAACATCTACAATGCTCATAGACTCCAAATAGTCAGAAAAAGGGTCATCAAATTCACACAGCAATACCTCTTTGGACAGTTGATCCAACTATAAATTGAAAAGATGTTGAAAATTGCCTTTACTAATCTCATTGTTGAATGCAGGTTGCTCGAGATCTGTTTGAGAAACATATACGATAGACTGTTGATCTGGACTGTTAAGTTCCTCGCCTTCTTCTTGATATCTGCTGCAAACTTTTAGTTGCTGCAAATCTTGAAACTGAGAGATACCCTTAGAATCTGTTGTAGATTCAAAACTGTCATATGTTGAAATAAAAATCTGCTCATCATTTTTTAATTTTTTAAAGGAGGCAATCTGATCTGCATAATATTCTAAGATAGTGGATGCATTTGGTATACTATTTAAAGCATCTATACTATGGCCATTATCCTGAAGACCACCCATCTCTTGATCATGGTGAGAGATATCTTCTACTGCAGCAAAATCTTCATGAGTATTTGGATCTTTATTCAATAAATAAAACTCATGACAACATTGAGGATAGAGAAGGTCACTTGGAAAATGGTTTTTACAAAACACATGGAAGGCGGCATGAAAATCAGCTAAAGAGATGACACTTGCACTTGGAAGAAATCGACACCAGTCAAGATCAATCCCTTCTAATGAAAATTTGAAAAGATTAATTTGAACATCCTCATGTACAATTTCAAGTCGGTCAATAAAGTCATGGAAATCCAGCAAATGTTTAGTTGGCACTTCCCACTTCTCTCCATGAAATCTGGGAATACTAGGTTCCCATTCATCTCTAGTAGGTACTGGATGAGGGTAACCAGAAATACTTGAAAAATCATGGAACTCATACCTTGTAGGAAAGATCTGGTTCAAGTCATACCAGTGGAGTTGCCAACAGATTTCAGAGAAATAGAGTCTCCACTGAATATGTCCTTCATGGAGTCGCCAGATAGATAATTACAACCGAAATAATATCCAGGATTTTTCTATCATCAAAGTTGGATCTATGTCATCTCCCAAGGAATCTGAGCTTCAATATCCTCTCCCCGACAACGACGCCAATTTGTCATCACTCCAGGAAACTCTCCTAGGCTGTAAGTCAGAGATGTCTGGTAACTTAATATTTTGGTAACTGTTTTCTCAATAAAAAGTGTGGGTTTGGATCAAGTCAGAGGACCGAATCATTTCTCACTCAAAATATGCATGAACACATTTAGATGGACAAGGCTTTTAACCGCAAACATTCATAGAGTTTACAAATAAAGGGATGTATGGAGAAATAACTATTATATCAGCAGAATCACATATAAAGCATATATGAATGTCCAATTACAATAATCACATAAATACTTGCAAAGTTTAACTTATGAATGCAATGATAAGATGAAGATTATTGGGTATAAACAAGCATAACATCATGCATATAATATCCAGGTGCAAGTACAGAATAGATAAGAAGATGAAATCTGAACAAGTTATGGAAAAAGAAGCTTGTATTACTCAATATGAAAATGAGAAGTTTGAGTACATAATATGAAAAAGTCTCCAAAGTCGAACCCCTTGGTGCTTCAAATGTATTTGGCTTTATATCCTTACAAGATGAAATATAGATCCTTGAAAGATGGATCGGATTTGCTAAAAATAGTCAAACCAAACAAGTGTAGGATGAGACACTATAAAAATGGATCTAGACTTCTAAAAATGGAAAGTCAAAACAAAATATCCTATCTTAGGTGTCAAACTCTATCTTGATAGCCTTTATATCCTCCAAACTCTTTGACAGATGTAGAAAGTCTTTCAAGGCCGATGAATCCTCATAGGAAATTCGAATTTGCCACCTTTGGAAAAAATACAGTTTTTTTGCTCATCAACTAGGTCACCATTTTCACTTTTCGACCTTCTTAAACATTAAATACATCAAGATAAAACCTTAAATCAGATGTATTTAATTATTATGCATCTTTAGAAACCAACCTCGAAATATTTGGTTGAGAAAAAGTCAAATCTGTGCAAAAATATGACCTCGCTGCCATGTACAGGTTTCAGTGGTTAAGAGATAAAAATCTGGGCTTTTTAACCACCAAAAATCTCTGCTTTTGGTGGTTAAGAGATAAAAATCTGGGCATGTTAACCACCGAAACCTTTAACTTTCAAAAACGGATTTGAGGCAAATTAATTTGCGTGGGAATCGCAATGACTCGGATTTTTCTTTGAATTGGATGACAAATGGCTCAATAACCAGCAATTAAACTCGAATTCCACTTGGAAACCTTGACAAATCATGAGATTATGGCTGCTGAGTATGAGTTTTCATGAGGAAATCACAGGATCATGACAATAAAAATGACTCTCGGATTCAATATTGAATATTAATGAAATTGAAACAGAAATCAAATGAAGTCATAATGATTTTGTATCCTCGTGACTGGAGATAATGAAGTCCCATGTGACAAATCAATTCTATTATTTGAAAATCATGCATGGAATTCTGGATTGTTGTTGAGTCTTAATTCTAAAATGACAATTGGTAGTTAAAAGGAGAACAGGGCATAAATATTCAGATAAAATGCCATAAGAACTCCATACCTCACCACCTAGATAAACTTTCTACGGTTATAACTTAATGATTGTGCCCATTTGACATATGGCTCATGCAAAAGCACGGGTTTTTTCCTTTTGTGCATAGAAACATTTTTGGTGGTTAACAAGCCCTTTATTTTTGCCTCTTAACCACCGAAAACCAAGACTTTCAATGGTTAATGAGCAGTTTTTTAGCTCCTCTTAACCACCGAAACCTGAGATTTAAAGATTTGATTGCCAATACCAAAATTGATGTTTTTTCCAAGTTTGTATCCAAATAGTAGACCTTCTAACACACCTAAAAAAATTTGGAAATGAATTTTTGGACCTGTTCCTATCACTTAAAAATTGGTAAAATGACAGTGTTATTTTAGGAGATAACACGTTGAATGTCTGTCACACACAGAGTAAAACTTTGAGTTCTTTTTTCCTGTTGTCTGTAAGCAAAACTTCAGCTTTGATACCACTTGACACAGACCCCATTCTCTCCTAAGGGTTGTGCGCCCTCCCAGTCAAGATCTTTGATTCTAGAGTTGGGTGACTCTCTGAAACCTCGTTGGTCTCATTCTGTGTTAACCACAACTCCTCTGGGCTCCCTGCACAGGATCCACGACACTCACGACCTTCCCTCTCATGCTCTATGAAAATCTTAGAGTATCGGCATTAGCACCTTTTCTCTCAGCCCCTCGTATAAGTGACCTTGGGTGACGACTCCACATGATCACATGATTGAGGGCACAATCACAAGCGGTTTGGGATCAAACTTCTTTTCAACCCACAATTCTCCCTGAGCCTCCACGTGTCCTCTTGGTGAAACCTTGGTTTGGATTGCAGCCTGCCTTTGATATTTTAACGTCCGTGCAACTCCTTCCCCTGCAATGCGATATGACCTTCAATCTCACAATCTTGATGGTACTTCCAGATGGATGGCTGAGGTCTCTCCCTTGGAATCAATAGTTTGGATCTCCCTCTCTTAGATCGATGGCTGTGATCGATTCGAAATTCCAAACTTCATAATTTTTTAATCTCAAACCTTGGTTTCCTTTGTAGATAAATATTCTAGAGTGGAAGATCTATTGATTCATGTCCCCTTTGATCAATGAATGTGATCTCTGTGGGTCTCCAAACTTCAGGGTTTTGAAGTCTCAAACATCGCCTTCTTTCGTACTCAAATATTCTGGAGTGGATGATTTGTGGACACCTATCCTCATGATCAATGGTTCAGCTTCTACCTTGATTGTTTTGACCTTTCAACCCAGATCGACAGTCCTGAGACCCTCCTCTCAATCAACGATCGAGATCTCCTCCAGGTTTCGAACTTTAGATATTTCAAATCTCAACTTCACCCTCACACCAATGCTTTGATCCATTGATGCATGTCCCCCTTGATCAATGATTGAGGATTACTTCGGGCCTTTACCCGGAGTACATGGATTTACACCACATCTCCTCCAAATATTATGTCTCAAATTCACTTCGGGTATTAAGGTCTTTGGGATCCAGTGATCTTAGTTCTCAGAATAGAAATCCCACAACAAATTTCTTGAAGCTCGCGATCTACTAACAAGTGTTCGCTTACAGATCGACGACTCTCGGCTCTCCGGGTTTTGGGTGTTTAAACACTCCACCTTTTACTTCCTCTATATCTCATGACTCATCGACACATGACCCCCTAGATATAACAGTCCAGAGTCACTCCTCCTCCTGAGCTTCTAATCTTTTCTAACTTCAAAAAATTTCTAAGTCTTCAAAGGTTTTTGACCTTTGCTCCTCCTGTGAGTCTGACTCTTGTATCTTGTTTAACACTTATGAAAAGTGTTATCCCTTCTGATCTTTTTCCTTAAAAGGATTTCGATGTGCCACACACACCTTGCATTCTCAGGATTTTTGATAACTCGGATCCAAAGAACTTCTTGAAAAGTAATTCTTCTCGCCCTCCCTGATGTTCTCCTTTTGCCCGGTGCACACCTTGTAACCAATTGTTACACGGGTTCGAGTTCCTGCAGACAACTGTGCACACCTTGCAACAGTCACTTTGCACTCCTTGCAAAGGGAAAGTTTCATGCTATCTTTTCTGAGCTCCAGAACCGAAACAAATCCCGTCAACGCACTCCTTACATTCTGTGTGCACACCTTGCATTACTAGACAAAAGAGAAACAATTTAAACTTATCCTAACATTCACAGTTCCATCTACTCATAATGAAATTATTCATTCATTCATGAAACCACAATAACAAAGAATTGCAAACAGTGTCCACACCATGCATTGAATCAATTTTCCCCTGTTATATTCAAAAGTGAAAAATGGCTACAACTAAAATTCAAAAATCTCTTACTAACTTGCAGCTAGCGTCATTTGGGTGTAAAAAACCTCTATTTATCTCAAAGGGTTCTTAGGGTTCCCCCCAACTACTTGTCTACTCCAGAACCTAACCTAACGAATATCTTAGATCAATCACATTCCAGAGAAGGGGTGGAAACTCCCACTTTTCTCACAATCGTTCAAGCGTGCTTCAAAGATTTTTTCTGGCACTAAGTTCAAGCATGCCTCAAAATATTATTCTGGCGCTGAGTTTAGGCATGCTTCAAAATATCCGCTGCAACTACCAGCATTGAGATTCTGAAAAGATTCTCATGGGATGAGTGGTCCTACTCCGTGTGCTTGCCAACGATGCTCCTGCATCAACATCCAAACCCCATTATTAAAAAGGTTCCTCAACAATAATAAGTTGTAAAGGGATTGTTGGTTTATTCTCCCTACCAATTCACTTTTGGATTTTTTTTACATTTCTATACATATGCGTGGGAATATCTAAACATTATTGGATAGTAATATCTAGCTCTCAAGATCTTGTGAGTTATCATCTCCCTAGAAACATTTCCTCCAACAATTCCATCATGTAACTATGTAAGGAATTTATCAACATATTATTGCTAAAGACATTTGAGAAATATGCCATCATAATTTTTTCTAATAAGATTTCATTGATAAGTTTGTACTAAGATGATTGGAGCCTCTATGCTCTCTTCTACTTGGAGTTTATATGATTAGGGGAAGTACCATGTTGCATATATTTATTAAGGTCGTTTCACCAATATTATATCTAAGTAAGAACATATTAAACCTCTTGTGTGTAGAGTGTTATTCTATTCTCTCATCCCTCCTCTCACGAATCAGTTGGGTCAAGTGGATTTTATGCCAATCTAAATAGATCTTGACCTGTGACTATGGTTGTAGGTTTGAACTATAAATCATACTCCTAGATGGTTTTCATCTAGTTCCCTCTTCTCTCACCAATTTCTTTCTAAATGAATAGTGACCTCACGGCTGGGTGGGGCAATATCACCTTGGTATGTTTTTTTAGAATGTAGGTTTTGAACTATTTTACTAATTTATAAACAACAAAGTATTGTTCATCGATTGTCATGTAATTCATCTCATCCCCTTGTAGGATAATTATCATAAATGAAATTGAGCACTCATTCCCTTGCTCATCCTTATGTGCAAACATTGTTGCAAGAGAGTTGTTAGGGGAGATTTGAGGTCTAAAATGAACCTCCTAAGGAAAATAATAAAATAAGAGTTATGAATTTTCAAAGGGAAAGAAATAAAACTACCTTTTTAATTGTATTTTCTTCTTATCTCCTTATAAGTTTACTCAAATTTCAAGTGTAGGAACTCATTACCCAATGATCACCCACTCTTCAAACTTTTAATAGACCCACAGTGAGATAAATTGGAAATACAGGAAAAAAGTGTGTTTCTTTGAAAATAAACACATATTTTCATATATTTAAAACCTTAGTGGGTCTGTTGATACTGAGAGGGGGGTGAATCAGTATCAAATATAATTTAAAACCTTTTTCATCTTATACTTAAACCATTCAACTATATACAATGATCAATGAACAATAGTATAAGAGTTACATCAATACACCACAATACACCATGCACAATATATGAGAAATAATCAATAGCTATTGTTCAAGGGAAGTAATGACTTCCAAAGGTAGCTACAACTTCCAAATGTAAAGGGAGGGATAA
>JZKD02S1815157.1:420911-437731 GCA_000966675.3 Picea glauca
GAGAGATAATAAAACTTTACATTAAATCATCACCATCAACCAATCATCACATAGAACCTGATAATGCTTCCTGAGACTTCTTCAATTTCTGTAATTCTTGAATTCTTGGAGTACTTTGATCCTATAGATAATATTACTCAATGTATTCTCTGATCCAATTTTCACTAATTGAAGCCTCCCCAAAAAGAGGTTATAGAAAGAATGGTAGATTTTATTCAATTCTGGTCTGTTCAGAAGACCCAACTTGTACAACATGCCCCGCGCTCAATATTTAACATCTGATTCTAAAAATAAGACACAAGAAACTAAAGTCCATAATCTTTCCAATGGAAGTGGTCCCACGTCATTTGGATTCTATATGAAGAAGTTATGAATGTTTTACCTGGAACACATGTTTATTGACTAGCTTCAGGACTGGTCACAAACCCTATCTTCCACATAGTGTATCTCCATAATTATAGTGAATCAAGAGCTGAAATTTCTACCATAGGTACCTTAATATGTATTCTCAATACCATATCTATTTCACCATCTGAATCGTTCTATAAAATAAGTTATAGAAAAAATGGTAAGATGACCTGAAAATAACATACCTTAGAACACATAACCAAGAGACTTCATCCTCCCTTGAAATCCAACCTTCTTTTACTTCTTCTTCCCTCTAAAATTTGACTTGTATAAAATGAATATATAATGATGTTTATTTATACCATTTAGGTCACTTCCTTTTAACATTAGGGCCGACCTGACACTTTCTCATTTTGTAATTATTTTCTGTAATTATCTTCAGGGCCTACATGTACAATTCACTTTGTCATCTTCAAAAATTCATATCTCCTCAACCATGAGGATCCACGTGACTTGCCACATACCACCGGAAACAACATGATGTATACTATCCATCCATGGGTGTTGTATATGCATGTGCATTTTCCTTGATGTCTAAATACCTTCATCAATCTTGCAGTCCAAAACCCATGACTAGCGTTGACATCAATGACAACAACCAATCTTCCAACAGGGTCTATCTAAAGTATGTAGAGTGGGTACTCGTTGGATGTGAAATTTAATTCTTCATCCAATGAGTTCCTACACTTGAAGTTTGAGTAAACCTTTAAGGATATAAGTTGATAAATATGATTAAAAAAAGTAGCTTTCTTCCTTTCCCTCCAAAAATATTTACCGTTAGGTTTGACATCATCATCATGAATCCTATTGGTTGTTTTAAAGTCTAGCTTGATAGTACAATTTTTGTTTTGGTGTCTATTGTTTACCTCAAAATTACCCTAATGAATCATATGTGAACATGTACAACAAAAAATATTTATTGAAATATGGGTTGTGTGACATTGGTGATGCAACTATAATATCCTCAACTTTGTCAAAAGCCTCCTTTTCAATGGAATTGTATTTGAATTTACAGTCCATTTTTATCATTTGTTGAAATGTTTTGAAAATTTATGCAAAGTAGTCTATATATCTAGATATAAAATTTATATTTTTGAAGAAATACCGCATAGAATTCTTGCTATTGGGCATGGGAATATACATTATGGATTTCATTCATTCTGGAAAAAAGAAAATCCCATCCTTGGAGATGACATGCCTGAGACATTTTCCTTCTAAAACAAGAAATATATGTTTCTTGGGATTCAAAGATATACCATAATTTCAATGTATTTCAAAGATCTACTTCAGATGATGCAGGTGATATAACTTATCCTTGGAATTAATAGTAACATCGTCAAGGTATACCAAACTATTATTGATCAATCCTTTGATTTATATATCCATGGCATGTTAGAACATCACACCTAAATTTATGATTCCAAAAGGAATCTATTGATATGTATATGTTCCCCACTTTGTGAAGAACTAGGTGGTTTTTAATCGATCAGATTTGATCAAATTTGACTACTAAAAGTTGATTATAGGTGAGAAACCATATAGTAATGAAAACACCTTAGAAACATAGAATTTTAGTATTTGTTCCATTGAATGAACAAGGTACTTATCCTTGTCAGATTCTTTATTTAAATTGCAGAAGTCCACAAAGATTCTAATCTCCCAATATTTTTTTCTTACAGGTACCAAATTTTCCACCCAAACTAAATGGTACAATTTAAAGATGATCTTGGAATCCAACAGTTTCCTCAACTCATTTTGTAATAGTGGTTTCATAGTCATATGAAATTTATGTATCTTCCACTGAAAATGATTTTTGTGTTCTTTGAGAGGAATGACATGTTGTATGATCTATGTGTCATACATATTCAAATCCTTGTATGTATATGTGAAGACATCCTTGTATTTTGTGAATAGATGGATATACATCTACTTCTCATATTTCTATAAACATGTTCCCAAATTTATGTACTTGAGATTTTCTTGGGTGACCAGGTTGACTAATTCATGACTCATGGAAAGAAATATTTTTCTTCATGTTAATTATCGATCGAAACCTTGTTTGCATATCAAACAATTTTTCGAGAGTTATAACCACTTTAGGTACTAGGTTATATTTGAAACTATATAAGATATATTTTTACTCATGTATAGAGATTTTGTGTTCCTTATCATCTATTAGAGTGTCCTTGAAAGTCCCTACATGGGTGATTAGTTTCACTATATTTCCATCATTGTTGAATACCTCCAATTAGTGATATTGTCTAGTATTGAGGGCCTAAAAATTAGTCCAATAGAGAAACCATTATTCAGAGGGGGAAATATTGAAGATGAATTAGTTAAAGTGTCAACATAAACATTTTTTGAACAATTAATAGAAGTGTTATTAAATGCATCAAAATTATCAATCAACTTCCATACCTCATGTTCATAAGCTTTTAATTTTTTACCTTTGTGACAATGATTTCCCAGTCACCAATTTGTTTTAATCATTTCACCTTTAGGTCATTGGATTTTTTCAAACCATGAATAAAGGTCTCATACTCACCTATGTTTTTGTTTCACTCAAACTCTAATAAACGGGAAATTAGAGTCTTTTATTTATGTGGGTCAATGAGAATGCAACCTACCTTGAGAATCATTCTTGTGACTTGGAACCAACAAATAACAAAGTCCAAATGTTAGTATTGGCATCTATGATATATGAACTAGTACTATATAATTCTAATATTATATAGTCATTAGTGTTACTCTGAACGCAATGAAGGAGTTTAGATTATATGTCTAATTCAAGGGGTGGTTGTTGAGATGCATAACACCCAAAGTTTGTTTCCAAAAAATATTTTCCCAAAATTGAATGAGAGAAGTTTATTGATTCATTATAATCTTCCAAATTTGTAACCATGTGTTTCATGTGGACTTCCCTATATACCCTAATTTGATATGTCCTCCCCTTATATGGTAGCCATAGGTGAGACTAGTCAATGGAAAAGTAACCCTGCAACTTCTATGATTAATCTCTACTCATTAGCAAATCGTAATCTTTGACACTGTCAACAACAAAAATGTCAATAATTTGGAAAAATTAAGGATCTGAAGCTAATATTATCATGAAATATTCCATTTCATCCATGAATTTTACATCGGACTTGTCTAATTGAATAATTGTGGTTGTTTATTTGGAGGGAATAACATTTATTCTTTGGCACACATAATAAAACATTGAATTGGATGATGCTCCTAAATATACTATATAGTTATGCAAATTATAATTGTAGATCTCAAAATTTAGTAAGAATGGGGTCTTATGTGATTTTGAATGTATTCCTATGATGGTTGCATTAATGGTAGCCTTTTGTACTATTGTTTTCTCTTATTTGTTTTCAGTTTTTAATTTGTTTTCAATGGGTTTGTTTTGACTTTCACAAGTATAAATGGTATAGTTTTATGGTTTCAAGAGAGATTTAAAGGAATTCAAAAGTAAATCCCTCTATTGAGGTAGGGTACATATGTCATATATTGAAACATTTTCTTTGTTTTTATTCATATATTCAATAAAATTGTACTCAATGGGTTGCATGATTGGATGGTATACTATGGTCTTGTTGTTTTGGGAAATACTAGTAGAATTATTGGATTCAAAGGAAGAAGTGTTATCTTGACTCTAAGTAGGAAGTGTGGCTTTCCTGAATGTCGGAGTTGGCCTAGCAAGAAGAGTAACAATAGATACATACCCCTTACTTATTAAATTGTAATTGTTTGGGATAGGTTGGGTGGCATGTGTTATCACTCCATCAGTACTCCCAAGGCTAAGAAGGAGACCAGCAGAGGTAACCACAAACCAGTGTTTTGGTTTGGTATCTAGCCCTACCAAACCAGAGAGGGCTCTCTCAATTATCATAGTAAAAAATGTAACTAGAGTGCAAAGGATTTAGGCTAGGTAGTTTTAGCTCAGATTTGTTTTTAATGTTTGCAGGTATAATGTTGGATCAGAGAAGGAATCACCACAGCTAGGTTTTGAAATACGAAAAGGATTACAACACAACCAAAAATAGGAGCAAGGTAGCAAACAATTAGTGATAGGTTGGGTTTTTAGTCGATGTAGTGGAGGGTGTGAATATGCAGAGAGATCCTAGTGATCATTTCAACCATGAGTTCACCAATCTAGAATAAAAATAAAAAATAAACAATATTTCCAGACAAAACAGAACTTAAACAAGAATTTTGCTCATCAAACTTATGGAAAATCATTGATGAAATAGAATATGGAAATATGGAATATATAACAATCATATAAAACCATAACACAAAGGACACAATTTCAAAAACTCACTACACAAGAAGTCCTATAATATAGCTCCAATTGGTTCCTTTGATTTCATTAAAATAGTGAATTACAAGTTGCTAGAGTTCTCTCCTCCGATGTTCCCCCTTTATAATGAATTCATCGAATGTATATATGGAAAATACAAAATATGACACCTCATCCTGTCAAAATTCTATTCAAAACCCATCATAAATGAATTTTATGAGTCATCACCTAAAGACTAGGATGGTTGAAACAACTTCCACAATTTAGACAAGAGTTTAAGAGAGCCTATCTCACTCATTAATTATAAATTTCCTCATAAAGAGAAGCAAAAACCAACTAAGAAACCTAAAATATACTTAATAGATCATAACATCTCAAATTTTCCACCATATTTTCTTGATCATTGCTCCAAAATTTGTCATGCCAGATGGGTCGCGCCAAGAAACAGATGGGTCACGCTAGCTTGTAATAAAACAACATTTTTAACAGAAGTGTCGCACCAATTCAGGGCTATTTTTGGCCAAATTTTAGGAGTCCATTTTAAATTATGGAAACTAGGTCAAGTGTCCCCACATGTCTATTTTCCCATGAGCCATCAAACTCAAGAAATACCCATGGGAAGGCCTCCAAAAAATGAATTTTCCAACCTTACTCAAAAGTGTCAAGTTGTGGGTCGCACTGCACAGAAGTGTCGCATTGTGTGTCACACTCCTCCCAAATGCAACAAAACACTCTTTTTTTCACAATTTTTTCTCCTTTGAGTTTGCAAGATGGTGGCAAGGAGATCTTGATATATCTAAGAGTGCAAATGAGTTAAAAATAACCCATCTTACCCTTTTATTCTTTGTGAAAAATTACAATTTTATGAAGATTTTTCCTCTTAAACCTTTGACAATGTAAAAAGTTACACTTTATTCCCTAATTATGATAACTCCATTAATAATGAGATAAATAGAGACATGACTTTATTGTCAAGTGAAAATCCTAACACCTAATGAAAACCATGACCTTATAAAACTTTGAACTTTATAACCTTCAAATGAATGATCTTAAGACCAAAATGATGACTTGGACAAGAACCATGACATATGACAATAAATGATGACATGACTATGTATGAAAATGGTGACATTTTATACCAAGGGAGTAGCAATGACCTAGACACATACCAATTAGTGACCAATTTTTTATTTGAAGACTGACTTGAAAATAAAAAAAAATAACCTAAGACCATAACCATAATTTGAAAGATAGCATTTGATTATGTTTGATCACTGGTGACAGATTAGGAGCTAACAACATGTAGTTTCCCTAATGATACTTCTCCTAACACATTGCTATTAGAATCTATTACCCAATCCCAAAGGAACATGATTTCTTCTCTACTTGTTTCCCCTTCCTTAACAATATCCTCAGTATCATCTTCTTGAGTTGTTATATCAAAAATGCATTGTTGATCAAGAAGTCAATTTATCACCATATTAGTGGAGTTAATCCATGGAGAGCATGTATTTTCATAGTGGTTGGTGTGGTGGTAAGTATAAAAACTATCCATCCTCACCTCCTCCTTATTTAGATTTAGATTTCAAGGTTTAGGGGGATTTGGTGGATTTTTTATTGTTCTATAAAACAACCTAAAGGTTATTTGGTTAGATTTCCCTTTCCCAAAGTTATTTTTTAGTTCAACTACTTCATTAGACAACATTTTAACTAGTTTAAGTACACCTTCCAGGTCACTAGGTTCTTCTCTACAGGATTGGTTAATAACAAAGGTTTATTTCCTACAACCAAGGTTTTATTACCTTCTCCTCTTGGATTTCCCACTAAAGTGAGCATTTCCTTCTCCACCTTCTTGGTTTCCTAAAAATTATCTTCCAGATTTGTTTTACTAGTCCTGTTAAGAAACATGGAATTACATGTGTGTAAGGTAGATGTATTTTATTCTACCACTACTTATTTGGCTAGTTGGGAATTAATATGTAATTTATTAAGAATCATGATGAGGAATTGGTTGAAATGTTTGATCCTTTATTTCTTCTCCATTTTAATGGCTATGAGTTCTTTCAAAAGAGTATTGAGAGTCTTCTCTTCATTAAATTTATTAATAAATTACTTATCAAAATCATCCTAACCTATAATGGATCCTACTGGTAAGCTATAGTACTTGGTAGATGCCTTGTTTTCAAAAGTGTAACGAAATAATATACAAACCACGTTCTCATGTTCAATGTTCATCAACCTTACATCAAGCTAGAAGTTATTTACATGATCTTTGAGAACACATGAGTTATCTAGGTCAAATTTTGGCAGGATTTGTTCAGGGTGTTTAGGAAAATCATGTAATTGTTCTCTCAAGTTGAGAGAACCTTTGGACATCCAAGAAGGTATGTGAGTTTGATTACCATCAATTTGGTAAGCTATCAGTTGGTTCAATATCTCATGGGCTCACTTATTCTTCTCAATCTTGGAGACTGGAGAGTGTGGAGAACAGGGTGAAGATGGGGGTGATGGTGGGATTTGGTTCAAAGGTTCAGGGATTTTTTGTAAAGAAAGATACACTAGAACTTCTACAAAATCAACTAAAAATTCTTGTTTAGCTCGGATGCAAACCCTACGGGTTAGTTTTCATTTGGGAAATTGAGTTGCTACATGTAGTTCTCCAATATTCTAGACATATGCCTAACTTTAGGGTTGGGAATCATGTATAAGTGATTTGGAGATGAATCAAGATTTTCAAAAAAAGGAGAGTTGCATTTAAGCATAGTATCGAGTTCAGCATTGTCACCTCTAATAGGGAAATGCCTAGGCTAAGTCTCACATGTTGAAGGTTTAGAAGTATGACCATATGAAGACCAGGTATTTATACTATCCATACAATTCAAGAACTCCTTCTAGCACCAATTTATGTTGATGTGAGAAATGTTCCCTCCAAAAGTCAGGGGTACTCCTTAATATGAAGTCCCAATTAGACCTCACACCATTTTGGATAGGAGACCCATTTGGATTATGGCCTGACAACCATTACTTAAAATGAAGGGGGATGGTTATGAAATGTAGAGTGAATATGTTGATTTCCTATGTACAAAAATGTAAACTAAATATAACCTATCCTATCTAGGAGAAAAACTTATATAAAAAATAAAAGATTAGTTACAAATTCTTGCAAATATTTCATAAACATAAAGTTGTTAAGGAAAATCAAGAACACATAAGCATAAAAAATAAGTTTAAAGTAGAATAGTTTATTACAACATCACCATTTACAATATTTAATATACTATATCAAAGAAATACATATTAGATGATCAATAAAAAAGTAAGATCTATAAAATCCATGGAGAATAGTCAATAATTGAAAAATATGTCCTTATTGTGGTATTAACGATATTATAATTACTAGAAGAAATTCATAGAAAACACATTGCAACAACATCACTTCTCTCCAAAAAATGTCCCAGTGGGATTCTTCTCATTATAATTTCTCAAATGATTTCTAAAAGTTACAAAAAACAAAATCTCTTGTTACAATGCATTTATAGGTTAATAAATCCTTCAGTCTACAATTGCTTATTGGGACTTCTTGTCATCGCTTTTGGAAGTGACAACCTTTCAACTTCCTCTTTTTTTACTTTTTCTTAGAAAGTATATGAAATTATATATTATTTACAAATGACTATATTCATCCTCTCTCTTTATCTTGAATTTAGGCCACCCAAACTTCATGTTGGGAAGATATCCATAGGACCCACCTAAATATTAAATTCTCAAGAGAGATTCCATATGATACTAGTTCTTTGGACATGGGCCCCATTTCTCTTGTCCAGGTGCTAAAAAATAAGTTGATTATATTTATTTCCTTGGAGGGATCAACAATATGTTCTTTTAGAACTACTTTGGTGATTTTGGAAATCATCCCAATCACATTTCCTTTAATTTTAATATTTTTGTCTAGTTCTTTCAAAAATTATGTTATGGAACTGGGTGGTCCCATATCCCCTAGCAGTGGTAGATGGCATCACTCAATAATCTTTCCAATAGTGAAGTACAAACACTTGCAATAGTTGATTGAGGTGGGAATTCCTTCTCTATCATTGTATTGGTTATCTGGAAGTTATATAAAGTTGTGTAGTTTATCTAATTCTCTTTCTCTTTCATCCTTGATAGATCTTTTAGTGTGTTCTTTCCTTCTATATTTCATTTATTTAGCTTGTCCATATCAATATGGACTCCATAATGCAACACATTTTTATCCTTAATGTGTTATAAAAATGCGTGAGAAATCTTGTGGAAATGTCTCGGGACTCCAAAACCTATGAGAATGTGACCCATGTTGAGGTTGTGGCAATGGGGTTTCCTCTAGTGTCTTCCATGAGATGGGTATTAGAAATTACTAAGAGTTCTAGGGATCCTGGAAGTTTTATCTTATTATGCAACTGCTTCACTATCTTTCCCCTTTCTTTGTTGAAAAAAATGAATCTAAAACTACTTCCTTGTACAACTTGGAAGGATTTAATACACCAAATCCAAATTATTCTAATGGAAAGTGACCTCTAGTCATTGTAGTCTCGAGTTTGCCAAATTAAGTCTCAGAAATTCTAGTTTCCATGGGATTTGGTCCTCTCAACTCTTCCTCCATTTTTGTATCTTCTCTTTTTCTTAATCTCTCTTGTTCTTTCATTTTTCTCTCTTCTTTTATTTTTCTCTCCTCCTATGTTTCTTTTTGGGGCCTTAGGGCCTTGGCTTATTTCTCGAGTATTTATTTATGTGATACAAATTATTTCTCCGATATCTACTTGTCAACCCACTCTCTTTATAAAATTTCCTTCCTTTACCTAGATCCATTGCCCATTCTAAAAATTACTTCATCTAATGACACAACTCTTATGTACAACTCCTCTTCTTTCTATACTTCATTTTGGTATGGCCATCCATATTTTCAATCCCTACAATGTTGGTTGAAAACATTTAGAGGGTCATGTTGTTTGAATCTTCCCAAAAATGAAAGGTGGTCAGTGTTTCTTCTTTCACTACTACTTTTTTTAAGTCCTTGAAGCTATTCACTCCCATGTAAAGAGGTAGACAAGGCCATGGTGCTTTCTTTTCATGGGATAAATCTACTCCAAATCCATGTATGAAAGAATAATATACTACCTGCTAGAGTGATTAATTGTTTGGGATAAATCCAAAAAGTAGATGAGGATATTAAATATCTCTAAAAACTATGATATAAGTTCCTCTTTCGATGAAATACCATTTTCCATTGCCAACCCATCATGGGGTAGACGTTGACTATGCAAGTGATATCAAGTAGGTATGAGGACATGTATAAGGCTATGTGCATTCTCGGGGGATACGTGTTTGGACTTGGAGATGACGTGGCAAATTGTATTTTAAAGGTAGATCATGTATCGATGACTGCATAAATCATGGGAACCCATGACACTCTGAATTGAGTGGCATCTTCCTCACCATACAATATACTTGGGAGAGCCACAATGATGTTGTAAGGGGTTTGTAATAGGATAGTGAGGTATTTTCCCATCCTCCTTGCCTCAAAGGATTTGATAATAACCCACCAAATTTTCATTAGATCCCAACAATTCAGAGGGAATTGTGACATCCACTCATCATGTTGATCCACTTGTGTAGGTGGAATCTTATAAAATGCATCCAACGTTGATGTCTAGAATGATGATATGTCCTTCCAATTAGTGTCTCATATTATCTTATTGTCAATGTCTACCCACATGATAAGCCATGTGATGAATTTTATGCAAGGAAGGACAATAGGTTGAGAAATGTTTATGTGGAGTTATGGCTATTTAATACATTTGTAGACACCTTCATTGGAGTTGGTGTCTCTAAGGATAAGTGGAATATCATGAAATGTTTCCTCCATAAACATTTGGTACAAGTCTCCCCATATAAATACCATCCTTGTATCCATAAGACATTTTGTATCTACATAATTAGGTCCTAGGATGATGAAATATATATCTAGTTCAGCTTCTTCAAGGTCTAGGCTCAACTTGATTACTTTCTCATTTTTCTTCTTAGCTTTCCTGGAAGCCATATTTGAATCTTGCAACTCATCCATTTTGATAGCAATGAAAATTAGTGGTGTTAGCTATAAAAAAAAAAATGAATTGCTTGTGTGTGCAAGAAAAATAGGAACACAAGGGGTTGGCAGGGCTCTTAATTTTCTTCAATGTCAGGTGTTTCCAGGGGAAAATTCTATCAGTGTGATGGTCATTTCAATTACTTTATCTTATATCGTAACTCTAAAGATGAGCTAATGGATGTGCATCATATACTTAGGAAAAATTTTATTACTCATGTTTTCACACCTAGAAGAGTTTCTTTCTTTTAGTCAAGCTAGAGAGGGGAAATAATGTGTTTTGTTAGAGATTGATAAAAAATTGGGTTAGGTAAGACACCTTATATGTTTTTGTAGAAAGTCATGTTAGGGGAATACCTTCCCCATTTATTTCATGTGATATCATTATTTATAAAATAATGGGAAAAATATGAATAAATAATCTTTAGGTTTTGTTTATTCTCAAGAGAAAATCAATTTAAAATGCAAGAGGGTTGAAATGAATTTCATTTTTATATACCCAATTGAAAGAATGTCCCTATGGGAATATGAGGTTGAAGATCTTATTAAATTTGAGGTCACTCTAGTTTTTTTTTTAGAGTGCTCATGGGTTCCCCTATATATTGACTAAATTGTGGCTTCATAGAGCCAAAATGAAGAATGTCTCTAGAGGTTGGGGAAAATACTTTATTACCCTTGCTAGAACCCATAATTGTTTTTGGTTGGTTGGATAGTAACAAGAAAGGGAGCTAGGGTTTCATTTGTTCTTGATTTTCCATGAACCCAATGATTTTACAAGGATTTCAACTGGTAATATGAAGTAATCCTACCTTTTCAATTTTTTATTTTGTCATCTTGTTGGGCTTAGTGGAAAAGTTACAAGAGGAAAGTTGTGGAAGAAGTGGAGGATTCTTTCTAGCCAATGAGAGATATTGAAAAACCAAATAGGAATCTAATTGTACAACATGGGTATGATTCCTACCTAGAAAATGACAAATGACAACTCGAGGGAGATTTGTACAACTTCTATGGATTGTTGTGACCTTGGTAAACTTTGAAAGGGTCAAATTGATCTTTGTTGCACATGCCAAAAGTTCATTTTTTTGTAATAAAGGATCAACAACGTAATTTTTAGAAAGTGAATGAGATTGTGACATATCACACCTTGAGAAGGTTTCTCATCATGTGACAAAGTGTTCTTTCTAAATGGATGAGAGTTTATCTTGGGTGTGACAAAGGAAGTCCTCATGTAGTTTCAATGTTTGGTGAGTTGCAATGTATCACAAGAAAAAGTACTTTTAGGTGTGGTGTTTATAGGCGTTGTTGTTCCTGAGATTAAAATTAAGTCTCAAAGAATAATGTCAGGCACCAGGGATGTTTAAAGAGAATGTTTTAAAAGAGTGCTTTGTATACCTTTAATTATATAAGAAATGATCCTTAAATGAAATTAATAATAGGACAGTACAGAGGTTGTATTTCATTGTTTGAGTCAAAATTATAATATCCAATGGTGTGAGGGAAACTTACAAAACTGTTAAACAATGATAGGCATCAGTGGCAGATGAGTCTTACCTTGTTAGCAGTAGAATAAAATTAAAGAGTGTACCCTTGAACAGGATATGACATGTCGTAATTCAAATATATTGCAGGTCTTGATTTACTTATAGTAAATACAGAGGAAAAATTGCTTACTTAATGAATTGTTGAATAATGTGGTTATAGTGGTTGTAATACTAAATTGCAATCAATCACTTATCAAGGAATTACATAAGGAAATTCAGAGGTATGGAAATACAGAAGAAACACACGACTCAAACTAAACGAAAATTAGAATCTATGTATGCACTTGTACTAATACTCAAAAAGGAAGAGTTTTCTCTATTATATCCAGAAAGAAGCAGCCTCAAATAAATCTTGAATCTATGTATTTATACAAAAACTGTCACAACTCAAAACGGTTGGACTTCTTACAATGAAAATAACATATATTTGAATAAGACATTAGTATGTGAAATCTGATGAGCTCTGTTGGCATTCTCCTCTGTCTCTTAATCTGTTGGGAAAAAAACGTCTCTTTTCTTTAGTCCTTTAGGCTGGACATAGCTGTCGTCTAGCCTCCTTAATAATTCGACATATTGTCATGGTCATTTTTATATGTTTCCATCTGTCCCTCCAGATATGCTTGGAAATGTAATGAGACACAGTTGGGATCAAGGAGGAATGACAATCGAATGAGTAGCACTACATGGCTCATCAAGGAATGCATAACAGGCATAAGAAAAAGTAATCATTTGTGGGGAATATGAAAATGGAACAGGTGTATGATGATGAATCAAGGATAAGCGAAGATTAGAATGTGAATGAATGAGATAAGTGGTTGTAGGAAGGTGAAAGGTAGGGGAGGTAAAGAGAAATGGCACTTTGCATGCTTCCTTATTTTCTTCCAGTTGTGCTTTCCTTCCCATGTTCAATACATTGGTTGCATCTATTCACTAATTCTACTACAAACTTTGAGGGCTCAATTGTTTCATTTACCTCAAAAGTGAATAATCCCCTCTCTACTTGAGGCATTTTTTCTTGGATCCTCTTTATTTCTTCAGTTGTGGATTGGAGATGAGAGCTTGGACTTACTAGTCATTTATTTATATTAAGACGATCAATTTGGCTCATTTTTTGAATGGTTGTTAGAGTTTCTTCCTTTCTCTTTCTGGAATTATGTTGGTTCATTTCAATATCAAATTGCCCCAAGGATTTCAAGATATTTCTCCCTTCAAACTCAATTAGCTTCTTATCTAATGATGACAACGCTTCCAAGAAAGCATATTTTACCTCTATGGCTAATCTTTTGCTTTCTGCCAAATTTGTTTCCCATACCTTCAGGGCCATATCACCTCGTAATTGTTCAAAAGGAGAGAGCATAGGAAAATCAGAGACATTATATTTGTGCACCAATATGATAACTTCTTGAAACCTAGCCTGAGTTGAGAAAGATTGATTTTACTTGACATAGATACCCTTCAAAGAAAGGTCTACTACCTGGTATCACTTTTGGATAGCGTCAACCTTCAGAAAAAGTTTTTGATGGACAATTTCCAGCTTCTCATTTATTTCTCATGCTTGAGCTCGGAAGGACGAGATATGTATCGAGGTACCTTCGACTAGGTTCAACCTAGATTGCAATTTTTTTATCAGTTCATCACGTTGAGTAACCAATCCTCGGTTGGTTTGCGAACTCTGATGGAGTTGATCAAGGTTGGCCTGAAGCTGTTGGATTTGTTGTTGATTGTGAACTTTGATTTTCTCGAATTCGTGACTCATCTTGTCCCTATAGTTTGTTCCATTGCCTTTATTTGACTTTTCAAGGGCTCTACCAATAGGCACTTTTTTCGCAGTTGTTCAGCCAAAATTTCCACAGACCATTGATTGGTTGTGACAAAAGTGCCTAATGAACTTGTGACTTCTTTTGCAAATTCTAGAGCATCTTGATTATTTCCATCATATACCATTATTTTCCTTTTAGTTATCACTCCATCTTTGTAGTGTGATTCCCTTTTCACAATGGCCTTTTGTTTTCTACTAAAGAAGAAATTTGAAGGAGGCATCTCTTCGGGTGAGATGGGGGTAAGATCATCTACAAAGACAATTTCAGAATTTGGATTTCCAAGGCTAAATTGCAGAGGTGTCAATGATGTAATGGGAGTACCAATATCCATAGATTGTTGTTGCTCTATTGTATTTGAGGTACTAGTAGGGGTGGTTGGCGACGAAGGAGGCACCGTTTGTCCTTGTTTTAGGAAGGATTCATGTTGAGCCTTTGCCTAGGGGCCTAGATGACCTAACAATGAGGCTTCTAATTTCTATTTCAATACCTCCAAGCTCTTCGGGGCTTCCTCAACTTGATTCTTACTAGAGTGACTGGCTTCAGAACCTATTGAGCTGGCGTACTAATAAAGGGGAGTGGATATTTTCTCTCCTTGTAGTACCTTGGGTAGACTATTCCACCTATGATTTTGAAAACTAACAAAACCAGCTTCTTGATCTGGGGATAGGATTTGGAATCTGTCCTGTACCTCCTCATAATACCTAACTCCCTTGAATATTTCATCATACGGGGATTTTTTGTGCACATA
Source organism: Picea glauca (assembly GCA_000966675.3). Classification (NCBI taxonomy): domain Eukaryota; kingdom Viridiplantae; phylum Streptophyta; class Pinopsida; order Pinales; family Pinaceae; genus Picea; species Picea glauca. The sequence goes on from JZKD02S1815157.1 coordinate 435,856, forward strand.
TATTTTCATGTTGAACTGGGCTAGGTGGTTTTCCACAATCCTACGTGGATCGTGTCTTTTGAACTCGATCTCAACCAATTTGACATCTTCCAGAGCCGCAGCCTCCACTTTGGAGTGACCAAAATCCAGTAATGAAAACATGCCAACCTAAATAGGGAAAGTCGACCATACCTTTTTTTGTGTTTCCTTCAGATCCTTGTTGATGCCTCCTATTACTGTCTGGTAGGCCACTTCTATGCATACCAGTCGTTTCGATAAGAATAATGGGAGAGCATGGGGAGGAACCAAGCACCCAAAAACCCTCATGTAGGAGAAGTTATCCTCAATAAACCAATCTGCTAGCTTACCCAGGTTTCCCATAATCTTGTCTAAAATTCAAGGAGGTGGGTGGCCATACAGGGCTATATGAACAAGAATCGCCACATTGTGACATATTTCATAAAATAAATCTTTGTCATTTTATTCGCATATCTTGGAATGATAGAAATGAATGGACTCAGAACTGGTTGGGGTCTAATTCCAATTCATCAATGGGAAAGGCATCATAAAATAGATGGCATCCATGATATATGTCGACATGTAGAAGGGGGTGGGTTGTCCTTTTTACTTTGTTGCTTTATATTATGCAATCTCATTGGCCAAGTTATCGGAAAACATTTTGGCCCAATTGAAAGTGAAACCCTCTCCTACTTTGTGCATGATGGATACTCATTCCACTGAAATCAAAGTGCTTTTATTCAAAATAGAGTCATCACTTTTCATATAAATTCACTGATGGAAAATTTATTAACATTTGATGGGAAATTCTACCTGGTGATCCACAATCTACGTTTAAATCATTATCCTTAACTAGTAATAAATTCCACCAACACTTTGATGGTTCACGTTTGGGGATTTTTGATGTGACATAGCAGTAACCTCTTGAATCCTGAATCCACAAAAAAAATAATCTTTGAATAATCACTTTTAATTAATCATGTTTAATATGGTGTGTTAACTTCAAGTGTTTCGGGAATTTAGACTTCAGGGACTTTCAATGTATCTTGAGAGGGACTTTCTGAAACCCAAATTGTGATGCAATTAATTATCTGGTAATTTATTTTAAGTCCTAATTAACTGCATTAAACTCGAAGTATTTCGATAATTCAGGCTTCGAAAACTTCAGAATATCATCCAGGGGAAACATCCAAAAACCAAACTACGAAGTTATTGATTATGTTTAACTTAGTTATTTAACATTTAATACTTCAGTATTTTGATATTTTGGTGATTCGTGCATTCATTCTTCATTAAAATCTCGAAGGATTATCTCTCGTAGTGACGTGTTATAGACTGCATCATTCTAACATGTCGAGGAAAAGGGAGGTGCCATGTGTCAACTTGGGAAAGAATCAGAAGGTACACATATCCTACAAATTTTTTCCCTTAAAAAGGTATAGGAAAAGCAACAAGAAGACGCTTTTGGGTTTTGGAGCTTTGGGTTTTTATTGTTAAGAATTATTGCAACATCCGAAGCGTGGAGCTCTGAAATGACCGTTATAGATTTACCTCTTTAAAATTTAGGTGGCTCCAAAACTCTGGAGCTATTAGGATCATTTGATCAAAAGGAAAAACTCATCAACGATGGATGTCGTGCATGTTGATTAAGGTTGGTTGTCATTGATGTCAAACCTTGAAGAAAGACCCATAGAACAAAGGTTTGGGTAATGGATCCAATATTGTTTGATTTAAATATGACTCATTATTTTTTTTTCATGGTTTATAAGAAGTAAATACGGATGAACTCCAAAGTGGTCCCCTTATGGTGAAAGCCCTCACGGGAAGATGCTTTGTGGAGTAAGAGAACCCATGCTTAATTGTGGAATAATGAGATGAA
>JZKD02S1815157.1:450868-491018 GCA_000966675.3 Picea glauca
GGTTGGTGCATGGTTGATGCACTTGTTTATGGTACAGGTTGATTACAGGTTAGTGCATGGTTGATGCACTTGTTTATGGTACATGTTGATTACAGGTTGGTGCATGGTTGATGCATTTTTTTGTGGTACAGGTTGATTACAGGTTGAGGTATAGATTGATGCATGGTTGATGCATGGTTTAGATTTATTGGTACAGGTTTATAGTGGTATATCTCACAGTGATAGTGTGACAATGGTTCCATCATTCTACTTCTACTTCAGGGTGGCATGATGGGGAAAGGAAAGGTGGTTGTAGCCACCTTCCGGTTGTAGCCTGAGAACATTGGGGATTGTAGCCTCCTTCTAGTTGTAGATAGAGATTTGGGGAGTTGGATCTTCCCTCGGGTTGTAACCTGAGAAACTAGGGGGTTGGAGTCTCATTCCAGTTGCAGCTGGAAAACAAAGAAAGTTTGTGCTTCCAATGAATGTAATTCTTCAAGACATGTAAGAAAAAGAATTCCATGGTTTTCTCCCGATTTGGGTTTCCACGTAAAACATTGGTGTACTGTGTATGTGTGTGATTGTTTATTTATTACTGCTCATTATTGGATAATAATTCTACATTGATATAACATTTGAAAAAAAAAGATTATTATTACATTATTACTAATTCACCCCCCCTCTCAGTAATCCAACAATGTGTGCCTTATTATTTACTAGCCAAAAAAGGAATTTGATTTAAAATTAAAATGTCACTTACCAATTTTCTGTTTTCTTCGTGTAGAACTATATTTTCATGAGGTGAAAAGCATAGGGCTCAAAAGTTTAGAATTATATGTGTTCCAACATATGCTCCATCTAGGGATCGTGTCTCCCTATGAGATGCGGAATAAAAGTAGACCGAGTGTCTTTATTGGGAAAATGGATTCATTATTTCATTCCTGGGAACTCTTTTAGGAATTAAGCATGTAGAGAAAAAATGAACTTCAACTGAATCTCAGAAAACCTTCAAAACACCCCCAATCATTGATCTCAAGTTAGGCTATTTAAAATTTCCCTTTCCTGAAACTGAGTTTGAGTCTGTTTAAGATAATCAAAATGAGTTTAACTGAAATATAAGACTTTGACTTACTTCATCCGCATCAAGGTTAAGTAGATGTGACAATTTATCTAAGGATTCCTTCATTGTTTCAGAGTGTAAAGATTATCGGAAAGAGAATTAGATGTCAGAGTATATTTCATAGATATGTATGACAGCCATACAAATATCATAGATATTTCTTCACTGCCAGCGAGAATTTTCAGTACCCCAGTGAAGTTATCTATTTCTCCCATTGAATTTCCTTTGACCACTTCAATTATCATTTTTTCATTTTTCCCGAGATTAGGGAAATCATTATATGAATTTCCTTTCATCATCTCTTTGGAAAATATGGAGGCAATCAAATTATGAATTTTCTTTCACCATATGTTTTTTATTTTAATGTTTTGAAGTGGGGGAAATCAATCTATATGTATCATACAAGGGATGATATCTACTTAGAATTTTAATAGGAAGGTCTGTCACAAAAACTTTTTAGATGTACTCTGCAGCTAATTTTCCCCCAATCTTCAATACAACTTCGTCTATAAGGAAGATTTTATAGGGATTTTGATTTTCAGGGATCGACCTTGAGAGAATTATTCAAGTTAAAATATGATAGATGAGCTAAAGTTATTAGGATTATCCTGGACATACTTTATTTCAGTTAAAATCAAAGGAACATAAAGATTTTCGCCTGATGTTGTTTTAGAGATAATTTTTTACGTTTTAAGAGTCAAGGTGTAATTCTTTCTTTCTATGAAGACCCGGGAAAGGTACCAAAAATCAGGAGGGACTAAAAAACTCAGGGATAGGAAAAATAAAATAGAACGATAATTCAGAGGGTCGTACATAAAAGAATCTCATTCTGACACAAGTTTGTTTATTGATTCTCGAACTTCCTTTCAAGCCCCCTATTTTATTCTTATTTTCTTTTTCCTTTTATTTCATTCAGAGAAGGCTTTAGAATTGAGTTGAAACTTCATACTTCTTTGATATTTGATCAGGTGACAATATCTATATGAGTGAAACCTCCTTTGATTTTGATAATATTTCCTTAAAATTTTAGTTTGAATTAGTAGGGTAGGAGTTCATACCTCAGATTTTCGTTGTATTTTCAATCAAGTAAATCATTAATTTATCACCTATTTTGAGAGAAAGTGAATGTCTTTGAAAAAAGAGTGTTGGGTTCCAAATTATCCTTATCTCTCGTCTGATAGTAAGTATCCTGCATGGGAACAAAATGGGAAAAGTCAAAACATTCTGCAAGTATGTGATACAGGTGCTTTTATATTTTGTTTCGGTGATATCAAGTAAATATGGTTTATTTACAACGAACTATAATATACCTTGGATAATTTACAGTAGAAAAGAAAAATTGCAATTTAAGAAATGGAAACAAACGTTGATCCAAACCGATATATACAATGGGAAACATAATTATGACTACTACATAAAATGTTTTAGGTAATGCCCATTGATAGGAGTGTCGATAATTTTTCCGTAGAGATTTTCCAATAAGAAAGAATTTTTTCCCTCGGCAGATGCAATTCTGAAAGGTCTGAGCCAGAGATGTTCGAACTTGCCATGTTTCCTTGCATACTCCTTTCTAGCATCCCACTTTAAAACTATATCACCTAGAAGAAACTCCCTGTCTTTAGCCTTTTTATAGAAAAGGCCCTTCATATTATCTTGGTACTTTTGAAGTTTGTCATCTACTTCGACCCTATTTTGTTGGACCTCGAGTATTTGATTTATCCTTCTTGTAACATAATTTGGCTCTTCATTTTCATCCTGCCAGAGCTACATCATAGGAAGAGTGATATTGATAGTAAGTAAAACATCAGTACCATAAACAAATTGAAAAGGGGACATACCTATTGATTTCTTGGTGTCGATTTGATTCGCCCATAAGGCGTATTTTAGGTGAACGTGGAAAGCCTTCTTATTTGTTGTCAACACTTTTTTTATTATAGTCATTAGGATTTTGTTAGACAATTCAGCTAACCCATTCCCCTGAGGATAATAGGTTGTAGAATGTCCTAACACAATGTTGTATTTTTGGAAAAAATTGATCATTGCCATAGATTTGAAAGCTTGGGCGTTGTCAGTGACTATTTTCTGAGGACAACCAAATATTGATAGGATGTTTTCTTCCAAGAAATTTATTACTACTGAATCCGTAGCATTTCGAGTTGGAATAGCTTCTACCCATTTTGTGAAGTAATCGGTGAGGGTTAAAATCCATCTATGTTGAGCGCTTGACTATGGATGGATCTCTTCGATTAAATCTAGACCCCATTTTTGAAAGGGAGCTTCTTCTTTGACTGGGATTAAAGGTAGTGCAGGAGTCTTTTTCTTACCATAGAATAGTTGGCAAGAGTTGCAGGCTCTAACCTTCGCATTCACGTTAGTGAATAAATTTGGCCAATAATACCCAGATCTTAAAATCTTGTAGGTCGTTTCCCTCCAAGCATGGTGTCCTCCGCACACTCCTTAATGAAATTCATTTATGACGCTTTCTATTTCAGGTTCTGTTAAGAAACATAATAAGAAACCTAGAGGATCCTTCCAGTACAATTGGCCATCAATAATACAATATTTGACTGTGTGTAGCTTCAAAGTTCTTTCTTTGGAAGGAGTCATATCATTTGGGCATTAAAGGGTAAGGAGGTATGAAACAATATCACAATACCAAGCAGAGGGAGAAAACTTATCTTCAATATGAATCGTAGGGGTTTGATCATCAATCTCCTCTATATCTAGGAGATATCCATGTGATTCCAAGTGATTTATCCCGAGTTCCCTGAAATTTAATTCAGCTAACAGTTTCACCAGGCATTGACCTTTGACTAGCTTGATCGGTTTCACTTCTATATCAAATTCTTGAATTTTAGCCAACTATCGTCCTATTCTCCCATCATTGTCTGGTTGAACTAAAATGTATTTGATAGTATTAGTTGGTACATAAGCGATTATATTGGAATGAAATACATATGTCATGAAATCCTTGAGAGCCTTCACCATTGCGTATGCTTGGTTTTCAAGTATATTGTACCTTAATTCGGCATACCTGGGGCTTTTTATGAAGAAATCTATTGGTTGCTTGAATCCTTCCTCGTTCCTTTGCAGGAGTACCGCTGCAACAGTGTTCTCGAAAGCTAATGAGAAGATAAGGAATTATTTTGTATAGTCTGGACTTGCTAACACCGTTGCTTCCCCTATAGCCTTCTTGATGCGCTCGAATGATGATTTAGCTTCAACAGTCCATTTCACTTCGTTGTCTTTCTTCAACATATATGTAATCATTTTAATTATTTCAACAAAATTGGGAATGAATCTTCTCAACAAGTTGATCTTTCCTAAAAATGATTGAATTTATTTTTTGTTCCTAGGAATATTAATCGTATCTATAGCCTCAACTCATTTAGGGTCGACCTTGATTCCTTGTTTTGACACTATATGACCCAAGAGCTTACCTTCTTGCATAGAGAAATGCGGTTTCTTAGGATTAAGAGACAAACCAAACTTTCTGCATTTTTCGAAGGTCTGCCTGAGGTGTAGCAGATGTTCTTCATCAAAGTAGAAAAAATCGTCAAATCATCAAGATAAATAACAATGAATTTGTCTTTCTCACCAACGAACGTGATGTACATCACTCTCTGGAAAGTATCCCCTGCATTCATCAAACCAAATGGAATTTTATCATACATAAAAGTTCCCCATAGAGTGGTAAACGCAGTTTTTTCCCTATCGTCTTCATGGACTGTGACTTGATTGTATCCGGAAAAACCATCGATCATGGAAATCCTGTTAGCTCCAACTACCCTTTCTAGAACATGATCCATTTTAGGGAGTGGGTAGTTGTCTTTGAGGGATAACCGATTTAAGTTTCTAAAATCTACACAGATCCTTATTTTGCCATTTTTCTTTCTGACGGGGACTAAATTCGCTACACATTCGGAATACCGGAGTGGAACGATAATTTTTGCATCGAGAATTTTCTTGACTTCCCTTTCTATCACTAGCAGGAGAATAGGGTTTATCTATCTGAGTTTTTGTCTGAAAGGTTTAATACCATGTTTTAGAGGGATCTTATGTTCAATAACAAAGGTATCATAAGTTTTCAGATCATCATAATACCAAGAAAAGACATCCTTGTACTATCTAAGCAGATCATCATACTGTTGGCAGCCATTTTTCATTTTTATATTGTCCTTATAAGCTGCCTCCACCAGTGTTTTGCAACCTTTGATTTTCATCGCAATCTTCAAATAAAAACGACACTATTATTTCATAATTTTGCACACTTTTCTTTGTTCTTGTTTTCACGACTGCAAGCGTGAAAACTTTGATTTCGAAGTCATATTAAAAACATGGTTGGATTGTTATGATCACTCTTGTCTCTATGTTCATTGTGTTTCCAATTTATTTATCGTTATACAATTGACAAGACTCCAATATCCTTATTCACTTGGCATTCGTATTTGTTAATATGACTTTGTTTTACAAGACTGTGATGATATTCTTTTGAACGAATTTGTGATGCATTGGTGATTTGATTTATATGTTCTTTGATCGATTCCCTTGAAACATTGGTTTCATGAAAACACATTGGTGTTGTGGTTAGACCCTTGGTATAAATCATTTCATACAACACATAGTTCATATAATCGAACCCTTGGTGTGATTTCGAGTTATTGGTTTGGTTTTAAAACTATGCTAATATTATTGCTTGTGCTAATGTTTGGTCGATTTACCATAGATTTCATTGGTTGATTGAATGGCATAGTTTTTAACCTATGAAATAGTGGATTGAATAGTTATATGTGCCAACGGTTGTACTATGGGAGATGACTGTTTTGCATGGGCTGAACTAGCTCCACCACCTTCGCACGTTTTGTCATTAATGCTTCCCCCCTATCCCGGTTCACCTTTGCTAGTTTTCGGGTGAGCTTGTAAGATATCGAACCTGTGTATACTCTGTTCGAACCCTTACCCACTCACCCTGCTAACCGTGTACTCCTATCTATGGCACTGATGGTGCGCATAGAGCTGAATGGTAGCGAAGCTCTGTTGCTATTCAATAATGCCCGTAAATATTTAGAAAACAGTGGTTGGCTAGTGTTTATACAGAGGTTCGAGGGTTTCAAAATTTTTGTTTCCCAACAATTCACCCTCACCTTTGATGGGTGTAGGGATAAAATCGGTGACATACAGCTCGAGCTGAATGAGAAATTCATAAGCTCTGCTACAGGACTAGCAGCTATAGGTGAAAGGTGGTTTAAAAACTCCAAAGTCGACGAGGTGTCATAGACTTTTCTATTCGTATCATGAAAGGTTGTGTCCTGTGATAAAGGTATGCCTATTTATACCCTCAAACCCAGGTGGCATGACCTTTTGGTAATCGTTAAACAGTTTGTGACCTATGAAGGTCGGTATGGCTTGGTTTTTCTGTATCACCTCCGGTTGTTGATGAATTTCATGGGCTATCATTTGAACATGCCACATTTCTTTTTGCATAGTCTTTACAAGTTGTCTAAGAGATTCAAGTGCGAGAAGGATGATAGCAGCCTTTTTCATCACGGCTTAATTAAACTCATCATCGTCCACCATTTGAGCCTTCATGGTGATAATTGGCAAGCCTTTCTATCTAGAAATGGCTTTGCTAATACGGAGTCTGTTCAAATCGACAAGGTTGTGGTCAGTGAGACTATGGTCGGGCCACCCGTGCCATTCTATATCCTTCTACCCCCTGCCAAACCCTCGGTTTGCCCTGACATCGACCTACCCGACATCATAACCAACCCATGTACAAAAGACCAGACTGAGGATGTCAAGAAGCTTGTGAGTAAGAAAGTCAAGGGTAATCCTACTATCAATAGTAAAGGGAAGAAAAATGCTCGATTGATATCGAGACTCACCCAGAACAAACCTAAACAGAACATCGACCAAAAGCCCATAGTGTTGAGTGAGGACTCAAACTCCAATATTGAGTGTTTCCTAGCTGAGGAGTACCCCTATCCCCATGGCCTATGCTCTACGAAACCCTATGACTATGTATCTAATTTACCCCCGTGCCTCAAAAATGACCCAAATTACCCAGGAATCAAGTTGCACAATGAAACCCCTGGTGGTTTAAAAAAACCATCGCCTATGTTATCAAAGCCAGAGAAACCATCATGTATCCAATGTAATGCTTGGCTAGAGCATTATTACATCGACATTCCCCTGTTGCAATCAAATATCAAAGCATTAGAAGAACAGGTGACAGTCCTGGCAAAGGAAAACCACAGGTTACAAGCCAGTGAAAAGAAACAAAAAACCACCGGTTCGATTGTCTTCAGGAACGTCGAAGCGGAAACGGACTTTGTCAATTCCAATTTTTCATGATCAAAGACTTTTTCTTATTGCTCAGGTATGAATTTCAATATTAATTTCGCTTCGTGAGTTTGTTTGAATTAATATAACGTATTTGGTTTTTCTTTCAAAATTAGCTCTGTTCGTTTTAATACATTCGAAATGATTATGTTATAGTTTGGTCATCAAAAATGGTTATGTTGTGGATCCTATGTAGTAGATTCATTTTACTAAACTCAAATGTAGCTATGATTTGGTTATGTGATTTTGTTGTGCCCAGCTTAGTATAAGCAATTGATTTGTTTTTCATTCTGTTTTGCTTGTTTTTTAATCAATTTTGTTTGTCTGATTTAGGATAGTCGATTGGGTTTGATTTCAATTAGTTTCGTTTGCTTCTAATAGACTCAAAACAACCCTTTTGACTTCGACTTACCAGGAAAGTCTCTGTTTTGTATTGAATCAATATTCTCGACCTGTGCAAAAGATCTATTTACTAAAATTGTGGAGCTGTGTTGATTCATAACGATTGTGTCGACCCCAAACTGTTTCGATTCATTCCTGTTTGATTTGACTTACAAATGATTGTTGTGTGCCCTGATTAGCATGATCGTTTGTATATGTTCGATATAGTTCTATTGATTTGAAAAATGATCCTGTTGATTTCGTTTGGATTCGATAATGATTTTGTTGATGGCTGAAGTGATATAAACTATTACATGCATGATTTGTTTAACCAGTTACAGTTTGCGTCAATTGGAACTGGTTCATGAAAATGATTTCATTGCTGTCGAATTATCTAATGTGATTCTGTTTACCCCGAATTGGTGAAAACAAATTGAGCAGAGTGCATGTATCTCTGTTATCATTCGATTGACCACAATTTCATTTTCTCTCAAATTAGCATAACAGTTTTGATTTGAATGATTCGTTTGGTTTCTAATTAGAAATTAAATACTTTTTCAATAGTTTGAATATAATTCTTTAAGATTTGAATTGGTTTTGAAACATTTCTATGCTCAAATAAGACTAGCTACAGAATCGCAAGATTCTGTAGCTAGTCTTAGAATTAGATTTTTGTCAATTTTATCAATAAAATATCTCTAATATTGTCTATTCTTGTCCTCTTTCAGGTGCATACAAATTACAATGATTAATTGGCCATGTTGTGGCAGTTTAGGAGATACTTTGGATATGGTTTTGTTTTAGGTTGTTAGCTTGAGTCTAAAATAGAGATTTGGGATATTATCCCCAGATTTTTGTAAACTGTTTTGATAATTCGCACAGGGATGTTTTACCCTGTGGGAGGTCTTTAAATACTTGTCATTTTTGTAATGGACCCATCATTGTCACTTGGGGAGAACCAGACTATGGACTTATGATTCAGAATGAGATGAAAGTTGATGTCTTGTAACAACTTTCGCTTTCAATATATCAAACTTTTGTTTCAAGTTTTCTGCATATCAATTTGCAAATAATTATCAACTACTTTAGCTATCATGATTCATTGCATGTTGGTGTGATATGAAATATATTTTGTCCATGTCTGATCTCTCTTATTTAAAAATAAAGCAATTACTCTGCTTCAGTTTAATGAATCACAGGTTTACCTTTTTCGTTAAATGAATCATTTTGTACAAATCTTTGCACACAGATTTATCTAGCTGTGACAATTTGTAAATTATAAGATTGCTGTAAATTTTTATGTCTTCTTTGTCCTGTCATTTATATTTGAAGAGCAAGTAGCTTTCCATTTATGAGAAGCTCATGGACAATCTGGTGCAGGTTTCCTCCCACCAAACAGCTAAATCAACTTCTGCATACAGGACAAACCTGAAGCGTTACTTCAGGTCAGTTTGTTATTTGTTATTTGATAGTTAATTCGTTAGTATAATATAAGTAGTTTAGATAGATATATGTATAGTTTAGATTTGTAGTTAGATTTAGTGTTTTAGTTGATTATCTTAGATAGTTAGTTTTTATTCTATTTCTTTCTCATAAAACTATAAAAATCAAAAAACAGTTTCGATGTCTTAGGACAGTGTACATATGATTTTTGCAGGTTTCCATTTAAATCTGTAATTTGTAAATATTGTACATTTGTAATTAAGATTTAATTATGTTGATAGTTGAATGTTAAATTTCATAGAATTATTATAGTGTTAGATAGTAAATTGTATATATTAATAGTTTAGATTTGTTTATTAGTTTATTTTAATTGTTATTTTCATTTAGATTAGTTCACTTAGAGTAGTTTCCTTTTGGTTTTTTTTAGGACTTAGATCGGCCAACGAAGCCGCTAAACCTGTCAGGGTGGGTTATCCCAAACGGCTTGGGTTTGTTGGTGAGCGCTCATTTTCGCCCGTCAACAAATGGCGCTAGAAAGAGGGCCTGAAATTCATTAATGGAACGAGGCGGTCGTAAGACTCCTCCACCACCTAATCTCTCACCTATAGTGACAAGAAGTCATTCAAATGACAACATTCCCCCTCAAACAGAAACCACATCAAACGACAATCCACGGATCACAGTTGAGCCAACAACCCCAAATCCTACAGGTGGTGACATACAAGAGATTGCCTGCCAATCTCTCATAAGAACACATAGTGCCTTAGCCCATTTGAGGCAACCAAATCGACCTTTGGACCAACCTTTAGATTTCTCTGATATCAGAGAGCAACTCGGAGGCACTAATCTCACTGTGAACCCTACAAATCCAATCCTCACTCCTACTGCAGGAGGATCAGGAATACCTCCCTCACCACCTCCATCATCTCCTTCTTCTTTTGGAGGAGACTCTCCTGATGAAGGTAGTTCCCCTTCTCAGCAATGGACAACCAGAAAAACCCTACCAGACCTTGGCTCGACCAGGATGTGGTAGCTGTACCTGGAGCACAACATCCCCTACCAAAACATCCAGAGAAGTGGCTTCCCAAGTTTGACCCTGACTCTAAACAGATCATTGAAGATTGCATTAAAAAATTTATGTTAGACATAAGACTCCGCAATGTTGAGCATGAAGACGTAGTCTGTAGGTTTTTCCCCTACACTTTCGAGGGAAATGCATCTACATGGTACTTTTCCCAGCAACCCCATACCATCATGTCCTGGGAAAAGTTCGAGTCATGCTTTTTGGAAAAGTTCAGAGACGGTAAGCCTTCGGAAGTCATGGTCATGGACCTTTCTAGCTTAAGAATGAACCCGAAAGAGAAATTTAAAGACTTTAATCAAATATTCTTAACACTTAAAAATCGAATCCCTACAGATTCCATGCCTGCCGAGAATCTCATAATAGCATATTATACTAAATCCTTGCATCAAATTATAACTATTTGGGTTAAACGATCTAAGAAAGCCACGTTGTTAGAATCCTTCAAGGAGGCCAGCCAGATTGAAAACGACATACTTAGTCTTAAAGACTCTACTATCAACGAAACAAAAACTAGTTCATCCTCCAAAAAGAAGATCGAAATCCTCCCTAGACCTACTCAAAGTAAAACACAACCTGAAAGCTCTGATTTAGAAAACTTAACTAAAGTCGTTCAAAAGCTGTCAAATCAAGTTATAGATTTAAAAAATATGACCGAAGAAGCTTCGTCGAGAAAAGGGCCTTACAATCCCCCGTTCAGGGAGCCATTTCCCACCAACCGAACTAATCCAACCACCGAGGGCCTTAATATAGAAAGTCTGCAATACACCCTTCAAACAATTCTAGAAGCCCGGGATAACTTGATGCCTCCTGAAATTCCTGAGGAGGTAGTTGAACAAGAGACAATTCAAGAAGAAGAGACTTCTCCAAATATTTTTTGACACTTCTCGGATATCATCTTTCAAGCTAACTTCGAGACAGTACATCCCTATAACACTAGGAGTAAGACATCAAACAAACCTTCTTCCGAAAACACTACGACTTCGCCTCCAAAACAATCTAAACCAGCTGAGACTAAACAAATTCATGTGAACCATAACTTAGATTATGATTTAGTTGAAGATCTTAAAAAGTTAAGGGCTAACATTTCTATTTTTGAGTTATTGAAATTTCCATTTCTTTTACAAAAAATGTTACAGAATATCGCAGAGAATGGTAAAAATGGTAATTCAAGCAATAACAAGGTTGTGCAGAACAAAGTTCCTCAGAAGACTTCCACTAAGAATAATCCCGATTCTCATGATAAAGGAAGCCTTCCTATAAATAATGTAAATAATGTAGATAAAGTAGCTTTAGAAACTGCGAGTAAAAAGCCACAAACTACCACCCTTAGTACTCGCAGAAATGTACCTCCATTTTTGTTAACTTTTGAAATCTTTAATAGAAATGTGCACAATGGTATGGTAGACTCAGGAGTGTCATCCAATGTGATGTCGTAGTCTGTGTGTCAGAATATTAACATTGAAGTTGAACCCTCTACTTTAAAAATCATCCAGCTTGATCGAACTAGTGTTAAGGTCATAGGCGAGTTAAGGAATGTGCTTATAAGATTATCGTCTAACCCGAAGGTTCATCAAGTTATTGATATTATTGTTGTGGATATTCTAGAAGTATATGGTTTGTTTTTAAGAAGGGACTGATCGGAGAATCTACACGGCTATTTCGCGACAAATTGGTCTCACCTATGGCTTCCAGAGAACGGAAAGCCTAACAAGATCAAGGTAAATCGTGAATGCTACCTTAAGTTCACGGTCACAGATTTGAACGATTCCAATGAACCATTTACACCTTCTGTGGATTCACCCGAAGTACAAGGGATGGATACCATTTTTGGAAATTTCATGGCCGAGGCTTCAGCTATCACCAATCCAGAACAACAGTCTGAGATTGTAGCATACATGCAGCCAGCAGCTTCCACACAACAGTCTCATGCACCTGATAAAAATAAAATTTGGTCTCTTTATTTCGACGGGTCAAAGTCCAAAGAAGGAGCTGGTGCAAGCTACGTTATTATCAATCCGACAGGTAACAAAACATTGATTGCATGTAGGATAGAATTTGAATGTACTAATAACACTCCAGAATATGAGGCTTTATTGCAAGGTCTCAAAAAATCTTTAGATATGAACATTCAAAACTTGACTGTCTTTGGTGATTCCGAAATCATGGTTAGATAGGTAAGAGATTCTATCCATTGTCTATCTCCGCATCTTAAAAGCTACCAATCCGAGGTATGGAATTTAATGAATAAATTTTCTGCCTTCAATATAAATTATATTCCTAGATTGAATAATTCTAAAGAAGATCTATTAGCTAACGTAGCTTCCAAACTCTTTCCCGCAGAAGGCTTGTCCCTAGATGCATTCTCCGTCGAAATTTTGTTCAGGCCATTTGTTCCCGACAACATCATGAACTAGAGAGTCTTCGACGACGATCAACAGATTATTAGCTTCCTACATATGGAGGAAACTTTTCAAGGCGTGGTGATCGAAAAACGTACTCACGACGACAATTTGCATGATTTCACGGTAATACCAGATCCGAGAACTCCTGAATATTCATCGGACATGGTAAATTTGATCCCTAAATCTGTAGTTAGATTAGAGAAATTTTATGATCTTCAAGATAAATTCAAAAAATCGGTCAACTGTAAAACCAATAGTTCCTAATTATTGTATGAAAAAGTAAACTTAGGAACTAATGACAATCCGCAGTGCATTAATTTAGGGTTGGGGTGTTCTCAACAAGAAAAATTTGCATTTATTAAATTGTTTAAAGAATTTAAAGATGTCTTTGCATGGACATATGATGACCTTGAAACTTTCGAACCTAACATCATACAACACGTCATTCCTATGAAACCTCAAACCTCACCCTTTCAACAAAAATTAATAAAAATGCACCCTAAGCTCAAACCGACCGTCAAAAAAGAATTGAATAAACTCCTGAATGCTAAGATAATTTTCCTAGTTAGGCACACTCAATGGGTTTCTAACCTTGTCCCTATCCGGAAGAAAAGTGGGGAAATCCGACTATGCGTCGATTTCTGAAACCTTAACAGAGCGTCTGATAAAGACAACTATCATGTCCCACCCATGTAAGAAATCCTTCAATAGGTATCTGGTTCCGAGAGGCTATCCTTATTGGATGGTTTCTCAGGGTACAACCAAGTCCTGATGTCTCCTCCAGACCAACTTAAAACTACCTTCCGCACTCCATGGAGCACCTATGCTTATCGAAAAATGCCCTTTGGATTGATTAATGTCAGTGCCACTTTCCAGAGAGAAATGGGCATTGCTTTCTGAGGCTTAATCAATCAATCCGTTGTAGTTTACTTAGATGATGTTATTGTATTTTCCAAAAACAAAACCGATCATCTAGCTCATTTAAGAGTCGTTCTATAACGATTTCGTAAATATGGCATTTCCTTGAATTGTAAAAAGTCCATCTTTGCAGTAGAATAGGGTAAACTATTAGGATTTATTGTGTCAAGAAAAGGGATGATTATCGACCCCGAAAGGACTCAAGTCATATCGAAACTTCCCCCTCCTACTTCCAAAAATTCTATGTAGTCTTTCTTATGCCAGATAAACTTCGTGAGGAGATTCGTCCCCAGTTTCTCCGAAATGATCAGGCCTTTACAAAATTTTATTAAGAAAGACACCCAATATCACTGGGGATCCTTAGAAAATCAAGATTTTAATGCAATAAAAAATTCCATAATAGACGCTCCTTCTCTCATGAGCCCCGACTTTTCTCAAGACTTTACATTCTACACTTTTGCTTCTGATCATTCCTATGTTGCAGTCCTAACTAAAAAGAATGTTGAAAACAATGAAGTACCCATTGCCTTTATGAGCTCTTCTTTCAAAGGTGCTGAACTTAATTACCCAATGGTATATCAGCAAGCCTACCCTGTTTTCAAAGCAGTCAATAACTTTCAGTCTTATCTGTTGAAATCTACGACAAAATTTATTGTCCCGTACCCAGCTGTCAGGAACCTGTTAATGCAGAAAGAACTAGGAGAAAAGAGGGCTAACTGGGTCACCTCCTTGCAGGAGTATGACATAGAAATTACCCCAGCACAGATAGTGAGAGGCCAAGGGTTATGTAGGTTAGTTGTTCATTCAGCAGCAGGACAGCAAGAAGAAAGTGATACGTCAAATCTAGGACAGCGCGATCAAAATACAATCTGTTGCACACAAAGCTATGTTAGTCCTTGGTATGATGACATAAAATTCTGTCTTGAACATGGGTCATCCCCCCATCACCTAGATCCCACTAAAAGAAGAGCATTGAGATTAAGGTCTGCCTCCTTTCATTTGGTTAATGGTGTTCTATTTTGTCAAAATTTTGATGGCGTACTAATGCACTGTATTGAGAAGGACGAAGCAGAAAAAGTCTTACTAGAGTTTCATGCAGGAGAAGGTGGTGGTCATTTTGGTGGTGACACTACTACCCATAAGGTTTTGAGAGCCGGTTATTACTAGCCCAGGCTTTTTAGAGACGCCCATGCCTTGTGTCATAAGTGTACTATTTGTCAAAAAGCATCAGGGCGGTTACAGAAACCAGCCTTTCTTTTGCAGCCTGTTTCAGTAGACTCTCGTTTTCAGCAGTGGCGCCTTGATATTATAGGTCCAATCAATACGGCATCCTCACAACTGCATAAGTTTATCATAACAGCCACAAATTAATTTACCCGATGGTCTGAAGCTGTCGCATTAAGAACTGTCAACACTAGTCAGGTAATTGCCTTTCTAAATTCGAATATTATTACTCATTTTGGTATCCCTGACTGTTTAGTATTTGATAACGCATCTTAATTTTTCTCTCTTGAGATGAGCAAGTTTTCTTTGGAAAAAGGAATTAAATTGAATTATTCTGCTAGTTATTACCCCCAGGGAAATGGATTGGCAGAGTCAACAAACAAGAACTTGATTAAAATCATCAAGAGAACGGTGGATGAAAATCACAAAAACTGGCACAATGCATTGTTAAACGCGCTTTGGGATGATAGGGTAACACCAAAAACTATTGTAGGTAACTCTCCTTTTTTTCTCGTTTATGGCAGAGAAGCAATTCTTCCAGCACACATTCTTCTCTCTTCACTACAATTATCACAGAAAATACAAGAAGAAGACTGTCCCCCTTTGGAAAACCGAATTAACGCTTTAATGAAGCTAGAAGAGGTAAGAGCCCAAGCTAAACAAAAGTTAGATCAGCATCAACTATTGGTTAAAAGCTAGTTCGATTCTAATTCTGCCTCTCTTAGGAATTTCGAAGTAGGTGATCTTGTCCTAAAATGGGACAACCTACATGAGGGAAAGGGAGAACACACCAAATTTCAAAACTTATGGCTTGGACCATTTTTAGTTGCTGAGAAGTTGGGTCCCAGCTCTTTCCGATTGCAGAATCTAGAAGGGCAGCCTGACACCTATCCGGTGAATGGCCAAGCTTTGAAAAGATATTTTGCTTGATGACAACTCCTTGTATATTATGTGCATATTTTTCTTTGTTTCCTTTTCTTTTGTTGTTTTGGTTTTGATTTCTCCTTTGCGCTTATCAGTTTTTTGTTTTTTGGAAATACACATACCTGTATACTGAGCTATTCGGACAAAGAAAATAGAAAATTCCTTCACTGAAATGACTGTTGAAAAATTGTATAAACATCAATTATATGTTTTTTTACATCTGTGATTGGAAAAGATTGTTGTTTGAAAGAAGTTAACTGATTTCGATCTCTGAGTAAAGCCTGTCATGATCATCTATTATATTTTTACGTTGTCCCTATTCCTTAAGGAAATGACTTAGAAGATGTCTCCCTGCCTTAGAAAGTTGGTTACGTAAATAAACCATCGCTGGATCTTAATAAAGGACAGTTCTAAAAATTATGTGGAGGTCTATAAAAAATATGTTAAAATATCATAATTTTCAATGTCACCCCGCTCGACTATATATCTTTGAAAAAAAAAAATCATTAAAAGAGTTGTGGGAAGTGCTTGTAAACATGTAGGGATGATGAACAGGTCTACTGGTAGCGGGTAAATGCATGAATGACACCAAGACAAATTCGTCGGGGTACTGAACAGGCCCGCTGGCAGAGAAGCAATGTCGGGTATATGAAAATTCGTAAATATGAAACCTCTTGACCTTAAAATGTCCTTTATTTTGATCTGGAATTTCTTGGTAGGATACAGATATCAGAGTGGGTTAAATGGAAACCATGTCGAGGCTATGGACACCTGTTGGCAGCAGTGGCTCTCTCAACAGTATTGGATATTTTATCTTTAATATCATTCCTCGCTTGTCTTAAGACTGTTGTCAGTTTTCATCCTTTAAACACTATTGGAATATTTGGTTAATGATGATGTTTACACGATTTTATAGTTGTTATTTTTGAGTTAGAATTTTTCTCACTATCCTAATCTGAATTTGTTCTTTTGGCAGAGATAACTGCTTCTACCAGTGTGTCGCCATTGTTGGAAGCCATTTCACATTTTTATATTGTCCTTATAAGATGCCTACACCAGTGTTTTGCAACCTTTGATTTTCATCGCAATCTTCGAATAAAAACGACACTATTATTTCATAATTTTGCACACTTGTCTTTGTTCTTGTTTTCCTGACTGCAAGTGTGAAAACTTTGATTTCAAAGTCATATTAAAAATGTCGTTGGATTTTTATGATCACTCTTGTCTCTATGTTCATTGCGTTTCCAATTTATTTATCATTATACAATTGACAAGACTCCAAGATCTTTATTCATTTGGCATTCTTATTTGTTAATATGACTTCGTTTTACAAGACTGTGATGATATTCTTTTGATCGAGTTTGTGATGCATTGGTGATTTGATTTATATGTTCTTTGATCGATTCCCTTGACACATTGGTTTCATGAAAACACATTGGTTTTGTGGTTAGACCCTTGGTATAAATCATTTCATACAACACATAGTTCATATAATCGAACCCTTGGTGTGATTTAGAGTTATTGCTTTGGTTTTAAAACTATGCTAATAATATTGCTTGTGCAAATGTTTGGTCGATTTACCATAGATTTCATTGGTTGATTGAATGGCATATTTTTTAACCTATGCAATATTGGGTTGAATAGTTATATGCGTCGGCGGTTGTACTATGGGATATGACTGTTTTGCGTGGGCTGAACTAGCTCCACGACCTTTGCACGTTCTGTCATTAATGCTTCCCCTCTATCCCGGTTTACCTTTGCTAGTTTTCGGGTGAGATTGTAATCTATCAACCCTGTCTATACTCTGTTCGAACCCTTACCCACTCACCCTTCTCACCGTGTGCTCCTGTCTATGGAACCGGTGGTGCGCATAGAGCCGAATGGTAGCCAAGATCTGTTCCTATTTGATAATGCCCATAAATATTTAGAAAACAATGGTTGGTTGGTGTTTATATAGAGGTTCGAGGGTTTCAACCTTTTTTTTGCCCAACAATTATCCCTCACCTTTGATGGGTGCAGGGATAAAATCAGTGACATACAGCTCGAGCTGAATGAGAAATTCATAAGCTCTGCTACAGGACTAGCAGCTACAGGTGAAAGGTGGTTTAAAAACTCCAAATTCGATGGGGTGGGCCTTTGTTATTCGTATCATGAAAGGTTGTGTCCTGTGATAAATGTATGCCTATTTCTACCCTCAAACCCAGGTGGCATGACCTTTTGGTAATCGTTAAACATTTTGTGACCTGTGAAGGTTGGTATGGCTTGGTTTTTCCGTATTACCTCCGGTTGTTGATAAATTTCATGGGCTATCCTTTGAACATGCCGCATTTATTTTTGCGTAGTATTTACAAGTTGTCTAAGATATTCAAGCACGAGAAGGTTGATAGCAACCTTTTTCATCACAGCTTAATTAAACTCATCGTCGTCCACCATTTGAGCCTTCATGGCGATAATTGGAAAGCCTTTCTATCTAGAAATGGCTTTTCTAATCTGGAGTTTGTTCAAATCGACAAGTTTGTGGTCAATGGGACTATGGTCGAGCCAACCGTGTCATTCCATATCCTTCTACCCCCTGCCAAACCCTCGGTTTGCCCTGACATCGACCTACCCGACATCATAACCAACCCGTGTACAAAAGACCAAACTGAGGCCGTCAAAAAGCTTGTGAGTAAGAAAGTCAAGGGTAATCCTACTGTCAATAGTAAAGGGAAGAAAAATGCTTGATTGATATCGAGACTCGCCCGGAAAAAACCTAAACAGAACATCTACCAAAAGCCCATAGTGTTGAGAGAGGACGCGGACTCCGATATTGAGCATTTCCTAGCTGAGGAGTACCCCTATTCCCATGGACTATCCTCTATGAAAGCCTATGACTATGTATCTAATTTTCCCCCGTGCCTCAGAAACGACCCTAATTACCTAGGAATCAAGTTGCACAATGAAACCCCCAGTGGTTTAAACAAACCCTCGCCTATGTTATCAAAGCCCAAGCAACCATCATGTATCCAATGTAATGCTTGGATAGAGCATTATTGCATCGATGTTCCCCTGTTGCAATCAAATATCAAACCATTAGAAGAACAGGTGACAGTGCTGGCAAAGGAGAACCACAAGTTACAAGCCAGTGAAAAGAAACAAAAAATCACCGGTTCGATTGTCTTCAGGAACGTCAAAACGGCAACGACCTTTCTCAATTCCAAGTTGTCATGATCAAAGCCTTTTTCTTACTTCTCAGGTATGAATTTCAATATTAATTTCGCTTCGTGAGTTTGTTTTAATTAATATAACGTATTCGGTTTTGCTTTCAAAATTAACTCTTTTCGTTTTAATACATTCGAAATGATTTCGTTATAGTTTGGTCATCAAAAATGGTTATGTTGTGGACCCTGTGCAGTAGATTCATTTTACTAAACTCCAATGTAGCTATGATTTGGTTATGCGATTTTGTTGTGCCCAGCTTAGTATAAGCAATTGATTTGTTTTTCATTCTGTTTGGCTTTTTTTTGAATCAATTATGTTCGTCTGATTTAGGATAGTCGATTGGGTTTGATTTCGATTAGTTTCGTTTGATTCTAATAGACTCAAAACAACCCTGTTGACTTTGACTTACCAGGAAAGACTATGTTTTGTATTGAATCAATATTCTCGACCTGTGCAAAAGATCTATTTACTAAAATCGTGGAACTGTGTTGATTTATAACGATTGTGTCGACCCCAAACTGTTTCGATTCGTTCCTGTTTGATTCGACTTGCAAATGATTGTTGTATACCATGATTAGCATGATCGTTTGTATATGTTAGATATAGTTCTATTAATTTGAAAAATGATCCTGTTGATTTCGTTTGGTTTCGACAATGATTTTGTTGATGGTTGAAGCGACATAAACTATTACATGCATGATTTGTTTAACCGGTTACAGTTGGCGTCGATTAGAATTGGTTCATGAAAATGATTTCATTGCTGTCGAATTATCTAATGTGATTTTGTTTACCCTGAATTGGTGAAAACAAATTAAACAAAGTGCATGTATCTCTGTTATCATTCGATTGACCACAATTTTGTTTGCTCTCAAATTAGCATAACAGTTTTGATTTGAATGATTTGTTTGGTTTCTAATTAGCAATTAAATACTTTTTCAATAGTTTGAATATAATTCTTTAAGATTTGAAATGGTTTTGAAACGATTCTATGCTCAAATAAGACCAGCTACATAATCGCAGGATTTTGTAGCTAGTCTTAAAATTAGATTTTTGTCAATTTTATCAATAAAATATCCTCTAATATTGTCTATTCTTGTACTCTTTCAGGTGCATATGAATTACAATGATTAATTGAGCATGCTGTGGAATTTTAGGAGATACTTTGGATATGGTTTTGTTTTAGGTTGTTAGCTTGAGTCTGAAATAGAGATTTGGGATATTATCCCCATATTTTTGTAAACTGTTTTGATAATTCCCACAAGGATGTTTTACCCTGTGGGAGGTTTTTAAATACATGTCATTTTTGTAATGGACCTGTCATCATCACTGTCGGGAGAACCAGACTATGGACTTATGATTCAGACTGAGATGAAAGTTGATGTCTTGTAATAGCTTTCTCTTTCAATATATCAAACTTTTGTTTCAAGTTTTCTGCATATCAGTTTGCAATTAATTATGGACTACTTTAGCTATCATGATTCATTGCATGTTGGTGTGATTTGATTTATATGTTGTCCATGTCTGATCTCTCTTATTTAAAAATACAACAATTAGAATTCTTCATTTCAATGAATCACAAGTTTACCTTTTTCGTTAAATGAATCATTTTGTACAAATCTTTGCACACAGATTTATCTAGCTACGACGATTTGTAAATTATAAGATTGCTGTAATTTTTTATGTCTTGTTTGTCCTATCATTTATATTTGAAGAGCACAACAGCTTTCTGTTTAGACAACCCTAGACCGGACCCACTCTTCTAGTTGGCGAGCCTTCGTTTTCGCCTGTCAACAAATGGCGCTAGAAGGAGGGCCTGAAATTCATTAATAGCACGAGGCGGTCGTAAGACTCCTCCACCACCTAATCACTCACCTATAGTGACAAGAATTCATTCGAACGACAACATTCCCCCTCAAACAACAAACACATCAAATGATGATCCATGGATCACAGTTGAGACAACAACCCCAAATCCTACAGGTGGTGACATACAAGAGATTGTCTGCCAATCTCTCATAAGAACACATAGTGCCTTAACCCATTTGAGGAAACCAAATCGACCTTTGGACCAAACTTTAGATTTCTCTAATATCAGAGAGAAACTTGGAGGCGTTAATCTCACTGTGAACCCTACAGATCCAATCCTCACTCCTGTTGCAGGAGGATCAGGAATACCTCCCTCACCACCTCCATCATATCCTTCTTCTTCTGGAGGAGACTCTCCTGACGAAGGCAATTCCTCTTCTCAGCCTTCCACAACGACTACACCAATGGCCAACCAGAACAACCCTGCCAGACCTTGGCTCGACCAGGATGCAATAGCTATACCTGGAGCACAACATCCCCTACCCAAACATCCAGAGAAGTGGCTTCCCAAGTTTGACCCTGACTCTAAACAGATCGTTGAAGATCACATTAAAAAAATTATGTTATCCATAATACTCCACAATGTAGAGCATGAAGACGTAGTCTATAGGTTGTTCCCCTACACTTTCGAGGGCAATGCATATACATGGTACTTTTCCCAGCAACCCCATACCATCGTGTCCTGGGAAAAGTTTGAGTCATGCTTTTTAGAAAAGTTCGGAGATGGTAAGCCTCTAGAAGTCCTGGTCATGGACCTTTCTAGCTTAAGAATGAACCCGAAAGAGAGAGTTAAAGACTTTAATCAAAGATTCTTAACACTTAAAAACCGAATCCCTATAGATTCCATGCCTGCCGAGAATCTCATAATAGCATACTATACTAAAGCCTTGCATCAAAGTATAGCTATTTGGGTTAAACGATCTAAGAAAGCCACGTTGTTAGAAGCCTTCAAGGAGGCCAGCCAGATTGAAAAAGACATACTTAGTCTTAAAGACTCTACTAGCAACGAAACATAAACTAGTTAATCTTCCAAAAAGAAGATCGAAATCCTCCCTAGACCTACTCAAAGTAAAAGACAACCTGAAAGCTCTGATTTAGAAAACTTAACTAAATTCATTCAAAAGCTGTCAAATCAAGTTATAGATTTAAAAAAGACGACCGAAGAAGCTTCGTCGAGAAAAAGGCCTTACAAGCCCCCGTTCAGGGAGCCTTTTCCCACCAACCGACCTAATCCAACCACCAAGGGCCTTAATCTAGAAAGTTTGCAATACGCCCTTCAAACAATTCTAGAAGCCCAGGATAACTTGATGCCTCTTGAGATTCCTGAGGAGGTAGTTGAACAAGAGATAGTTCAAGAAGAAGAGTCTTCTCCAAATATTTTTGGACACTTCTCGGATAGCATCTTTCAAGCTAAATTCGAGACAATACATCCCTATAACACTAGGATTAAGACACCAAACAAACCTTCTTCCGAAAACACTACGACTTCACCTCCAAAACAATCTAAACCAGTTGAGACTAAACAAAGTCATGTGAACCCCAACTTAGATTATGATTTAGTTGAAGATCTTAAAAATTTAAGGGCTAACATTTCTGTTTTTGAGTTATTGAAATTTCCATTTATTTTACAAAAAATGTTACAGAATATCGCAGAGAATGGTAAAAATGGTAATTCAAGCAATAACAAGGTTGTGCAGAACAAAGTTCCTCAGAAGACTTCCACTAAGAATAATCCTGATTCTCATGATAAAGGAAGTCTTCCTGTAAATAATGTGGATAAAGTAGCTTTAGAAACTGTACCCTTAGTACTCGCAGAAATGTACCACCCTTAGTACTCGCAGAAATGTACCTCCATTTTTGTTAACTTTCAAAATCTTTAATAGAAACGTGCACAATGGTATGGTAGACTCAGGAGCGTCATCCAATGTGATGTCGTGGTGTGTGTGTCAGAAGATTAACGCTGAAGTTGAACCCTCTACTTTAAAAATCATCCAGCTTGATCGAACTAGTGTTAAGGTCATAGGCGAGTTAAGTAATGTTCTTATAAGATTATCGTCTAACCCCAAGGTTCATCAAGTTATTGATATTATTGTTGTGGATATTCAAGAAGTGTATGGTCTGTTTTTAAGAATGGACTGGTCGGAGCAGCTACACGGCTATTTCCTGACAAATTGGTCTCACCCATGGCTTCCAGAGAATGAAAAGCCTAACAAGATCAAGGTAAATCGTGAGCGCTACCTTAAGTTCATGGTCACAGATTTGAACGATCCCAACGAACCATTTACACCTTCTGTTGATTCACCCTAAGTAAAAGGGATGGATACCTTTTTCGCCAATTTTATGGCCGAGACTTCAACTATCACCAATCCAGAACAACAGTCCGAGATTGTAGCATACATGCAGCCAACAGCTTCCACACAACAGTCTCATGCACCCAATAAAAATCAAATTTGGTCTCTTTATTTTGATGGGTCAAAGTTCAAAGAAGGAGCTGGTGCAAGCTGCGTTATTATCGATCCGACAGGTAACAAAACATTGATTGCATGTGGGCTAGAATTTGAATGTACAAATAACACTCCAGAATATGAGGCTTTACTGCAAGGTCTCAGAAAAGCTTTAGATATGAACATTCAAAACTTGACTGTCTTTGGTGATTCCGAAATCATGGTTAGATAGGTAAGAGATTCTATCCACTGTCTGTCTCGGCATCTTAAAAGCTACCAATCCGAGGTATGGAATTTAATGAATAAATTTTTTTCTTTCACTATAAATTTTATTCCTAGATTGAACAATTTTGAAGCAGATCTATTAGCTAACGTAGCTTCCAAACTCTTTCCTACAAAAGGCTTGTCCCCATATGCATTCTCCGTGGAACTGTTGTTCAGGCCATCCCTTCCCGACAACTTCATGAACTGGAGAGTCTTCAACGACGATCAGCAGATTATTAGCTTCTTGCATATGGAGGAAACTTTTCAAGGCGCGGTGATTGACGGACGCACTCACGATGACAATTTGCGCAATTTCACGGTAATACCAGATTTGAGAATTCATGAATCTTCATCGGACATGGTAAATTCGATCCCTAAATCTGTAGTTAGATTAGAGAAATTTTATGATCTTCAAGATAAATTCAAAAAATCGGTCAACTGTAAAACCAATAGTTCCTCGTTATTGTATGAAAAAGTAAACTTTGGAACTAATGACAATCCACAGTGCATTAATTTAGGGTTGGGGTGTTCTCTACAAGAAAAAGTTGCATTTATTAAATTGTTTAAATAATTTAAAAATGTCTTTGCGTGGACATATGATGACCTTAAAACTTTCAACCCTAACATCATACAACACGTCATTCCTATGAAACTCCAAACCTCACCCTTTCAACAAAAATTAAGAAAAATGCACCCTAAGCTTGAACCGACCGTCAAAAAAGAATTGAATAAACTCCTGAATGATAAGATAATTTTCCTAGTTAGGCACACGAATGGGTTTCTAACCTTGTCCCTATCTGGAAGAAAAGTGGGGAAATCCAACTATGCGTTGATTTTCGAAACCTTAACAGAGCATCTGATAAAGATGGCTATCCTGTCCCACCCATGGAACAGATCCTTCAATATGTATCTGGTTCCGAGAGGCTATTCTTATTGGATGGTTTCTCAGGGTATAACCAAGTCCTGATGTCTCCTCCAGACCAACTTAAAACTACCTTCCACACTCCATGGGGAACCTACGCTTATCGAAAAATGCCCTTTGGATTGATTAATGCCAGTGCCACTTTCCAAAGAGAAATGGCCATTTCTTTCCGAGGCTTAATCAATCAGTCCATCGTAGTTTACTTAGATGATGTTACTATATTTTCCAAAAACAAAACCGATCATCTAGCTCATTTAAGAGACGTTCTACAGCGATGTCGTAAATATGGCATTTCCTTGAATCCTAAAAATTCCATCTTTGCAGTAGAATAGGGTAAACTATTAGGATTTATTGTGTCAAGCAAAGGGATGATTATCGACCCCAAAAGGACTCAATTCATCTCGAAACTTCCCCCTCCTACTTCCAAAAAGTCTATGTAGTCTTTCTTAGGCCAGATAAACTTCGTGAGGAGATTTGTCCCCAGTTTCTCCGAAATGGTCAGGCCTTTACAAATTTTAATTAAGAAAGACACCCAATATCACTGGGGACCCTTAGAAAATCAAGATTTTAATGCAATAAAAAAGGCCATAATAGACTCTCCTTCTCTCATGAACCCCGACTTTTCTCAAGACTTTACACTCTACACTTTTGCTTCTGATCATTCCTATGTTGCAGTCCTAACTCAAAAGAACGCTGAAAACAATGAAGTACCCATTGCCTTTATGAGCTCTCCTTTCAAAGGCACTGAATTTGATTACCCAGTGGTAGTTCAGCAAGCCTACGCTATTTTCAAAGCAGTCAAGCACTTCCATTCTTATCTGTTGAAATCTAGGACGAAAGTTATTGTCCCGTACCCAGCCGTCAGGAACCTATTAGTGTAGAAAGAACTAGGAGAAAAGAGGGCTAACTAGGTCACCTCCTTGCAGAAGTATGACATAGAAATCACCCCAGAACAGCTAGTGAGAGGCCAAGGGTTATGCAATTTAGTTGTTGATTCAGCAGCAGGATAGCAAGAAGAAAGCGATACGTCAAATCTAGGACAACGCGATCAAAATACTATATGTTGCGCACAAAGCTCTGTTAGTCCTTTGTATGATGACATAAAATTCTGTCTTGAACATGGGTCAGCCCCCCATCACCTAGATCCCACTAAAAGAAGAGAATTGAGATTAAGGTCTGCCTCCTTTCATTTGGTTAATGGTGTTCTGTTTCATCAAAATTTTGATTGTGTACTGATGCGCTGTCTTGAGAAGGACGAAGCAGAAAAAGTCTTACTAGAGTTGCATGCAGGAGAAGCCGATGGTCAATTTGGTGGTGACACTACTTCCCATAAGTTTTTGAGAGCTGTTTATTATTGGCCCACACTTTTAATAGACGCCCATGCCTTGTGTCGTAAGTGTACTATTTGTCAAAAAGCATCAGGGCGGTTACAGAAACTAGCCTTTCCTTTGCAGCCTGTTTCAGTAGGCTCTCCTTTTCAGTAGTAGGGACTTGATATTATAGGTCCAATCAATCCGCCATCCTCACAACAGCATAAGTTTATCATAACAGCCACAGATTACTTTACCCAGTGGTCTGAAGCTGTCGCATTAAGAACTGTCAACACCAGTCAGGTAATTGCCTTTCTAATTTCGAATATTATTACTCGTTTTGGTATCCCTGATTGTTTAGTATTCGATAATACTTCTTACTTTTCCTCTCTTGATATGAACGAGTTCGCTTTGGAAAAAGGATTTAAATTGAAGTATTCTGCTAGCTATTACCCCTAGGGAAATGGATTGGCAGAGTCAACAAATAAGAACTTGATTAAAATCATCAAGAGAACGGTGGTTGAAAATCACAAAAACTGGCACAATGCACTATTAAATGCGCTTTGGGATGATAGGGTAACACCAAAATCTGTTGTAGGTAACTCTCCCTTTTTTCTCGTTTATGGCAGAGAAGAAATTCTTCCACCACACATTCTTCTCCCTTCACTACAATTATGACAGAAAATACAAGAAGAAGACTGTCCCCCTTTGGAAAACCGAATTAATTCTTTAATGAAGCTAGAAGTGGTAAGAGCCCAAGCTAAACGAAATTTAGATCAGCATCAACTATTGGTTAAAATCTGGTTCGATTCTAATTCTTCCTCTGATAGGAATTTCAAAGTAGGTGATCTCATCCTAAAATGGGACAAACTGCATGAGGGAAAGGGAGAACACACCAAATTTCAAAACTTATGGCTTGGACCATTTTTAGTTGCTGAGAAGTTGGGTCCCAGCTCTTTCCAATTGCAGAATCTAGAAGGGCAGCCTGACACCTATCCGGTGAATGGCCAAGCTCTGAAAAGATATTTTGCTTGATGACAACTCCTTGTATATTATGTGCTTATTTTGCTTTTGTTTGCTTTTCTTTTGTTGTTTTGGTTTTGATTTCTCCTTTGCGCTTATCAGTTTTTTGTTTTTTGGAAATACAGATACCTGTATACTGAGCTATTCGGACAAATAAAACAGAAAATTCCTTCGCTGAAATGACTGCTAAAAAATTGTATAAACATCAATTATATGCTTTTTTACATATGTGATTGGCAAATATTGTTGTTTGAAAGAATTTGACTGGTTTCGATCTCTGAGTAAATCATTTCATGATCATCTATTATCTTTTTACGTTGTCCTTATTCCTTAAGGGAATGACTCAGAAGATGTCGCCCTGCCTTAGAAAGTTGGTTCTGTAAATAAACCATTGTTGGATCGTAATAAAGGACAGTTCTAAAAATTTTGTGGAGGTCTGTAAAAAAATATGTTAAAATATCGTAATTTTCAGCGTCACCCCGCTCGACTATATATCTTTGAAAAAAAAAAATCATTAAAAGAACTTTGGGAAGTGCTTGTAAACCCGTCTAGATGCTGAACAGGTCTACTGGAAGCGGGTAAATGCATGCATGATGCCAAGACAACTTCGTCGGGGTACTAAACAGACCCGCTGGCAACGAAGCAATGTCGGGTATATGAAAATTCGTAAATATGAAACCTCTTGACCTTAAAATGTCCTTTATTTTGATCTAGAATTTCTTGGTAGGATACAGATATCAAAGTGGGTTAAATGGAAACCCTGTCGAGGCTATGGACGCCTGCTAGCAGCAGTGGCTCTGTCAATAGTATTGGAAATTTTATCTTTAATATCGTGCCTCGCTTGTCTTAAGACTGTTGTCAGTTTTCATCCTTTAAACACTGTTGGAATATTTGGTTAATGATGATGTTTACACGATTTTCTGGTTGTTATTTTTGAGTTAGAATTTTTCTCATTATCCTAATCTGAATTTGTTCTTTTGGTAGAGATAACTGCTTATACCAATGTGTCGCCATTTTTGGCAGCCATTTCGCATTTTTATACTATCCTTATAAGCTGCCTACACCGTGTTTTGCAACCTTTGATTTTCATCGCAATCTTCGAATAAAAACGACACTATTATTTCATAATTTTGCACACTTGTCTTTGTTCTTGTTTTCACGACTGCAAGCGTGAAAAATTTGATTTCAAAGTCATATTAAAAACGTCATTGGATTATTATGATCACTCTTGTCTCTATGTTCATTGTGTTTCCAATTTATTTATCGTTATACAATTGACAAGAATCCAATATCCTTATTCATTTGGCATTCTTATTTGTTAATATGACTTTGTTTTACAAGACTGTGATGATATTCTTTTGATCGAGTTTGTGATGCATTGGTGATTTGATTTATATGTTCTTTGATCGATTCCCTTGACACATTGGTTTCATGAAAACACATTGGTGTTGTGGTTAGACCCTTGGTATAAATCATTTCATACAACACATAGTTCATATAATCGAATCCTTGCTATGATTTCAAGTTTAGGACTAGCAGCTACAGGTGAAAGGTGGCTTAAAAAATCATGAAAGGTTGTGTCCTGTGATAAAGGTATGCCTATTTCTACCCTCAAACCCAGGTGGCACGACCTTTTGGTAATCGTTAAATTGTTTGTGACCTGTGAAGGTCGGTATGGCTTGGTTTTTCTGTATCACCTCCGGTTGTTGATGAATTTCATGGGCTATCCTTTGAACATGCCACATTTCCTTTTGCGTAGTCTTTACAAGTTGTCTAAGAGATTTAAGTGCGAGAAGGCTGATAGCAGCCTTTTTCATCACGACTTAATTAAACTCATCGTCGTCCACCATTTGAGCCTTCATGGCGATAATTGGCAAGCCTTTCTATATAGAAATGGCTTTGCTTATACGGAGTCTGTTCAAATCGACAAGGTTGTGGTCAGTGAGACTATGGTCGGGCCACCTGTGCCATTCCATATCCCTCTACCCCCTGCCAAACCCTCGGTTTTCCCTGACATCAACCTACTCGACATCATAACCAACCCGTGTACAAAAGACCAGACTGAGGCCGTCAAGAAGCCTGTGAGTAAGAAATTCAAGGATAATCCTACCGTCAACAGTAAAGGGAATAAAAATGATCGATTGATATCGAGACTCGCCCAGAACAAACCTAAACAGAACATCGACCAAAATCCCATAGTGTTGAGCGAGGAATCAGACTCCAATATTGATCATTTCCTAGCTGAGGAGTACCCCTATTCCCATGGCCTATGCTCTACGAAACCCTATGACTATGTATCTAATTTTCCCCTGTGCCTCAAAAACGACCCAAATTACATGGGAATCAAGTTGCACAATGAAACCCCCGGTGGTCTAAAAAAACCCTCACCTGTGTTATCAAAGCCCGAGCAACCATTATGTATCCAATGTAATGCTTGGCTAGAGCGTTATTACATCGATGTTCCTCTGTTGCAATCAAATATCAAAGCATTAGAAGAACGGGTGATAGTGCTGGCAAAGGAGAACCACAGGTTACAAGCCAGTGAAAAGAAACAAAAAAACATCGGTTCGATTGTCTTCAGGAACGTTAAAGCGGAAACGACCTTTGTCAATTCCAAGTTGCCATGATCAAAGCCTTTTATTACTGCTCAGGTATGTTTTTCAATATTAATTTCACTTCATGAGTTTGTTTGAATTAATATAATGTATTCGGTTTTGCTTTCAAAATTATCTCTGTTTGTTTTAATACATTCGAAATGATTTCGTTATAGTTTGGTCATCAAAAATGGTTATATTGTGGATCCTGTGCAGTAGATTCATTTTACTAAACTCGAATGTAGCTATGATTTGGTTATGTGATTTTGTTGTGCCCAGCTTAGTTTAAGCAATTGATTTGTTTTTCATTCTGTTTGGCTTGTTTTTGAGTCAATTATGTTTGTCCGATTTAGGATAGTCGATTGGGTTTGATTTTGATTAGTTTCATTTGCTTCTAATAGACTCAAAACAACCCTGTTGACTTTGAATTACCAAGAAAGACTATGTTTTGTATTGAATCAATATTCTCGACCTATGCAAAAGATCTATTTACTAAAATCGTGGAGCTGTGTTGATTCATAACGATTGTCTCGACCCCAAACTATTTCGATTCGTTCCTATTTGATTTGATTTGCAAATGATTGTTGCGTGCCATGATTAGCATGATCGTTTTTATATGTTCGATATAGCTCAATTAATTTGAAAAACGATCCAGTTGATTTCGTTTGGATTCGACAATGATTTTGTTGATGGTTGAAGCAACATAAACTATTACATGCATGATTTGTTTAACCGGTTATAGTTTGCATCGATTGGAATTGGTTCATGAAAATTATTTCATTGCTTTCGAATTATCTAATGTGATTTTGTTTATCCCGAATTGGTGAAAACAAATTGAACAGAGTGCATGTATCTTTGTTATCATTCGATTGACCACAATTTCGTTTGCTCTCAAATTAGCATAACAGTTTTGATTTGAATGATTTGTTTGGTTTCTAATTAGCAATTAAATACTTCTTCAATAGTTTGAATATAATTCTTTAAGATTTGAATTGGTTTTGAAATGATTCTATGCTCAAATAAGACCTGCTACAAAATCGAAAGATTATGTAGCTAGTCTTAAAATTAGATTTTTGTCAATTTTATCAATAAAATATCCTCTAATATTGTCTATTCTTGTCCTCTTTCAGGTGCATACGAATTAAAATGATTAATTGGGCATGTTGTGGAATTTTATGAGATAATTTGGATATGGTTTTGTTTTAGGTTGTTAGCTTGAGTCTGAAATAGAGATTTGGTATATTATCCCCAGATTTTTGTAAATTGTTTTGATAATTCCCACAGGGATGTTTTACCCAGTGGGAGGTCTTTAAATACTTGTCATTTTTGTAATGGATCCGTCATCATCACTATGGGGAGAACCAGACTATGGACTTATGATTCAGACTGAGATGAAAGTTGATGTCTTGTAACAACTTTCACTTTCAATATATCAAACTTTTGTTTCAAGTTTTCTTGCAATTAATTATCGACTACTTTAGCTATCATGATTCATTGCATGTTGGTGTGATTTGATTTATATGATGTCCATGTCTGATCTCTCTTATTTAAAAATACAACAATTAGTCTTCTTCAGTTTAATGAATCATAGGTTTACCTTTTTCGTTAAATGAATCATTTTGTACAAATCTTTGCGCACAGATTTATCTAGCTGCGACTATTTGTAAATTATAAGATTGCTGTAAATTTTTATGTCTTGTTTGTACTGTCATTTATATTTGAAGAGCACAACAACTTTTCGTTTACGAGAAGCTCGTGGACAATCTGGTGCGGGTTTCCTCCCACCAAACAACTGAATCAACTTCTGCATACAGGACAAACCTGAAGCGTTACTTCAGGTTAGTTTGTTATTTGTTATTTGATAGTTAATTTGTTAGTATAATATAAGTAGTTTAGATAGATATATGTATAGTTTAGATTTGTAGTTAGAGTTAGTGTTTTAGTTGCTTAGCTTAGATAGTTAGTTTTTATTCTATTTCTTTCTCATAAAACTATAAAAAGCAAAAAACAGTTTTGATGTCTTAGGACAGTGTACAAATGATTTTTGCAGGTTTTCATTTAAATCTGTAATTTGTAAATATTGTACATTTGTAATTAAGATTTAATTATGTTGATAGTTGAATGTTAAATTTCATAGAATTATTATAGTGTTAGATAGTAAATTGTATATATTTCTAGTTTAGATTTGTTTGTTAGTTTGTTTTAATTGTTATTTTCATTTAGATTAGTTCACTTAGAGTAGTTTCCTTTTGTTTTTTTTTAGGACGTAGATCGGCCAATGGAGTCGCTCAACCCGTCAGGGTGGGTTATCCCAAACGGATTGGGTTATTTACACAACCCCAGACCGAATCCACTCTTCTAGTTGGTGAGCATTCATTTTCGCCCATCAACAAATGGCGCTAGAAGGAGGGCCTGAAATTCATTAATGGCATGAGTCAGTCGTAAGACTCCTCCACCACCTAATCGCTCACCTATAGTGACAAGAATTCATTCAAACGACAACATTCCCCCTCAAACAGAAACCACATTAAACGACGATCCATAGATCACAGTTGATCCATCAACCCCAAATCCTATAGGTGGTGACATACAATAGATTGTCTGCCAATCTCTCATAAGAACACATAGTGCCTTAGCACATTTGAGGCAACCAAACTGACCTTTGGACCAACCTTTATATTTCTCTGATATCAGAGAGGAACTCGGAGGTGCTAATATCACTGTGAACCCTACAGATCCAATCCTCACTCTTGCTATAGGAGGATCTAGAATACCTCCCTCACCACCTCCATCATCTCCTTCTTCTTCTCGAGGAGACCCTCCTGACAAAGGTAATTCCCCTTCTTAGCCTTCCATACTGACTACACCAATGGCCAACCAGAACAACCTTGCCAGACCTTGGCTCGACTAGGATGCGGTAGTTGTACCTGGAGCACAGCATCCCCTACCCGAACATCTAGAGAAGTGGCTTCCCAAGTTTGACCCTGACTCTAAACAGATCGTTGAAGATCACATTAAAAAAATTATGTTAGCCATAAGACTCCACAATGTCGAGCATGAGGACGTATTATGTAGGTTGTTCCCTTACACTTTCGAGGGCAATGCATCTACATGGTAACTTGCCCAGCAACCCCATACCATCGTGTCCTGGGAAAAGTTCGAGTCATGATTTTTGGAAAAGTTCGGAGATGGTAAGCGTCCGAAAATCCTGGTCATGGACCTTCCTAGCTTAAGAATGAACCCGAAATAGAAAGTTAAATACTTTAATCAAAGATTCTTAACACTTAAAAACCGAATCTCTACAGATTCCATGCCTGCCGAGAATCTCATAATAGCATACTATACTAAATCCTTGCATCAAAGTATAGTTATTTGGGTTAAACGATCTAAGAAAGCCACGTTGTTAGAAGCCTTTGAGGAGGCCAGCCAGATATAAAAAGACATACTTAGTCTTAAAGACTCTACTAGCAACGAAACAGAAACTAGTTCATCTTCCAAAAAGAAAATCGAAATCCTCCCTAGACCTACTCAAAGTAAAACACAACAAATCTTTGATTTAGAAAACTTAACTAAAGTCATTCAAAAACTGTCGAATCAAGTTATAGATTTAAAAAATACGACCGAAGAAGCTTCGTCAAGCAAAGGGCCTTACAAGCCCCCGTTCAGGGAGCCTTTTCCCACCAACTAAACTAATCCAACCACCGGGGGCCTTAATCTAGAAAGTCTGCAATACGCCCTTCAAACAATTCTAGAAGCCCGGGATAACTTGATGCCTCCTGAGATTCCTGAGGAGGTAGTTGAAAAAGAGACAGTTCAAGAAGAAGAGTCTTCTCCAAATATTTTTGGACACTTCTCGGATATCATCTTTCAAGCTAACTTCGAGACAGTACATCCCTATAACACTAGGAGTCAGACAGCAAACAAGCCTTCTTCCGAAAACACTATGACTTCGCCTCCAAAACAATCTAAACTAGCTGAGACTAAACAAAGTCATGTGAAACCCAACTTAGATTATGATTTAGTTGAAGATATTAAAAAGTTAAGGGCTAACATTTATGTTTTTCAGTTATTTAAATTTCCATTTCTTTTACAAAAAATGTTACAGAATATCGCAGAGAATGGTAAAATGGTAATTCAAGCAATAAGAAGGTTGTGCAAAACAAAGTTCCCCAAAAGACTTCCACTAAGAATAATCTTGATTCTTATGATAAAGGAAGCCTTCCTGTAAATAATGTAAATAATGTAAATAATGTAGATAAAGTAGCTTTAGAAACTACGAGTAAAAAGACACAAACTACCACCCTTAGTACTCGCAGAAATGTACCTCCATTTTTGTTAACTTTCGAAATCTTTAATAGAAACGTGCACAATGGTATGGTAGACTCAGGATTGTCATCCAATGTGATGTCGTGGTCTATGTGTCAGAAGATTAACGCTGAAGTTGAACCCTCTACTTTAAAAATCATCCAGCTTGATCGAACTAGTGTTAAGGTCATAGGCGAGTTAAGGAATGTGCTTATAAGATTATCGTCTAACCCCAAGGTTCATCAAGTTATTGATATTATTGTTGTGGATATTCAAGAAGTATATGGTCTGTTTTTAAGCAGGGAATGGTCGGAGCAGCTACATGGCTATTTCGCGACAGATTGGTCTCACCTATGGCTTCCAGAGAATGGCAAGCCTAACAAGATCAAAGTAAATCGTGAACGTGTTGGCGGCCAATTCAATTTTTTCTATTGCCCTATAAGCTGCCTACACCTATGTCTTCTGAACTTCAAATTGTCGTCGCATTTTGCAAATAGACGATATTTTCATTTCTTGCGACACTTGCAAAATTGGTTTCCATTTAGTTTTCACGACTATAAGCGTGAAAAATCCTCCATCGTTATTTGAACTGTCATGATCTTTTTATTGATATTTTGAATGGAACTTACCTTTGGATTATCATTATGTGGCTAAAAGGATTTTCGAACTATGCCTATTTGGACATTCTTACTTTGATTGCGTAACTTGGTTTTATTAAACTTACAAGGCATTGAGCATGTGGGTTTATACTTGATTCTATGAATTGCATAAAGGTCATGAATTATTTTTGTTTTTATATATAATTTGATCCTTATGTAAATCTTTTATATCTCTTGGCTTGCAAGTTTATTTGAATTCGATTGGCACAATGGTTTAAAAATTTTGATTAAACATTTATGCAATGGCGCATTGGTTAACATTTGGGTTTAATTTTACGTTGAATGACATTGGTTTGAAAGATTATAGTTATTTGTGCATTGGCATAACATCCACCGTTTGATTCTTTGGTTGGCTGAATAATATGGTTTTGAGCTATGTTATGATTGTTTGAACATAGGATTAATTCGTCGATTGTACTTTGTCATAACTATTATGCATGGCGGTAAATGATTCCACCACCCTCACATGCGCACATTAATGCTTCCCCTTTGATCGTTCATTATGGTTAGACCGAATGACTCTGCTCCTGTGTGTTGGTAATTTCGAACTGAACCCTTACCATGTGCTCGCACCATGGCCCCTGTCATCTGAGCTGAACCCAATGGCAGCCAGGCTCTGTTGATGTTCGACAGTTCTCACAGTGACCTCGAGGACAATGGGTGGCTCCCGTTTATACAGAAATTTGATGGTTTTAACCTCTGCGTTGCTAGGCAATTCGCCATGACCTTTGATGGTTGTCGAACCAAGGTCGGCGATGTTCAATTGAAAATTGACGAACAGTTTATCAGTATTGCTACGGGTTTTCCTGCCGCTGGACAACGATGGTCCAAGAATTTAAAGGTAGAGGAGGTCCCTTGGACACTACTCTTCCAGTCACGTAAAGTTATCTCCTGTGATAAAGGTTTGCCCATGACCATGCTGAAACAGCTTTGGCATGACTTATTGATGATTATCAAACAGTTTATTACCTACGAGGGTCGGTACGGGTTTGTTTTCTTACACCACCTTCGTTTGCCTATGGTTTTTATGGGTTATCAGCTCAATATGCCATATTATTTGCATAGAATCTTGTTTAAGATGTCTAATAAATACAAAAAGAACCAGGTTGATAGTATCCTTTTTCATTATGGGCTGGTTAAGATTATTGTTTTCAGTCATTTGGGGTTACACGGAGATTGTTGGAGCAATTTTCTTGCTCGGAATGACTTTGAGGATTCAAACCCTCCACAGGTTGACAAACCTGTCGTGAGTGAGGGAAAACCTATAACCCCGGTACCCTACAGCATTATGTTACCTAAACCCTTGGCCAACTCACCTATCGACCTATCCCACATTGTGACTAAGAACGTTGAGGCTATGAGCAAGAAGCCCAAAGCCAAACCCACTGCAAACGCCAAAGGCAAAAAGAATGCCTGTTTAATTTCTCGAATGTCAAGGAATAAGCCAAAACCTCCTGTCAATCCTGACCCTATCGTGTTAAGTGAAGACTCCGACTCGGAAGTGGAGCGTTTCTTGGCTAGTGAGTACCCTTATTCGGAAGGTTTGTGTGTCGAACCCTCATATGAATTTTTGTCAAACCTACCACCTTGCTTGCAAAATGACCCTAACTACCCAGGCATTAAGCTGCCTTGTGAAACCCCCGGTCATTCATCCAAACCCTCTCTCTCTCTGCCTCAACCTATAGTGTCATCCTGTGATCAATGTAGTTCGTGGTTAGAGAGATATTATCTTAATGTGCCGATGCTACAGTCGACAATTCACTCTTTGGAGGACCAGGTTTCCCTTCTTACCAGTCAAAAGGCTAAGTTACAAGCTGCTGATAAGAAACAAAGGACGGAAGGCTCTATTTTGTTTTAAAATGTGGAATCAGCTACAGTGGTCGTGAATTCTAAGTTGGCATAATTTGAGAAGCCTCACAGGTATGTTTTGATATCGCTTGTTTATATAACGAATTTGAATTCTTGCGAATAGATATGTTTATAGCATGGATTTTCTCTGTCACATTGTATGCATGTTATACATAGCTATGCTTTGACTAAATGGAATTTTGTTTTCCCAGTTTAGCCTCGATTGGATTTCCTTCGATTTGATTGATCGTGGTATGGATTTGATTGGTTTGATTTAGTTTAAATTGGATGCTCTGTTGTTGATTGAATTCGTTTGTATCTATTATAGACACAATTTGTTTCTCATATTTCAATTTTGAACACAATCAAGTTTCGATTTGAATTGGTTATAATGTATACGATATGATTGGCAATAATGGTTAACTGTTACGATTTTATGTCCCATATGACTTTCGACCAACAGGAATATAATTTCAATTATGTTCAATATGTTTCTGTTAATATGCATCCAAATTGTGAATAGATCCAATTCATAAAGGTTATATCCAGCCGGTTAATTCACATTGGTTTATGTGATTATGTATCAGTTGGATTCATATTGCAATGAATATGTTGTTTGAATTTGATTCGAAGAACGAAATTGATTGTATCTAGGTTCACGATTTGTTTCTATATTGAACTCAGTCGTGATTTGTTTTGATTGTTTTCCCAGTTTGCAATTATGAATTCTGTTGATTCTATTAAGATTGTGATTAGGATTTATCGATCATGTATGTTGACTGTGCAAGGATCAATCACGAATTTGATTGGGTTGATACTGTCAAGTATGATTTCGTTTACACATAATCGAAACAGTCTATCTATCTTTACATTTGATTGAACGATATGAATCTTATGCTACATCATTATAGCTATAATGAGTGAATGATGGTTGTGTTGGATTAGATCGTATCACATACGATATCACTCATTATTGATTTCAATTGGATATGAAACAATCTTGTTACTGTTTGACCCGATTTTATGGTAAAAGAAAACAAAGTATTCTTACCCCTGTTTTCGTTTGAATCACTTTAGATTATGTTTAATATTGAATGATAAAATCATTTGAATCTTGAGTGATTCGTTTCAAATGATTCATTGGAAGAAAATTGGTTTTAATTATTTTAAAAGATTTGATTTGATTTCGATTCTGATCCTGTATGTTATTTTAGACTAGCTACAGAATCAGATGATTCTGTAGCTAAGTCTGTAGAATCAAAATTTTATTGTTTTGCTAATGAAATACCTTTCTAACTTGTTATTTTTGTGCTATTGCAGATGCATTCGAAATTGCAGTGGATATGATGAGCAGTTAGGGGAGATTTGAAATGTTTTACTTGCATTTTAGTTTCCTAGTTTAGTGGATTTTGGGAATATCTTCCCAGATTATGTAAACAGTTTGATATTATCCACAGGGAGGTTTTACCCTGTGGAGAAACTTATATATACTTATTATTTTTATAATAATGTTCATCCTCATTCGTGGGAGAACAAGGATATGGAATTTTAATACAGACTGAGGCAGAATTTGGTGTTTTGTTACAGCTTTAGCTTCTCATGATATCAATATTTTGTTTCATGTTGTGTATATCAATTTGTATTTGGTTAATGACTACTTTATCTATCTTAATCATTTGCAAATGATATAATTTAATCACTGTAATCCATATCTGATTTCTTCCAAGTGTTTAAAGAACATAGCAATTTCTTAATTCAGTTTATAAATCACATATTTCTCTTCTTCATAAGTTGAATTATCAAGTATAAGTTTTTGCATAACAGGTTTCCCTTATTGCAGAGATTTATAAATGATATAATTGTTATGATTTTTTATGTCTTGTTTGTCCTGTAAACAACTAAAAGAGCAGCACAGCCTATCGTTTACGAGAAGCTTTTGGATTAACCAGTGCGAGTTTCCTTCCTCCGACCAGCTTCGAAGTCATCATACACAGGACAAATTAGGAGCGTTTACAGGTCAATTTGTCACTTGTTTGTTTAGTATATTTGTTAGTATTTTTAGTTAGATATATATGTTTAATATATTAGATTGTTTAATTTCAGTAAGTTTTATTTCTTATTTATAAAAAATCAACAAAAACATATCTCGATGTCTTAGGGCAGGAATCAAATCAGTTTTACAGGTTTTATTTAAATCTGCCAGTTGTGTATATTGTATATTTGTGAATAAGTTATAGTATAACAAGTAGTTAGACAACTAATTATTAGAGTTAGTGTAATTAGTAGTTTGTATATATATAGTTAGTTAGATTAGCTTAGTTTGTTTTAGTAGTTTGTTTTAATTAAATTAGTGTATTAGTTTGTTTTATTTATTTATTGTTATTTAGTTTAGTTTCTTGTATTTAGTATTTGTTAGTTTTTTTTATTAGTTTTAGTTAGTTTAGTTTTTTTTATTTGTTTTAGTTAGATTAGTTAGTTTAGATTAGTTTTCTCTTTGGTTTTCTTAGGACCTTAGAGTGGCCAACGGAGCCGTTAAACCCATCAGGGTGGTTCATTCTAAACGGCTTGGGTTATTAGACAACCCCGGACCGGTTCCACTCTCTCAGTTGACGGATGGTCAATTTCGCCCGTCAACAAATGGCACTAGAAGGAGGGCCT
Source organism: Picea glauca (assembly GCA_000966675.3). Taxonomy (NCBI): domain Eukaryota; kingdom Viridiplantae; phylum Streptophyta; class Pinopsida; order Pinales; family Pinaceae; genus Picea; species Picea glauca. Next base: position 489,780 of record JZKD02S1815157.1, read on the forward strand.
GAACTTAATTAATGGCACGAGGCGGTTGCGAGACTCCTCCCCCCTCTAATCGCTCACCTATAGTGACTAGAAGCCATTCACAAGATAATATCCCCCCTCAAATAGCAACTACTTCGACCGAAGATCCGCATATCACAGTTGAGCCAGCAACCCCTAATCCTACAGGTGGTGATACACAAGAAATTATCCGTCAATCTCTTATTAAAACACATATTGCCTTAGCTCGTCTTAGGCAACCAAACCATCTGTGGGGTCAACCTTTAGACTTCTCTGATATCAGAGAATAGTTAGGTGATATTAACCTCACTGTGACTCCTACAGATCCAAACACAAATCCTGCTGCAGGAGGATCTGGGATACCTCCTTCACCACCTCCTTCATCTCCTTCCTCTTCTGGAGGAGATTCCTCTTCAGATGAAGGCAACTTTCCTTCTCAGCCTTCCACACCCATTACCCCAATGGAAAATCAGAACAACCCTGCTAGACCCTAGTTGGACCAGGATGCTGTAGCTGTACCTGGAGCCCAGCACCCTTTACCTAAGCACCTAGAGAAATGTCTTCTCAAGTTTGATCCTGATTCAAAACAGATAGATGAAGATCATATCAAAAAATTTATGTTAGCCATCAGACTCCGTAATGTTGAACATGAAGACATTGTCTGCGGGTTGTTCCCTTATACTTTTGAGGGTAATGCATCCACTTGGTACTTTTCCCAACATCCCCACACCATAGTGTCTTGGGAAAAGTTTGAGTCATTCTTTTTGGAAAAATTCGGAGATGGTAAACCTCTGGAAGTCTTAGTCATGGATCTTTCAAGCTTAAAAATGAACCCAAAAGAAAAAGTTAAAGATTTTAATCAAAGATTCTTAATGCTTAAAAATCGAATCCCTGCAGATTCTATGCCTGTTGAGAGTCTTGTAATAGCTTACTATACTAAAGCTCTACATCAAAGTATAGCTATTTGGGTCAAACGATCTATAAAGGCCACATTGTTAGAATCCTTCGAAGAGGCTACTCAGATTGAAAAAGACATACTTAGCCTTAAGGACTCTTCTAGCAACGAAACTGAGATTGTTTCTTCTTCCAAAAAGAAGATTGAAATTCTCCCTAGACCTACACAAAGTAAAACACAACCAGAAAACTCTGATTTGGAAAATTTAACTAAAGTTGTACAAAAATTGTCTAATCAAGTTATAGATTTAAAAAGGTCAACTGAAGAAGCTTCCTCGAGTAAAGGAC